>VZRL01000728.1:391181-437518 GCA_013397895.1 Origma solitaria
AAGAAGAAGAAAGAAATCCAACAGCATTTTTGGGATTTATTCACCCCTTGGTGTGTTAGGAGACTGCAGAGGGAGGTTGAGGACTTGAAGAATCTTGCAGACCATGGACATCTGTTGTAGGATCTCTGCAAAGATCGGAATGGTTTTGGTTGGAAGGGACCTTAAAGCTCACCCCACCCTCCCCCTGCCATGGCAGGGACACCTTCCACTGTCCCAGGCTGCTGCAAGCCCTGTCCAGCCTGGCCTTGGACACTGCCAGGGATCCAGGGGCAGCCACAGCTGCTCTGGGCACCTGTGCCAGGGCCTCCCCACCCTCACAGGGAAGAATTTCTTCCCAATATCCCATCTAACCCTGCCCTGTGTCAGGGTAGAGCCCAAGATGTGTGTGTCGTGTTGGTGGCGATGGTTGGGTCAATAACCAAAGCTAAACTGTGTCCCAGGGTGTGTTTCTCCAAAAACAGAGGTTCGGGCAGTCCTGGGGTGGGGAAATGCCGCAGTGTCCATGGGGACACGCAGGGGATGGAGAGCTGGACCAGGAGCAGGGAGGGACAGGTTAAGGAGTGTGTCCCTCACCTCCCTCCCCACCTGGTGCTGTTATCTAGGGCAGGCTGGGCTCGGTTGATGTGCAGCACCGAGGGGCCCAGTGATATTAAAGGAGAGCCGAGAATGCTTCCTGTTCTGAGTGCTCGGAGGCATCCCTTGCTCCCCTGGCTGTTATCTGTGCAGCATCGCTGTCCCTCACCCCAGCTCCTCCTAACGAAGCAATTACATGCACAGGAGTGGGCTCCAGCCTCCCCAGGCTGGGGAGGTGCTGTGGGCAAAGCAACACTGAGCAGCAAAGACAATGTCTTAATATGAGTTTTCAGCAATTCTGAGGTGCATTGCATTCATTGGCTTGTGATAGGCTTCAAAAGTTCCTGCTGTTTGATGTGTCGGAGGAGATCAGTCGCTGTTTTGGAACATTAATTTATACAATTCAGATCACACTTGTAGGGTTTTTTTGTTTCCCAGCGTTTCTTGTTTTACTAATTGCAATTGTTTCACGTCCTCTAATCTATTATACTTTTTAATAAGGCATATAATTCATTATTTAGGTGATAGTGTTCTGATAATTAGATGGGTTATTTTTGTCAGTGCTGATTAGTTGGTAAGTACAGATTAATATTTGAAGACTTGATGTGGTCTCTTGCTATTTGAGTTTCAAAGAGGTGATGTGGCACTTGTTTCATGATATTCCCAACAACTTCATCCCTTCCAGCCTGAGGAAAGTGCCGACAAATTGTAAAGAGCCTTTGAAAGCCTCTGGATCTTGTTTCCCCTGTTAAACTCATATTAGAAAAACGCCAGCAATTGTAGGCTGGGGGTGATACACTGAAAGTGCAGCTCTCTGGGCAGGCAGCAGCTCTGGGTGCCACGGGGGTCTGTGCCCTAAATGGTTTTATTTGGGTGCCCGAGCAGCATCCTGCACATTGCGGGGCCAGGACCTGCCGTTTGCTGGGTATGTCCTAGAAAAGCCTTGCCCCTTCACAAATAGAAAGCCTTGGCCTTTTTTTCCCCCTGGAGTTAATTGCAGCGTGGGACAATGTGGCCTTTGTGTGGCCGTCCCTGCGCTGGGGACGGTTTCTCCTCTCCCTCCCCTGCAGAGCTGGCAGCGATTCCAGTCTCTCCCTCACACAGAAGCTGTTTGCAGGATTAAGGCTTTTTTAGTTTATTTGCAGACCGGTTAGTGAAGGATGTGGTGGCTGAGGGGACAGAGTGGGCACCTGCAAGCTGTCAGGAGTCTGGGGTGGATGTCTGGGGGGTGGAACATCCCAATATTGTCCCTCCCCTGCAAAGCAGACCGGGTGAGGCTGTGGATGCGCCGCAGTGTAATTAAGCATGTGTTTCTGGAGTTGCAGCCTTCTGCCTTGTCCAAGATAACGTGAGCCGTGCTGCTGGGAGAGATGATGTCGTTGGAGCTGAGCCATGGCATTATTTGAGAGCAGATCTCTGGGAAGAGGGAATAAACCAAATGATTTTTAGTCGCTTCCCCTACCAAGGAAACCACAGTGCTCTTTGGTGGCTCCTTCTTGCTGCAGACTCCTTCAAGCCTCCCTGCTTTAGCAGATGGCTCTGAACACAAATAAGCCTCAGGGATGCCTGTCACTGCCTGTGACCCTGGGGAAAGCAGAAACCACATCGGAAATGAGCAGGGATAAGGAGATGCCGAACATTTTTCTTGAGCAAATAAACGTGGCAGAGGGAATGTCAGGATAAGCTCGGTGCGTTTATCAGCTCCGTGAGCGCACCTCGGGCAATCCCCTCGCGCCATCCCACAGTGCCACGGGGACTCTTGCTCCTTGGTGGTTCAAGGACACTTGGATTAATGATCTCCGTATCCACGAAGGTGTGGTTTGCATGCATTTCCAGAGCCCCTCTGCCTGAGGATGGGAGCTGCAGTGATGGAGACGCTCCCCTTGGAGTCACTGGGGTGTGAATTTGGCACTCACCATGCCTTTCACGTGGAGATCCAGCTGTGAGCAGCGGTGTGATGGTTGTATGGATTTGGAGATAAGTTCACCGCCTAGTGGAAAAGCAGGTCGAGAAAAGGATTTACGGAAGTAGAAATGGAGGAGGGATGCTGAGATTTTCCATACTGCCCCTGGTTTCAAGTCTGTTGGGCTGGGGGAATAAATTAGGGGCTCAGCCACTGCAAATGGGCAACAGCAGGGTCTGCCAGGAGGGCAGAGCTGGATCCAGGATGGCTAATGATGTCTCCATTGCCCCACTGCAGTTCTGCTGGGAATTCCAGCCCCAATTCTCTTGGGCTGTGGTGCTGGAATCACGCATCCTACAAGAAATGGCTCGTGTTTATGCAAGACCTTGCTGCTGCTGCTGGAGAGGGGGGTCAGAGTGTAAGTTGGTTAAGCGGCCGGATTGCCCTCGTGTGTTTGCCACAGGATAATGGAAAATTCCTGTGAGGAGCTGTGCTTGATCTGGGGCCAGAGGGAACAGGATGAAGTCTATTCCATCAGCGAAACGATAGAAGAGTACACTGTGCATCTTCCGGCGCCTGCTGCCAATGTTTTTATAGGCCTGAGATTTTATTTTGGAGAAGAAGAGTATCCGCATGCGAGGCCAACCCGCAGCCGTGCCAGCTTCTTGCCTTGTGTCCTCTCACACTGCCTGGGAGCCATTCCCTTGTGGAATTTTGGAGGGCCACGTGCACGGAGCCCGTGACAGCTTTGTTTTGTGCTTCCCAAGAGGATGGGAGGAATTCAGGGCTGTTGGGTCCCCATGGTCCTGACACAGCACACCGAGCACGTGAGCTCCGCTGGCACCGCCGGGAGCCGTTCAGGGGCTGCCATAGCCACTCCATCCTCCCGCTCTCCCTCTGTGGGTTTGGGTCCATCCTGCTGCAGGAATATTACTAATTACCATCAGAATTGGTGGAGTTAAAGGGAATCTTGGAAAATGAGTGCCTAGTAAAAGTCTATGCAAGGAAGTTTTAATATCTCTTAGGACTTTGTGGCATCTTTGCGTTACAAACCCATTTGTGGCATGAGGCTTTAGACTGAAGGATTCAACTTGCTGTTCTTAGACTGTTATCGTTAATAAAATGACTTTGCACTTTGATAGCCTTTCTCTCCAGGATCTAAAAGTACTTTAAAAATGCTAATGAATTAAGCTTCTTGATAGCTCTTGAGTGCAGCTCTTTGTACAGGCATTTGGTCCAAAGCCTAGTGAAGTCAGTGGAAAGTTGTCTGTGTCATTAGCTCTGCCAAATCCCTTAATCTGTCTGTCCCTGCTTGTCCTGTGTGCTGATGGCACAGACCATTTTCCCTTGCCAGGAGCATGGGAATCCTTTCCCCAGTGGGATTTGTTTTCCTGTTTTTCCGCCTGGTTCCACTGCTGAGGAGCATGTAGGGGCAGCAGTACTTTGAAGGTAAGGGAGGGGGACATACAGATTTAGGGTTACCTCTCTTGTCTGATGTTGTGCTCTGACTTGACATTGGAGATTTAGGAGGAGTTTGGGTTGGAAATTACATAAAATAATGCTGTAAGAGAAAGCCCCATTATCCCAGGGTTTCTCCATGGTTCTTCTGCTGATTAAGGTCTGTTCTTTCTCCTGAATAGACTCCTGGAATACTTCTGAGCAGGAGGGGTTTCATGGAGACTTTGTGTGTGTTTGCTGCTTCTGAGCAAACTGTGTTAGCCAAGATGGTCAAAATTCACTGTTGATTTTGAATTTGTCAACTTGGACAGTTCAGGGGCCAGAACAAAGGGAAGAAGAAAGATGAGGGAGAGAAAAAATGCAGTGCAGAGCCATAGCTCTGTGCTCTTCAATTCCATTGTGGGCCTGCTCAAGGCATGGTGGTTCCCTCTAGTGGGACGATTTCCAGTCCAAGACCATCCAGTGGGCTTTATTCATTCACCCATTCTCAGTTTATTGCAGATTTGCCACTGATTTAAACATTTGGGATCATGCTTTGGAGAAGATGGCTCCTTCTGCTGTGGGACGTAGCCGTGGACAGGAGCAGGGGAGGGCTGGGCTGTGAGGAGGAGTGGTGCTGGTGGAAGCTCTTTTGATCCAGTTCATGGCTGTCAGCTGAACTAGCAGGGGAATTCTTCTTCTTGCTGTATTAAAGAAGATAAAAGCAGTTCTGCCCCTGGCAAAGCTGTAGACAGAAGACACTGTGAACATCTTGACTCCCTTTCCTCTTCCAGACGTGTGATGGGTCGTGTAATGTCCTTACGTCTGATCAGGCATGACAATCTGTATTTTATGGATTTTCACTCCTTGTCACTCTGTTACAATCTCCCCTCTCCCCTACCTTTCATTAATTGTCTCTCAAAACTATCTTGTCGCTGCTCTGATGATTTTTTCCAGTGGATAAGCCTGTTAGAGATAATCTGGTTTGCTGAATTTCCTTTCTGCTGGGCAATCTCCTTAATAGCTGCCTCAGAGGATTTCATTCTGTTTGGTTTAAGGATGTGGCTTCAGATAAATATTCTGTTTCTCCATAGTTCTTCTGCTGATTAAGGTCTGTTCTTTCTCCTGAATAGACTCCTGGAATACTTCTGAGCAGGAGGGGTTTCATGGAGACTTTGTGTGTGTTTGCTGCTTCTGAGCAAACTGTGTTGGCCAAGATGGTCAGAATTCACTGTTGATTTTGAGTGTGTCAACTTGGGCAGTTCAGGGGCCGAAACAAAGAGAAGAGGAAAGATGAGGGAGAGAAAAAATCCTTAAACGTGACATTGCTCGTACAACAAGGTGTCTGATTGTTGGGGTTTCTCCATGGCTTATCCCAAAGGGGATAAGAAAGTGGCCAAATGTCACATGCATCCCCTGTTTATCAATTTCCCACCTATGCAATAATTAATAGCATCATTTAATCTCTTTCAGAATTTACCAAACTTCAGATATTTGCCATTACTGCTCCTTTGGAAAAAGCTCTTTTTCAGCACTTTTAAAAACAAATCCTTTTCATACGTGCTTCGAGGAGGCTTTTTCTTTTCCCTGTCCAAATTGGCTCTGGATGGAGGGTCAGGAGATTACAGTTCTGTTCCCCAAGTTGCCAGCGAGCTGCTGAATGATCTTCAGCAATTCGTTTGATCTTTCTGCGCCTCATTCTCACAAATAAGGATGCTGGTAATAACTTTCTATTGTTAAAGCTCTGGTAATAACTTCCCATTGTTAAAGCTCTTAAAGCTCTCGTATGGAAAATGCTATATGGGGCTTAGAGTAATTGTTGTCATCATTTGCAAGTGAAGGTGCTGGTAATAAAAGTTTCTGCAGTAGAGGACCTTGGTTCTTGTTAAAGGGAATTATTAGAATAATTTTGGCGGGAATGACCAATAAAATGTGAATAAGGCAATTGCTTTTATTGATTTAATAGCTGAGCTAGGTGTTAAGAGAAATGGGGCGAGGGTGTGGGGTTCCATTTGAGGCATCCTAGGGATAAAGGGAGGCCTGTGGTGCCTCCAGCTGAATTTGGCCTCGTGTACCACCTAAACAGTGTATGAGTTCCTTGTACGCCATGGCACTGAGCCATAATAGCCATTATTAATAAAAACCAACCAAAACGCAAACACAACAGCAGCCCAACCCCAAAACCCCAGCAAACAACCCCAAACCCAGGGCTGTTTCTCCCACCACTGCTCCTCTGTGATATGTAGCTGCCCAGGTGATCTTGGAGTAGAGGCAGTGTAACACTGACTGTGACTGTCCATATGGTATCCAAATCCAGCAGTTAGAGGATAATGAAGACATTGATAAGTTTGCTCTCTACATTTCTCAACTCCTGGCATCCACCCTGTCCCTCATTGCCTCTAATTTTTACCGCTTGCTAAAAATAGGTCTTGGAGAATGCTTGGAGCTGTTGAGACAAAGCAAGACCGTAAATCACTTGACAGCTCATTTCCTTATAGCAAATATTCTACTCTTATGACTTTATGTTTAGATTAAAGAAGGAATAAAATGTAGTGAGGACTTGGTTTGGTTACTGTGTGTTTCAGTTGCATTTTTTATTCCTTTAATGAATCACAACGTAAGGAGATACAATTCCTGTTGGAAAGACCTAGACTGTGCATCAGTTTTTATCTTTTATCTCAGGTCTGGGGGTTTTGGGTGCTGGTGTGGACAGGAGGGTTGGGATGGGGGTTGCAGAGCTGTGCATGGCGATGCCACATGGTGCCACCAGCACGGCTGTGTCACCTGGTGGAGGATGTGCCTCACCTTGTGTCTGCCAAGTCCTTTTACCCTTTGTTGTCACTGACTCTGTGCTCTGCAACCTTTTCAGTCCTATTCCTTCAGCCAGCGGGAACTTTGCCAGTAATTCCAGTGAGGGATAGGATCAAGGCCTTGACAGTCATTTCCTTTCCTTACGCACTCAAGGCTTTCCCGAGCTCTTTGCAAAGGCCCCTTGATCTGAGGTGCTCTCATTAGGCAGGTCAGAGCATTATTCAGTTGCCAGGTTGGTTTTATCCCCTTGGGATATTTGCTTTGTGCTCTGGCTGGGGTTGAGAAAACAGCAGCCACAGCTGGGGCTGGATTTTTGGAAGGCACGGTCAGCTTTTTCACGAGACCTACATGTCTTGCTCAGTCCTCTGCAGAAGCCCTGATTCAGAGGGGTCTGGTGGACGTTACCCTTATTTTGATGTTGAAATTCCTCTACACTGCACTCTGCTCAGCCGCTGCTCCTGTTCCCCATCGCCGTCACCTCAAAGGGACAGAGGGGCACAGATTGTGCCAAAGCTCCAATGTGCAAACACAAGTCATGGGATCAAGGCTGTCATAACAGACTGCATCTTCTGCTGTGGCTGATGCTGTTTCAGATAAGTGAAATTAGAGCCTTGTCATGCTGGATACAGCTCTGGATTATCAGATCCGTTATCCAAAGGTCGTGCTGGTTGATCACAGCAAATGTTTTGGTGGTGTTATGCACATTAGCAATGTTTAATGGCAGCTTGGGAGGGATGAGTCCTGACAAGAGCATGGACAATGCTCTCCTTTCACCTGAGCTGCTGCTTCCCAACCTTAACACCTTTGCACAAAAAAATGCTCTGTGGCAGCCAGGGCTTAGAGCGTTGCCTTAGACTCGCTCTATCTACGTGGAACAACCACAAGAAAAAGGAGTTATCATTGTCCCAGGAGGCAGAGAACAAATTTAGGTCCTGCTCTTGCATATGCTTATCCAGCTAATTAGCTCTACTCAATGGAGCCCATTCAGCCTGTAGCACTTGTCCTTCATCTGTTCAGGACCGTGTGTGTGAATGCTCATTGAAACACACGGTCAATCGTGCCATTGTTGCACGTACATTATTGCTTATGTTCTTGTTGGAGGCCAAGAACAGTCTCTCCATTGTAGAAACCTTTATTTTTTATTTTAAATATAGCACAGCTATTGCTGTGAAATGATGGGCTCAGGTGAATTTAATATTTTCAGTTCCTGGGTCTGAAATCACTGAGCTCGGCCGTTTAAACAGGAAACAATATTTGTCTTCGCTTGGGTTGATGTGGCTCCAGATTTCGGTGTTGTGCCAGCTCCAGGACTTTGAGTAATAGACACATAATGAGTGATTACCCGATTGTTGTCGGGTGGTTGTGTATCAGGACCTTTCTGTCTTAGCAATTAATCTGCTCATTGATGAACACTTGACCAGCTCCTGCCGGGATCTCTTGTCATTTCAGTCGCTTGGCAGCAGCAATTGCGGTGAGACTTGTATCACATTTTGAACTGGATTTTTGCTGATGCTGTTTAAGGCTCTAGGAGCACATAAAAACGAGCAAATCTTGTATTCAGTGGGAGAATATGAATGCTGAGTGTGCCGAGCCCGGGTCAGTGCACCAGCTGCTTTTTCTTTGCTCCTAGATTAAAACTAACTTGTGATAGCAACAACTGAGCTTAAAAACCAGAATTTACATAATGATTCTGTGTTAATGATATTAAACATAATGGCACTAACAATAGCCTGTTAAAGGCAAATCCACAGAGATTTCTTTTTCCATTTGACCTTGAGTGCTGACGTTGGGCTGGCTCGGCATCACATTTTTTTCCCCATGTTTGAACTTGAAAGGTTCTTTAATACTCAGCTCAGTGTTTCTGTTTTGCTTTTTAAATTCCTTATTATTTCCCATGGCTGCAGTGCAAACTGATACCCCGTGCCAGGTCATTTCCAGGACTTGGACCTGAATAAGATTTGGTAGCTGGAAGGCGCTGGGCCTCAGAAATGTTTGTACATGAATCAGTTCCTGGAGGACAAAGACTCATCCTTGGCCATGGAGCATCCTACACTCCTCGTGCTTCCCTTCCAGGCACTGTGAGAAGAGAATTGTGGAGGCAGGCTGTTCCCAGGATAGTCCTGCTTAAAATTTCCCGCCTGCATGGCTAATTTTGAGTTTTGTCTCCTTTCCCAGCCAGCTTCTCTCTCCGAATCTTTATCAGATACTAATTAGCATTCGTTCCCACCCAGCCCTGGGATGGTTATTAAGGTTTTGGGGAAAGCTTTGCTTCTGGTGCTGTTGCAATCCTGTTGGTGAAATCTCCCCTAACCCCTTCACACCTCAGCTCTACCCCTTGTGTCCAGACATCCTGAATAATCGAATTTCAGCCTTGCTTAGCTCAGGAATCTTGCGATGAGTAAGATTTTGGGATCAATAGGGGCATGGCAGGATCTGCAGCGCTGGCAGAACTTCCAGCTGGAGATGCTCCTGGTCCTGCAGAACCCAGGGAGGCACCAGTGGTGGTTGCAGACCAATTTCATCCTCTAGTTTGAAACTCCTCCAGAAGCTGCTGCCTGCAGGGTCCGTGCTGCGTGTTACCCAAGTCAGCAGATGCCATCAGGCACTTTACTGGCTGTTGCTCCCCAACTATTTTTATTTGCATGCCTGGAATTCCTGCTTTCAGCTCAGCAGCAATAAATGAGCCATTTGCATAATGAATGGTTTTAAAATCTGCATCCCTGCAGTGGCTTGAGCCTTGCCCTTCAGAAGGGCTTGTTTGCTGGGAGAAGGTGGCACAATTTAAAAAGCTAAACCCCTCTGGGAAATGGATGTTTGGGTGGGAATGAGGTTATTTTTCAGCTAATTTCTTTTCTGGTTGCATAGTTTGAAGCTGAGAGAATGCAGTGTATTGCCCTGTGGCATCGGAGGAGCTGTGGTGTGCTCAGAGACAGGTGAACGTGACAGAGGCAGGGGGGAAGGAGATTTGGGCTAAAAATGTGCGAGGAGTGCACCTGCAGAATAGTGGGGGAACACCAGGGGCACGTGTGCTGTGTTGGGGTCTCCTTGGCAACTTTTTCACCTGCTCTGCTGGCGTTCAGGAGCACAGTAATGCACTGATCTTCAGTGCTTGGGGGGCGTCCGTCCCTTCTGATTCCAAAAGAAGGAGCACAGCTTGCTCTGAAATAATTCAGGTGAGGTGTGAGCTCTCCTGTGTCCCTGTGGATCCTTTTGGGATGACCCCAATGGTGACCATGAGGCCACCAAGTGTCCAAGACCTCCACCTGGAACTGGGGCATCTCCCAAACATGCTAAGGTACTTCGCTCCTCCCCTCCACTGTGATTACGGAGCGGGAAATGGGATTAGGGAACCCACCATCCCCAGAGAAGCAGAACCCTTGGGCACAAGGAGTTTTCTGCCATGTTAGCACTGCCAAAAAGCCCTGCAACTCCGTGGGTGATGGGTTTCCTAATAATTCCTAATAAATACAAACCAGGAGGATGAATAATGTGCAGCAATAACTCTCCTGCAAACATTAGCATCCCACTCCTGGTGATAAGACGTCGCTCCCTTTCAAGTCCCTTAAAATGCTTTGCGTGTTTCCAGGACTCTTGCTGCAAAAATTCTGCAAGGCATCGGTTTCTGTTTGTTTTCCTTTAAACTGCTTTCAAATTCCTATTTGCCGAGTTTGCCGAGCTTCACAGGAGGAAGAGGAGATGAGCGGAGCCGAGTCCTTAATGGAAAATAAATGTGAATCAAAATCCAGCCCAAACCCTGTAATCTCTGCCCCGCACAAGAAAGCTCCACTTCGAGGAATAAAAGTCATAAAAAATAGGTTGGATTTAATTGCTTTGGATGCCGTGGTACGACAGAAGTGCGAGAAGGCGATAAAAGCTGCAATTTAAAGCTCAACGGCGGCGGGTTGGAAACGCCGGAGTTGGTGTGCAGGGAGATGGATACTTTATCCCTGGCACATCTCTGCTGAGTTAAGATAAATGTTGAGCTATTAAGTTCCTGAGAGCATTAAGAGGCTGGGAGAAGGTCACGTACTGCTTCCTCTGTTTTGGCTTTGCCTCGGCGCTGCGTCGCTTCCTTTGCCAAGCTGGAAGGAGGATTCCATTCTCCTCTGAGATTCCCCAAATGAACGCCCTAAAAAATGTAGGGGGGCTCAGGACAGCCCAGATCAGGGCACAGGGCGCTGCTTCCTCCCATAAAAGTTACCAAAATCCAGGCTGGAGCCACCTGTGCCATGGGGTAACAGCTGGGATCTGTCTGTCCTTGGTAGAATGCTTTTGAAGGGCTTTAAAACTCCTGTTCTCTTTCTCTGAGCAACTCCTGGTAGAGTCGTGATGGTCAATATGGTTCAGCCAGGTGGAAACAGAGTGTGAAGTGCCAACAGCATCCAGAAAACCTGGGGATGTCCCCATTTCCTTGCTGTCTTGTCCCCTGAGATGGAAAGAGCTGAACAGTGGGGAAATAGGACAAGAGGAAATGATGGGATGAGAGGAAACAGCCTCAAGTTGCACCAGGGGAGGTTTAGGCTGAATATTATGAAAAATTTCTTCACCAAAAGGGTTGTTCAGCCCTAGCACAGCTGCCCAGGGCAGTGGTGGAGTTCGCATCCCTGGAGGGAATTAAGAGACAGGTCCATGTGGCACTGGGGGACATGGGCTAGCGGTGACCTTGGCAGGGCTGGGTTAAGGGTTGGGCCCGAGGGTTTTGCAGGGCTGTTCCAGCTAAAGTGATTCTGTGACTCTGAGATTCCATGGAAAATGCGTACAGGCCAACAGCTCTGCTCTGTCCTCCTGCCCAGATCCTGATTTCTCTGTCCTTGGGAGGCTCGGCCAGATAAAAGGCTGAAGTGAGGGAGGACAGAGGAGGGGAAGAAGATGAATCTCCTGCATTCATTATTCTGTATGCAAAGAACATCAAAAGCACTAATGGAAAAGCCTTTTTATATTTTTCATCAAAGCAGTGGTTCAGATTTGGCAGGCTGGGTTCGGATCGGTGAAATATTTATGAATGGAGCAGCTGTGGGGCACTGCTTGAGGAGGACAGCGCTGCCTCCCTCCCTTCCCTCTCTCTTCCAAATATGTTTTTCCACTCCGTCCTTCTCTCTCCGCCTCTGCTTTAGCTGTGTTACTCCTGTTAGAGGAACTCGTAAATGAGTCCAGACTGACTTTGCACACCACAGGTAGTAAGATGTGTTTATTTTTTTGCTTTGCTTAAGTCAGGAGAAGAGAGGGGGAAAGGGATAAACCAAACCTCAGGGGTGGATGGGGACAGCAGTGGAGGTTTTTCCTATTTTCTCTCTGTTGCTGTTTCCACATTTAACCTGAAAACCTTTTGCCTTATTTCTATAGCTAATAATTCATCGTGGTTTGTTTTATTTTTTTCTGCTGAGGAAGATGATTGCACTGACCCAAATGAGGTTTATCTTTTATTCTTCTCTAGTAATTACACCCATCCACACACAGGGAGCGTGAAATGATTTATGAAGGTGTTTTAATCCCAGTTTATTAATTCCTAATCCAGATGTATTATTATTCTTTCCAATTTTGCATCATCACTTGGTGAGGTGGTACAGAAATCACAGAAGAAGAGCTAATACTCAATTTATATTGAAATATCAGGTTGTTAGAAATAACAGGTTCACAGAGGGAAACCTGAAGCACCTCTGTTCACCCGAGGGGACGGGAAAGCAGCAGTTGGGGTCGGTGTAAACCAGCGTGTCCATCTCACAGGCAGTGATGTTCTCAGTTTATTTTAATAAAAATAAATTTTTCCTCCTGGCTTCGTGCAGAAGATGGTAAGCCCAGTGCTGTTGCAAATCTGTGTTTTTCACAGTGTTGCTGTCTCTGCCCTTCCCTCCCAGAGATGGTGGGCAGGTACCCAGGTGTCACCAGGGATGCTCAGTTTGGGATGCAGGGTGCTGAGGTGGAGTGATGGAAATGAGCTGCTGTGGCTTTGAGGAGAAAATGGGAATTTTGGAGCATCTCCAATGGCTCAGGGTGGTGTGTGTGTGTGTGTGCAATGTGTGAGGAGGAACACGGCTATTTAAAATTTAAAGCTGCATTTCCATCAGGGTATTGTGTTCTTTAAATATAGATCCTTTGAAATGTGATAACTTTGGTCATTGAAGGATAGTAACAGCAATTGTATAAATATTTATGTCATGTAAAACAGCACAAATCAGTGGTGCAGGACTGGGATAGCTCTTTGCAATTTTGAAAAGTTGGCTTGAAATCTCAAGTTGTGACCAGATGTGTAGGTGGATCAGCCCATAAAAGTAGGAACCATTGTCTGAGCTCATTTCTATTTTAAAAAGTGCATTAATGCACTTGAAGAGTGTGAAGTTCCAAACCTGCAGTTTATGCAGCAGAGTTGCAGACTGAGGTTCACACCGAGACAGTGCTCCCCAGCATTCAGATGGGCACACGAAGGGTTCTGTGTGAGGGGAAAGCCCTGCTGGTGTCCTGAGGTGCCGTGAAGTCTCATCTCTGCATGGCAAATGGAGGAAACATAATGACACTTTGTGTTTGCTTGCTCTCTTCATGTTTATTTTGACTTTTCTGTTATATTATAATATTACAAAGCCTCCTAGCAGACTTTCTTATTCAATCCTCACGTTGATTTGTCATCTGATCAAACTCCCTGTAATCATTCCCCCTTGCTCAAATCCGCTCTGGTAGGATGAGTTCTCCATCGAGGAACCACCACTGGCCTCAATGACCATCAGACACGTTTGGTTCCCTCAGCCACGGTAAAAAATCCCCTTGGTGATGCTTTCCCAGTGCCAAACAGGGAGCACCGGTGGCCATCCCATTCCTGGGTGACCCATTCCCATTCCTGGGTGACACATTCCCATTCCTGGGTGACCCATTCCCATTCCTGGGTGACCCATTCCCGTTCCTGGGTGACCCATTCCCATTCCTGGGTGACCCATTCCCATTCCTGGGTGACCCATTCTCATTCCTGGGTGACCCATTCCCATTCCTGGGTGACACATTCTCATTCCTGGGTGACCCATTCCCATTCCTAGGTGACCCATTCCCATTCCTAGGTGACCCATTTCCGTTCCTAGGTGACCCATTCCCGTTCCTGGGTGACCCATTCCCATTCCTGGGTGACCCATTTCCGTTCCTAGGTGACCCATTCCCGTTCCTGGGTGACCCATTTCCATTCCTGGGTGACACATTCCCATTCCTGGGTGACACATTCCCATTCTGGTGTCAGCAGTGCTGAGTGGGACCTGTCCCTCGTGTCACCACCGTGGTCATGGAGAGGAGAAATCCTTCCCCAGCAGCCCAGCCATGGCTGGTGCCTAATGGAGATGTGAAACCTCACACTCTCAGCACGGCATTGACTCTCCAGTCCCAACACGGCTTCAGCTGCAAGGAGCAGGGCTGTTAATCCTCCTGACGTCCCCTTTGAATACTGTCATATTTCAGCCCCGTTAAGCTGTTGGGCTGTTGTTTATGGGCTTCGTGCTGAAAGGGAGAGCTGTGCTGAGCCTGCAAAATGCTGCTTTGCTTCTGGAACGCTCGTCCTCACCGCGGCAACCCAATCCCAAATCCTTGCGTGGTTCAGCATCACCTGCTGCTTGGAAAAAATCACAACTTCACGCAGATCTGCTTGCTTGATGGAAATACCAGTTTGTCAGGAGATTACCCTTTCCCCCCTTCCTTTTTGGGCTGAAAAGGCCAAGCCAAGAGGTTCTTCTCTGCCTCCCTTTTCCCAGTCATTGTCTGAGTGTCTTTCACAGACAGATTGATTGAATTTGATTTTCTGTGGAGTTGTGGGTTGGCGTGCTCATTAACCTGCACGCTGCTCCTCTCCCTGCCCTCGCACCCTTTGCATCCATAGCATCTTCCACAGCCTGTGCTTCATTAGCCAGGTTTTATTTCTTCCAGTTGGCATTCCAAACCCCGGGGTTTTCCTGTGTCCATCTTGCTTGCACATGTTTTCCTTAGCCTGTGGGAGGGGGAAAATACCTTTCTGCTGGTCTGTGCCACATCTCAGTGCCAGCCTGGACATCTGTGCTGGGGCAACCTGGGGGTAGGTGGAAGGTGCTGTGTGGAAAGTTGTGTTTCCAGCCACAAAAGTTGCATTTAGCTCCAAGTAAGACTTCAGCTGGGATCCAGTGGCACCACTGACAGGCTCTGGAGTCACAGCCACATTCAAGTCACGTTTTTGTCAGGAGTGTTGCAGTGAGTTTGAGATGCTGTAGAAGGTGGGAGAGGTGAATCCCAGCCATGGCGAAGCCCTGCCCGGTGAATTTGCAGGAGCCTCCCCAGGCTGCAGCTCGAGCTGCTGACAGGAGATGCTGGCAGTGATTTGTGGGGCAGGGAGTTTCCCTCCTTCCCCCTGCACAGTCTGTAATTCCCTGGTATTATAACATGTCATTTTTCTAGCATACCTGAGGAGCCAGGAAATAATGTCTGAGCCTAGAGGGACAGCAACGACAGGACCCGCAAAGGGGCGAGAGATGGAGAGATTAGAGCAAGGAACGAGGGTTGTAATTTATTTCACTTCTCCATCCTGAAAAAGTGGCCACATTCCTGGCGATCCCTTTATTTTACAGCTTTGAGCTCGTGGGTTTTTTTTTAAAAGCCGGCGGATGCTGCCAGTTCCCATCACCTAATCAAAGCTGCTCTGTGGAAGGGCTGCCTCGTTATTACATCCCATTATAGCCTCCGGCGGCGGCTGTACTTCATAACCGCCCAGGAAAGCTGACAGGTAACCAATGAGATGCATATTCCAGTGACAACCTCCTGCCCCCCAGGGAGCCGGGACCCTCTCCGGCACCGGAGCCGGCTCTTTGTGGCTGGGTGCTTCCCGGGAAGCAGCTGGGACCATTGTCTGCGAGGCCATGGAGCAGCGAGGTTTGCTCTTTTGTTCCTTCTCGTTTCATTGTCCGTGGGCTAGGGATTGCCGTGTGTGGTGGCTTGATGGAAAAGGGAGGAAGAATCGCCGGGAGATGCAGGAATGGCTGAGCTGGAGAGGTGGAGAGGGGGGTGGGGGGAGCTGGGAGTCTGGGGAGGGATGGGGGGAGAAAACTGGCGAAGTAATTTTGTCATTACAGGTTGGTATTGCACGTCAGCGTGGCTTGATAGAGTATTAATTCCTACCTCCTTCCACTGATGGGATCCTGCCCGCAGCCTAATGACTCCACCTTTAAATCAGTATAACCCAGGGCATGCCAGGCCTTGGGCACCAAAGGAAAAGGAATTGTGCTGACTTTGAATCAGTGTCTTCCCTCCATCCCTCTCTGTGCTTGTTCATTGTGTTTTACTATTTGTCATGAAATATGGAGAAACTGAAAGATCTGGGTATTTTATGTTTTTGAGGCTCATGTCAAGGGCATGGTGGGAGTGTCAGGCTGGACATAGATGGATGAGGGATAAAATGGGATTGGAAGGGATTTTGGAGTTGGCTGGAGTGGAGTGTGGCAGCTGTGATAACTCAGTGGATTTGAGTAATTTTTTGGTTTATTACCAAGTGACTCGTGGGTTGTTTTTCTACTTATTTTCTTCTATTGCAAAAATCCAAGTGATGCTGAGCTGGTTCTGATCTGGAGGTGGGTGCTGGTACTTCCAAGCATGGTGATGCAGCAGAGAGCTGTGAGCAGTGCGTCCATCCAGGCAATGTTGGCCTGGGGGGCAATATTGGCTGTGGCTTCTCATTCTGCAAGGAATGGAGATCTCATTTTAGCAGCTCAAATAACTTAGTGAGCACTGGGCAGCCTCAGATGAGACCTGAGCACCTGTCTTGGGTGGTTTTGAGCATCCTTTGGCCTGTGAGGAGGGCTGGGAGTGTGAGTTCAGGGCTGTAAACTGAGTGTGGTGGACAAGTAGAGTCTTTCTGCCATAAAAGTGAGTTTTGCCTCCTCTGTCATCCTCTGTCTCTGGTGGATGTGGCAGCCAGAGGGATTCCAGGAGCCCATTTTACTCAACAGAGTTTGCCTTCAAATCCTGCAGCCCCTGGATGTGACAGCTGCTAAATCACCTGTTATTATGCAGAGAACAAAGCTGTCCTCCAGGGACAAAGAAAGGAGAATAGTTTGTGACTGGGGGGAAGGCAAAGCACGGCTGTGGGAAGGAGATGAAGCCAAGAGCCACCAGCAAAGCTGCCAGGACTCGATGAGTAGAGAAACCTCCCAGGGTGGTAAATAAAACCCCAGTTGATGGTTGAAATAATGGCTGGATCCGTCAGTTCTGCTCCAAACAGAGCCTGGCCGTGTGCTGCAGCATCTAAAGACCAAGGAGGAGCCACATCCAGGCTTGGCTGCGGTTGCTCAGTTTCTTCAAGGCCATCCTGTGTGGTCATATGGAGAAGCAGGGCTCAGATGTGGATTTCCAGTGGTTGTGCCTGGGTTTGTGCCCTGCCTCGCTCTGCCCAGTGCCATCGTGTCCATGCGGGCTTTGCTCACAGCCTCAGCTCGCGGTGAAGTGACACAACCAAAGCCCCGGCGCTGATTTCCCCCACCGGCACATTTTGTGCCACCTGAGGCTTCCCTGCCAGCTCAGCCGGCCGAGCAGGAGATGCCTTTTGATGCCGAGACGCTAATCCCTGGTCCCAGGCTGGCGGAGCTGTAGGACACGAGCGCAGAGCCATGCGGCAGCGGGAGCTGCTCGAGCCTCAGCCGCGGCGCTCAGCGGTGGGCCGAGGCTTTCTCTCTCACTTCTGCAAGTGCTATCTAAATATTATTAATAATTAAGGGCTCAAGCTGGGCTGGATATGCTTCCTGGGGGCTGCCACCATGCACTTAAGCAACTGCACCCGAGCCGGCAGATGCCACCTCCTCTGCCTGATGGCCTTGGCCGTCCCCGGCAGTGGCACGGGGGCCGAGAGGAGCGGCGATGGCAGCGGGAGCCCTCCTCAATATTTAAAGACTATTGATGGGCGAGTCGGGCTGGGATGGGACAAAACACAAGTGTCTAGACGTAGCAGAAAGCAGAAAGGCTGCGTTCCCTTGATGTGTGAAGTCCAGCAGGAGAAAACAAGCTGCTTTATTAATTCTTCTTTTCTATTTCAACGAAAACATTTTGGGCTTGCTGGTGCTGGGGAATGAGCATCATTTTGCAGGAAAACCTGGCTGTGGCTCTAGATACCTTAAATCTCCATCTTCACCCACCCCAGCAGCAGTGGGACATCTTCTCAGTGTGCCCAAAGTGAGAGTAGCACTTCACATTTTGCTGTTTTGTCAGTAATAATTAACTGAGAAGTAGGAGGACGACTTGCGAAATAACTCTGGAAACTGAGCTCTTCAAGGAATTAAATGCATTGATGGAAAGAGAGAATCATTAGTCTGGAATTAAAATAAATGGCTCTTCCTGTAAAT
This sequence comes from Origma solitaria, assembly GCA_013397895.1. NCBI lineage: Eukaryota > Metazoa > Chordata > Aves > Passeriformes > Acanthizidae > Origma > Origma solitaria. The sequence continues at coordinate 409,230 of VZRL01000728.1, forward strand.
CTACATTTCAGGGGCAAAGGCAGATTGTAAATTCTTCTGCCACTACTGCAGCAGACAGTGTTCTGAAATAAAGCTCTTGCAAGGGAAATACTGTTTGTGACCACTGTAATTTGGATTATATATGTTAGAGAAGGGAGGGGGGCAGCTGCTGAAAGCCTGGTCTAAAAGTCACCGCTGAGCATTCTCTGAAGAAGAGGCTTTTTAAAGTTGCTGTAAAACATAAGGATAAAAGAAATTGAGCTCATTTTTCTCCAAGGACCATAACATCCTTTAAGGCTTAATTCTGCTTAATATTTTGTCTGTCTTCTCTGGGCTGTGTTGTTGCAGTTTAATCTGTTGCAGTGCAGTTTGGTGAGTTCAGAGGCATTTTGAGATACATTTCTATTTTGTTGCTGGGTTGTTTTTTCCTTTGGTGCTGAAGCAAGAGGCTGGATTTTAGTGTAAATATTAAATGGTGAGTGGTGTCCTGCTTGGGTGACTCCTGCCTGCCCCGAGTGGCCCTTGGCTTTGATTACCTACTCAGTTATCCTGCTTTTTTCCTTCCTCCTGCCCCCATTCAGATGTTGCTTGTCTCTCCATGCTATCAGGGCAGGGAGATGAATAAATTTTATGTATCTGTCTCTGCTGTCAATATTTGTGTCAGGAAAGCACTTGTGCCATTTCTTAGAGGAGTCACCATCTCCCTTCACTGACCTTTTATTTCTTCTGTGGCTAGAGAGTTTCTTCTCAAATATCCTCTGCAATCTCTGTTTCAGCCACCACTTATTCTCGTATCACTTTTGATACACTCACTATTAATCTCCCTACTTTGCATCCACAAGAGTCTCCCTGCTCTTTAACCCTTGAGGGGCTGCCCACGGTTCCTCTTGGGGATGGCAATAACCCACTCTGGGCACTTCTGCTGAAGGGCATCATTAACAGCTGAGCTTATTCATGTATTTTAAAACCATTTTACTGCTTAATTGCGTTCGTCTTGGAGCAAAATGTGTCCTGGCTGAGAGCACCTGGAGAGGAGAGGTGACAGCCCTGCTTTCCATCGGTGCAGCATCGTGGGTGCAGCATCGTGGTCATCTCCAAGTCACTTGGAGCTGCTGAAGTGATGTGAGATCAGCCTTTGCCCTCGGATCATTGCCAGGCTGGGATGATGGAGTGACTGCAGCAGGACCACTCTGCCTGTGCGTGTGTGGCTCGTGCTGTTGTCCCCTCAGCACTTCAAACCCAGTGACACTGCTGCACTGGTGGGCCGTGCAGAGCTGTGTCCTTAACTTTCAGAGCAGGAATTTCCTGGTAGATGCTTTTTGTTTCTTTTCGTGGTCTTTCTTCTCAATTATTTTATTCCATTTTTCCCAGCCCTTCAGTACCAGCTTGGTAGGTTTCTTGTAAACACTGAAGAAAGAAGGCTTCAGGGATTGTACACAACATTTTTGGCAGAGAAATGTTTGAGGTCACCTTTGATTTGACTTTTTCTTTCAGGAAGAAAGAGAAATTATTGTCTCTTCATTAAAACTTCAAAGCAGTAAGGGTTTGTTGCTCCGGTGGCCATCCACAGGAACCAAGTTTTCCCGCATCTGGGATGGCCCTTTTTGCCCTCTGCATGCTGCACATTCCTCGTGTCCAGATGAGATGGGGTCTGGGAAGTCTCATTAGTTCCTCGTGACCCCCCTGGCTTTGTGCCACTTTCCCAATACTTCTGACCTCGGAAAAATTCCCCTTTTCTCTCAGATTCCTCCGTTCAGCTTTCAGTTGAAGAGGAGATGTCCTGACACAGGGCAGTGGGAATAACTTTCTTGACTTTAATGGAATTTGAGGAGCTGACAGGGAGTTTCCTGGGTTGCTGATGGGAACAGATCACTCTCTTCTCGTTCAGAATCCTGAGTAAACCTTCCCCCAGTGACCACTGCGTGTGCTACCCTTCTTTTGGAGGGTAATGTCCACTCTGGCTTTCTGTGAACAGCACTTTAGGTCCCTAGGATGGCCCAGTGGAGCCCAATGATCAGATAACCACCGAAAGGAGCGGCGATTTGTCCTTGAAAATCTCCGTGGGCGGTTCGTGAGGAAAGGGGAGATGCATTGACTTGGACAGCTACTTATAGAAAACAGATGTGCAAGTTAGGAAACACAAGTGATAAATCTGAGCCCATATGGCGGCTCTCTCATGAGCGTTTAGAGTCACAGCAGCCTCGAAGGGTGCTCGGTTGCTCCTCTGAAAGAAGAATTCGTCATCTCCTGCAAAACACGAGGATGGTTTGTTTGTGTGGCTGTCCCCCAAGCTCCACTCTTGCTGGACAGGGCGATCTGCACCCTTCAGGTGTTCCCTGTGGGTGGGGAAAGAGGAGCAGGGATGTGAATCACTGGGACAGGTTTGTGGTGTTTCCTTGGCAAATGTCAGGACTGAACGCACGAGCCAGTGCAGGACCTGGTTTATGTAGCTGCCAGGTGCTTTCGGCAGCACTCAGAGTTGGGTTGGATTTTAAGTCTAGTGTCTTGCAAAAAAAGGGATTTCTTGCTGTCTCAGGGCCCTCCAGAGCTTCTCTGCAAGGCTGAGGGATTTCTGTCCCTCCCTGCCAAAGCAGTGATGGATGCCTCGGAGGCACCATCAGGAGGATCCACGTTCTGCTGCTTGGGATTTCAGCCCTTTTCCCCTTTCTCCTCCCTTTTCTTGAGCTTGTAAGAAAGACAATTTCCAAGGTAACTCTGATTCTGTTATTTTTCTCATACCCATCTGAAAACTGCTTTTCAAGCAAGTTGGGGCTTAGTGAGCTGTGTAACCTCCTCTGCATTGGAAAGGCTCTCCTGCAGTCCTCTGCCTCCTCTCATCCTGTGGCATCTCCTCCTCGTCAGCTCTTCTGAAGTCCTTTGTATGGCAATCTGTAGGGTTTTATTGGCTATTGTCTTAAGTGCACAGTTCATGAAATGAGAATCCTTCCCCCACAATATCATAAGGAGATTAAAAAGAAAGCCCAGATTTATGGGAAACAGAGAATGAATGCATTTAGAACCCAAAGAAAAACTGTAGAAAAGCAGGCATTTTAAACTTTGTATCCCACTTTAACCCAATAATTACCATTAAAGTGTGGGCTGGTTTATGGGTTTTTTTTTGGGATTTGGTTTGTAGAGATGACTTGTGGTGCAGTTTCCATGGTTTCTATCACTACCATGGTCCTGCTGCTGGTGCCCTGGCCAGCTGACATCCCTGGTGGAGCAGGGCCGGGCTCTCATTTTATTTCCATCTCCTTTTTGATATATTGCTGCACCTTAAATTAATTCCTTACCAATCGCATTTCCAGCCCTGTTGAGTGAATGGGTCTCTGGAGGGGACTGCGTTATTAACACTGACAAATCTCATGATACAGCCATGCACAAACAGACCTAGCCTGGGAGAAGAAGAGCCAACAGCTAATGGAGGAGCCTGGTGCTCACAGCAGCCTGGCTGAAGTCCATGTCCTCTCCCAGTGCTTGCAGAGAGCCCTGGTTTGGAAGGAAAACCACAAAGCACTCTGAGGCCACAGGTAGGAGGAGTGGTGTGGAGTGAGGTCCCAGGCAGAGCTCTGGCTTGCCAAGTTCATGGTTACCCTGCAGCAGCTCTGCTCAGAGTCAGGCATTGCTTGGAAGCTCATCCAGGGATTTCTTGCCCTCCCAGAGCAGCAGGTCCCTGCTGTCCTTCAGTGCAGGTGGGGCAGTGGGGGATGGCTTTAACCTGACAGAGGTTTAGGTGAGATATTAGGAAGAAATTCTTCCCCGTGAGGGTGTTGAGGCCCTGGCACAGGCTGTGGCTGCCCCATCCCCTGGCAGTGCCCAAGGCCAGGCTAGATGGGGCTTCCCAACTCCTTTCCAGCCCAAACCATTCTATGATTCTGTGATATGTTTTTTTCTTAATATATATCTATGATTGGTCTGTTGCAAGCCTCTTGTGCCGCCACTGCTGAGCTCGCCAGCACTGCCTTGTCTGTAGTTGCACTGTTTTAGAAATCCTTCTCTTCTTTCTCATGGAGAATAGAGATAAACTGCGCTTTTTGTACTTTCTTAATCTCTGTGTTTAGTATTAGGTGCTGTATAGCTGTGACCAATGCCTTTGGGAGGTGGATTCTCTGCTGACCAATTGTTGCTGGATTATTACTGGATATATAAAGAAGTTTCTGTAAATAAAACTCTCTCTTTCGCCATCTTGGGATCTCTGCCTGCTTCCTTGCCAGCTTCCTCTGCCTGCTGCCGCGAATATTATGAAATTCAAACCCACATTGTCTACTCCTCCCTCTCTGACATCCCTCTGTGTTAATTTGGCATCCCACACCTCATCCTTTGTCATTTGGAGAGGAGCCACCTGTTTGTCTGGCTTGTACCCTGCTCAGGTGTGTGATGCTGATACCTCTCACGTGGTCCTGGGATGCTCTGAAAATCCCACCCGTGGCCCTCGGGGCTGCTCTGGGGACTGGAAGGGAAACACATGCGTGTGGCACTTGTGAATGAAGGCACATTAAACTCCGAGGCGATGACAGCTATGCCAAATTACCTGTTAAAATGATCTCAGTAATTACAACAGGAGAGTCAAATGAGGATAACGGGCCATCTAATAGCATAGGCAAGGCTGTAATTACTGAATGGAAGCCCTTTAGAAACTTGCAGGGCTAAGGACTTGCCTGTGATAGAGCCTGGGAGAACTGTTTAATAAACTGGGTGAAACCCTGTCAATTAACATATTTTTAAACACAATCTAGTGTTCACTTCAGATAAAAGTAGTGCCATCCTCAAGAACTGCTTAACCCTGGATTTTTCAGATACATTTCTGGCATTGCTGTGTTTTCTCAGGGTCTGAAGTAGGATTTTGTAATGTGAGGGAAGACTCTTCTCTTGTGCTTTGTTCACGTTAAGCAGGCTTAAGGCTGACTCTGAAGTATCCCAGGAGCTGAGGTGATCCAGGAGCTCGGATTGCCCCACCATCTTTGGAAATCCCAGCTGCTGCGCCTCCCACTGGGTATAAATTCAGACGCTTTGCAGATGGCATTAAATCAGAATTCTTGCGGTCGCTCCTCTTGGGTTTGGTTTGTCGGTGGCAGAGGTTCCTGTAAGGGCAGGAATGACTCGGATCCCCTTCATCCTGCCTGGCAGCAATGCTCCCAGGGCTTCCTTGTTCTTATCAGCCCAGGGAGAGAGCTGGGCACGTGCAGGGACTGGTGTCAGCTCTGCCCAGCCTTCAGAACAGCAGTGGCTGCTGGTTGATGTCCCGAATGGTTCCACGTAAATCTTGGCTCAGATTGGATCTAAGTCTGCAGGGTTTGGTGGGCTCATCGTGGAAGCAACAGATCAGTGCCTTCTGCCTGCTCTCTTTTGCAGTGGAAACAGAAAGAGGACGTGGAAACGATGCCATTGGGGAGCCAGCATTCGCTGTGGTGGTTGGCATTGCCGAGCACTGTTTGTATTGATTGGAGCAGAGGCAATTAAGAGCCTCCCACTGCTTTCACTGGAGGTTTTTCTGCATAAGGAGGCTTGAAGCAGAGGGGAGGGCCATTACAGCGTATAAACACTGCACAGGCTGGGGTCTAGAGGCATCTCTCAGACTCGTTGGAGTCTGAAATATTCTGTACTGACTGGCCAGGGGGGCAGCACGGAACACATCTCAGGATTGTATCTTGTTGGCTTTGCAGCGCGTGGCTGGGGAAGGAGCCACCTCCTCCTCCTCTTCCTCCTCTTCCTTGGGGTGATGAGGTGAGGAAGTAGGGCCGGATCCCTCCTCACTGAGCTTCATCTTAGGGGGTCTCCCTCCAGTGCAGATTTCTCAAAAGTTCCTTATTCCTGGACTTGTTCTTAAATCGGCCCATATCCCGCAAAAGTCTCTTCTTTCTTGGGGTGGAAAATTATTTCTGTCCATGAGGAAGCTGAAGGTGTGAGAGGATTGTTTGCACAGGAGAGAGGAATCCCATTGTGTATAAATTGTCTGCATGTGGAATTTCATGGTGCTGCTTCTTTCTGCTCCGTTCCGTGCTCTGGGTTAGGTGTTGGTGTTGGCCACGGGCTCTGTCCTTCGCTGCTGGGACTGTTTCATTCCCAGCTAGGAAATAGTTCCTTGTGTTTCCTGGCAAGAGTTCACAAGTGTGAAATGCGAGATTTGGGGTGGGTTGTAGGAAGTTAATTTGATCACTTGGCAGGAGAGCGAGGTGATCCAGTTCTCATGTGTTCCTTTTAATCTGTGTGATTTTGTCTGGGAAGAAGAGAGCGGCAGCGAAGGAACTTGGCTCTCTGCATTAACACATCCCTTATTGTCCTGAGGTTTAACATCTCTCTTTAAACATGATATTCTTCTGCAGCCTTTAGAGACCCCAAATCCTGTTTAGACAAAGTAAGCCTTGATGAAGCTGGATGTTTCTGATTCAACAGCGTGGCTGGGAGAGGGATGGTGTGAAAACACTGGAGAAATGAGTGAAACGCAGCCTGCTCTCACTCATGCTGCAATAGCCCTTCCCTTTTATGCAGGATTTCTTGCTGGAATTTCAAAATCTGTGTTTATTTTGGTAAACACGTGGATAGTTGTTTGTCTGACCTCTCCCGTGGTGCTGCCAAACTCTGGGAAAGGCCAGCAGAGCTGCAGGTGTCCCCAGAAACGCTGTGTGATGGGAGGTGGGCTGCAGCCCTGGGGCCTCGTGGGTGATCTCAGAGCTGTGGAATCACTGAGAGCTGCTGGTGATGGGGTGGGAAGAGAGTCACAGAATAGTTTGGCTTGGAAGGGACCTTCAAAGGTCATCTGTTCGAATTCCCAAGGGAGGGAAGGGCTGGAGGAGGGTTTTAATGAGGCAGAAACCTTCCCTGGCTTTGGGAGAGGAAACACAGCCCCGGTGTGCTGGGTCAGGCAGGTAGGATGTGGTTATGCACTCCTCCAGAGAAAGGAAGTTTTGAAATTAAACTGGAATTGCAAAAATGCATCTACATATTAGCAACAAAGCAAACCACCCAAGCTGGCTCTCATTTTCACATTAAAACGATGCCTTTGGTCTCAGTTCTCATCCTGCTGGCATGAAAACTCATTTGCTGCTATAATTGAGAAAAGGTGGAGGAAAACATGTTTTCTTTTGCTTTGTCTTCTTGTGCATTCAACAACTTGGGGCACATACTCTGAGTTTTTGGCTGTGAACTTCTTTTTAATGAGGGATGAAGAGCCAGGGGTGACACCTGGGAGTGCTTAAAACTCATCTTGGGAACCACGGCCAGGTTGGACAGGGCTTTGAACAACCTGGTTTAGTGGAAGGTGTCCCTGCCCATGGCAGGGGGAGGAACTGGATGATCTTTAAGGTCCCTTCCAGCTCAAACCATGATTCTAGGAAACCAAGGATGGCGCTGCACACGGAGCACAGGAGCATCCAGTTTATTCTTTCTGCTTTGATCTGTGCAGAAGAAACTCTGCCCAAGTCTACAGCAAAGGAAAATCCAGCTGCTCTCAGTGCTGGGTGAGCCAAAGGGCTAAAACCAGGGCAGGTCTCTGGCTGTGCAGAGGGAGCAGGAGGGGCTGGGCTCAGTGGCCTCAGCCATGGCCAGCCCCAGCCAGAAAATATAAAGTACTGGCACACTAAGCCTCTTGTTTGCTCTAAGCTGTTTATTTTGCTGCTGAAGGATTGTGTAATCTGTTTGTCTGAGTGGAAGCAGCCAGGAAACCTCACGCTCTGAAATTCCCTCCTACCTGTGCTACACATATACACATCTATTCATATATTTATAATTTACTAAGCGTGTATTTACTAAATGCATACTAAATTTACTGATGGGGAGCGGGGGCTGTTTGTCTTTGATAGCACAGTGGGACTCAAACCCCAGGTCCGAGGCCAGGTCAGCACAAAGCAGGAATACAAAAAGCTCTCTGAAAGGCTGGCTCACATCCATTATAATATTACTAAATACCATAATCCTGTGAGCCTTCGCCTCATAATACGATAATGAGTTATTAAAGCTAAGGAGGGTACTTTGGGGAGGGAGAGTTGAGGTTTGGGGTCTTTTTTTTTCCCCTTTCTGCCAGGGCTGAGCCATTTCTCATGGTCCTTCTCCATTCACAAGAGAACGGCTGCAGCAGTTTCAGAAGTGAACAATTTTAAAGGCCATAAAAGTGCCACTTTCTGAACACTGTGTGCCTTTTCCAGACAAGATGAGCTGTTGTACTCTGTTCCCTGAGCTACCAGCTCATTCCACAGCCCTTAGCTCCTCTCCAGGAAAATACCCAAGGCATTAGCTAAGAAACAGCCGTGCGTTACCCGAGTTGGAGAGCACAGCGTGGGCGATGAGGAAGGTGTTCCCAGGGCCACACGTGTGCTCTGCCCACTGTCAGCGCACAGCAAAAGGATCTGTTTCAATTAAAACGTTGGAAGCATCTTGCAGCCACCTCCCCATCTCAGGTCAAGGGCTGTGTGTGTTTCCAGGAAATCCTGGTGAGGAAACTGTGTCGTGCGAAGTGCCAGGAGCTGCGGAGGGGGAAGGAGCCAGTTCTTGCTTGCTTGGAAAATACAACAAGAATGAAAAAAAAAAAAAATCCAGAGGAGTGTGCCAGCCATAATTTGCAAGCTTGTTCACTTTGGTTTTGGGAGCACTTGGCAGCTCTGGGCTATATCCAAAGCAAGGGCAGACACATAACCCTTACACCCCAGAGTGGAGGCAAACATGGATGCTTTTTCATGGCAAAATACCCATTATTTTACTTTTCTTTTCTCTGATCGAAAACAAACACCTTGCAAATTCAGGTCTGCTGCTTGTTTTTGCTTTGTTTGGGGTTTCAAACCCTTTGGATGAGCATGTGGCTGCATCCCTCAGCCCAGCAGCCAGCTCCTCCAGCCCCATGCTGCAGCACAAGGCACCGCTCTCCAAATACCATGGTCCAACGGCACTAGGATGTGTGTTATTAACCATCTGTGGCAAGCTGGAAGCTGATAAAGATCTTTATTATTTTACAAGCACAATAATTACTGCCTAGAGTTGTTTTCCTATAGCTTAAGTGCTCTGTTTGGATATACAGGATATACACATTTGTCCTCAGTGCCTTGACTATCACTGCCGAAACCAGGATTTCTCCCAGCACTCTGAATATCAAAGCTTCACCTTCCAGGAGCTATTTTTCTTCTCCCCCTAACAGTCAATGAAAAAGTCAAAGAAAGGGCAGGGGATGAGATTTGGCTTGACTTGTTCCAGCACTTGTTAATTAAAGTACTGAAGGATCCCTCCACTTTGCCATCAGGGAGAAGACAGCGCGTTGAGGCAGAGCTCTGGGGTGGGGGGACATCCAGAAGGAAACCTGTACCCATTTTTTTATCAGGAGGGTTGTTAGATGTGGCAACATGTGTGTACCACCTTGCCAGGCAATTTGTGTGCTCCTCAGAGTGGGGGATATTTGCAATGGAAAGTGATGGACGAATGATAAAATCGTCAGTCCAAGCCTGGCTGCAAAGCAATCGGTGGGAGCTGGCAAAAAGCAAGGAGCTGTTCTCCACAACAAAAATAATAATATTACCCATGTAAGTGTGAATGCACATTTTGTTATCTCCATAAAAAAAATAATAATATTGCCCATGTAAGGGTGAATGCACTTTTTGTTATCTCCATAACAAAAATAATAATATTACCCATGTAAGTGTGAATGCACATTGAAAGCAGTGATTTCCAGGTAAAGCTGCACAGATGGATCCCTGGCACAGGAGAGCAGTGCTGTGTGGGTGTAGCAATGGCAGTGCTTGGAGCGTGCGGGCAGAATGTGGGAGGAAGAAAGAGAGATAAAACCAGGGCTTTGTCCGTGGCAGGGCTGAGGAAAGGGCATTCCTGGACATCATTTTTGAAATGTTTGTGCTTTGACCTGCCTCTCCTGATAAGGGGAGCAGAAAATAAAGGGATTTATCTGGACGTGCAGTGGCCATCCCGCCTGGCAGCACATCTGGGGGCAGGGATGCATAGCGTGCTGGGCATCTCCAGCTCCCCTGTGCTGGGTGGCCGTGAGGTCCCCTTTGCAGTCACCGGGTGTCTGCCATCATTCTTCACCTTGCCACATGTGCCCTGGCACTTTGGGCAGGCGCTGAGAAGTTCCTTGGGCATGGTGGGGCTGGAGGAAAGGTGGGAGAAGAGAGAGCCTGTGCCAAGGGGCTAATTGAAGAGGACAGGAGGTTTGCAGAAGGTGGCACAAGGATGACGATACAATGCTTGTGTTGGGACAGGGCAACACTTCCCCATTGTGCCAATTTTTCCTTGTTTCTGCTCTTTATTGGAATATCAGTATGTTCTGGTTTTTATCTGGTTTTATCAGGGCACAGCAGGTGATATGTAAAGGGTTCCCTGCCGGGTTTGGCTGATGTAAATATTGACAGCACAGAGACATCTCTACCATGGAATGTATCTCAACTGCTCCCAAGGCACAGGGACACGGTAGAAACCAAAGAGGGGGTGCAAAGGGCTGAAAAAGGTGATTAGCTCCCTGGTTTGGTGCAGCTGAGCTATTCCTCTCAGCTTTCCAGGCTCTGGTCCCCATGGCAAAGCCATGCTGGGCATCACCCACATCGGTCCCGTGGTCCCACCACCACTGCCTTGTCCAGCATCGCTGCAAGGGTCCATCTCCATCCTGGTGACACTTTAGGCGCCCATTCCAGCTGAATACTGACATAAATACAGAGTGAGTGCATTTTTCCCTCTGGATTTCAGAGACACGGTCTGTGCCGTTGTAGCTGGCAAATGAGCAGATCAGAGTTCCCCCGTGGTAATGTATCTCTATCAATTTATTTCTCATTAAAAATCTTACGCGCTGCAATAAAGCCGATAGTGAGAAAACAGAGGAGCTTTATAACCTGTTAAATCAGGCTCCTGCTTCTACACATAAGCACCTTAGGCTGGCATCGGGGTTTAGAGGGAAACCAAATCAATGCAGCGTCCCCCGTCCTGCGGCTGCACGGTGCTGAATTAGGGGCTAAATCACTGCCTTTCAGTGATTCTTGCTAAACAGTTTAGTGAGGGGAGAGGGATCGATCTCTGGATGATCTGCATTACAGACAGCTTTTTTTTTTTTTTTTTTTTTTAGTATCTTCTGTGCAGATAAAAAGCTGAAAAGGTTTGGGTTTGATGGAACCTACAGTGAAAATCTTTTTAATTAACAGCAGATTAGAACCAGAGCCATGTTTTAGCTGGAATGGGGGATGCCTGTTTTTTCTGGGCAGCCAGACAGGTTCCTAATTATCACTTGGTGAAGGTAGGAGGGTGCAGGGGGTTTGTCCTCCATCCCATCCCGTCCCATCCTATCCCATCCCATCCATTTCCAGCTCTGGATTCACCCCTTACAGCATTTGCTCTGGTTGTGCTAAAGAGAATTTTTTCCCCTATTTTTATCTGGATCAGATCTCATTCATTGCCAGCTAAAGTTCACTTGTGCCCTTTACTTTTGGGAAGGGCTTTGCTCTCTGACACTCCTGACAGGAGGTTAGAGGCACGTGGGGGTCAATCTCTTCTCCAAGGTAACAAGTGATAGGACAAGAGGAAATGGCCTCAAGTTGCACCAGGGTTTAGGTTGGATATTAGAGAAAATTTCTTTACCAGAAGGGTTATCCAGGCCTGGCACAGCTGCCCAGGGCAGTGGTGGAGTCCCTGTCCCTTGGAGATTTAAAAGACAGTAGATGTGGCACTTGGGGACATGGTGGTCTGGCAGTGCTGGGCTAGTGGTTGGACTGTGTGATCTCAGAGGGCTTTTCCAACCGAAATTATTCCATTCCCTGTGTCTCCACTGGGGCTCAGGGCAGGAGCAGGGTGGCCTGGCTGCAGGAGGGTTGGAGGTGCCGTGTGCCAGTGCGGAATGTCCCCACTGCGTCCCCTCCCTGCCATCGCTTGGGCTCTGTCATGCCTGGGGGCTCTCGCCACGGTCCCGCCTCACTCTAAGTGCAAAGGAAGGGAGAAAAATCAATTCCCATCAGCTGAACAGTGCCCTTTGATTTATTGCTAGTGGTGGAAGAAATTCTTTTATCTCCTCCTGGAAGGGATTGCTTTGGTGTTTGTTATTAGGGAGCACTGCTGGAACATCCCCCTTCCTCCAAACCCTGGTATTTTGATAACCTTTACCAGCTCGAGGACATTTGGAGCACAGAAATGGTCTCCCAGTGTGCAGTGAAAGGGAGCAGGTGTTAGCCCTGTCTGCTGGGGTGGTCAGCAAAGGTCCAGCTCTTCCCCAAAGCTCGTGGTGGCTTTGGAACTGCATTCCCCCAGCAGATGAAATTACTCGTATTCCTTAGATTTCAGAGTCTGTTCTCGCACCTGCCTGGGGTTATTTAGCATGGCTTTTGGGCCTGCAAATTGCAAATAGCATCCCTGTGCAGAGCAGAGGGGTTGCCTTGGTTCTCCGCACCTTCCAACAGCAGTCATCTCTGCCATCGCTGTGAGTCATGCTGCTGCAGAGAATAGATGGAAACACTCTGATCTACACCCCTGAAGGTTTCCCCCATCCTTCATCTTCCAGCTGAGCTCCAGAGCAGAAGCAGGAGATGGGCACCCCAGAAATCAGAATGACTGCGGGGCGATGTTTTAATTATCTGTAATTGCTGAAGCAGGTTGGTGGCCAAATGAGCACAGCTGGCCTGATGTGTTGGCAGCGAGTGCGAGCTGATACCCCAACAATGTCATTCGTGCTGATTTTGCTTTTCTGCCCAAAAAATCCCTTTGCTTGTCTGAGGTCTGAGGTTGCTTCTGGTCTCAGTTCAAAACCAGTTCAACCCAGTTCTCCCAGTGGTGGGAGATGGGTGGCCATGGCTTCGTCTCCTCAGTGGAAACGCAAAGTGAATTCTCTGTGCTGAAGTTGTTCCGATCCCCTTTCCTACAGGGTGACTGATTTACAGGTGGTTTTGTACATGGACAACACCAGGACTCTTTGATTTAGGGAAGATGGAGAAAATTCAGACCATCTCAGTCCCATTTAGTGTCAAAATCTCCCCTTTTAGTTACTCTGATAACATTTATTTGTGCAGCTTCCTAGAACATCAAGGTTTTGCATCATCCACAATCCATCAGTTTAATTCCCTCTTTAAAGCAGTGATCATGAGTCTTAAAATGAAAAAAAAAAAAGCCAGCAGCCTGACAGGCAGCAGGGAACTTGTTTCCAGCCTCAGGCAATGCAGCCGCAGGCACAAAGTTCTCCAGGAAGAGAACCTCCCAGGGTGGTTGTGCCACACCCACAGTCCTAGGTTTTGGGGGCAAATCCCAGTGTTTTTTGGAGCAGAAGCTCAGTGGAAATGAACTTCAGAGCTTTGTGAACAAAGAGAATTTTGTTACAAACCACCTGTGGGTTGGTTTTGCATAGCTGGAGGTGATATTGACCCTGTCTGGGCTTAGATGAAGCTCCTGATTTCCAGCAACTGCTTTGAATACCTTCCCTGGGCTCTTCCCTCGTTGCTTGTTAGCAGGAAACAGGGAAAAGTGGGAACACTGAAAGGGAAGGGTGGGTTTGGGAAGACCTGGGTGGCAGAGGTTGGTGCCCACAGGGATGGAAGAGAGCAGAGCTGGTTGGGTCCTCTCCCCTCCCTGGGCTCTCTTCTGTAATTGATGGCCAGAGGTCAACTCAAGGTGGGTTTGTGACAAAATCTCAATGTTTTATGAGTGGGGCGTTTGAGATTTTTAATAGAGTTGCCAGTGAAGATAAATGGAACACGAGGGTGGTGACCCCAGGGGGGGCCTGAGCATCAGTCTGAGTAAATCTCAGGGATCTGAGGCTGGTATTAGTTTGGGCTGGATTCTGGTTTTAGGGTGAAGGCAGCTCCATTTAAACTATTGCAGTTGATTTAATCTGGTTTTAGGGCGAAGGCAGCTCAATTTAAACTACTGCAGTTGATTTAATCCACATTTCTTTCGTGTGATTTCATGTGATTTTTGGTCTCGGGGAGCTTGTATTGTGGTCTCAGTCATTTCGCTGATGCTTTCATTCCCTGTGCGTGAAACGTGTCAAATCCTGCTGTGGTGACCATATAGAAAACCCAAAAAAAGTAAAATTTAAAGGGGAGGAAGGCTGGGAGAGTCCACTGGACTTGTGCAGAGCTTGGCCAAGGACCAGAACATATAAAATGTGCTGCAGGGCAAGTTTTTTTTCTGCAGGATTTTACAATGTAAGGCAATTACTGAGCTGAACAGCGTTCCTTAAGAAGATTATAATTCCGCCTCCGGTGCGGACCAAGGGCATCCCAATCGGGCTGCAGCAGCTCTCTGGTGTATTGCAATCCAACCAGGTCGTTAGTGGTGTTGCAGCATTAATTACTCTGAAAGCAAAAGGTTAATTTGAAGTTTTGTGGGTTGCAGAAGGTACTGGGGAGAGCGAAGCCTTTAATTTTGTGCCATCCTGGAGATGAAATAGGAAAGTGTATTTTTGCAGGAATGGTTGGTGGGAATGGTTGGATGCGCTAGGTGCAAGGAGAAGCACGGCCTGTGAGGCCCGCTGCTTTCTGCAAGATAAAATAAAAGCAAAACTCTGTATTTTTTGTATTGATTTTCCTAGCGTATCCTGGATTTAAAAAAAAAAAAAAAAGGCAGGAAGGATGGAGACTTGTCAAAATGAATTATTAACAAATTCATACTTCACACTTCCTTCCAGTCTGAGGAAGCAAAGCATGTCCTTTGCTACGATACAGCCACTTTTTTATCTCTTTTTTTGTTCCAAGGAAGCATTTCCAACCAGTGGGCATCCAGTTATTGCTCTGCAGCAACTCAGGAACTTCAGCTTTCTGCCAAAAATCTTCAGAGAACAGTCAGAATCAATAGATAGTGTTTGTTTATTTTGATACAGCAAAGAAAGAGGCGAAGAAATAATCAGACAGGTAAGGGAGAACAGGAGCTTTGGCAGATTTTGTTTATGTAGAGTTGTATGGCTTGTTTTGGAAAAAAAATAAAATGAAAGCACCCATCAGATTGGATTCAGATTTCCAGCACGGATTCCAAAGGCACACGATGCTCCTGAGCACAAAGACTGCCTTTCACTTGCGGCTCAAAGGGAAGATTTGTGCTTTTCTTGCCAGCACTCCCTGAAGGATATTTGAATTATTACCATTCCCACCTGCCAGTTCCGGACCTGCAAAGGTGGTGGGCACTGGGGAGAAAATCCAAAGGGGAGCAGAAACCCTGGGGGCCTGGACCATGGTGTTTTGCCCAGGGTGGTGTGCTAAATGCTGCCTAAAACTCACCCCTGCTTGCTTGGGGCAGGAGGAGCCATCCCAGGCTCTTCTTCCCAGGCTTATTCTGGCACAGAGCCCCCAAAACCTGCACCCCCCCCCAAAACCTGCACCCCCCAATTCTGCCTTTGCAGGAGCCGAGTGCTGGGGAGAGGGAGAGGGCAGAGACCTCAGTGCATCCATCTGGCCATGGTGTAATTAATGCTGGCCAAATGAATCAAGAAATACAAATATCCCATAAATTCAGCTCTTTTTTTGTCTGTGTGTGTGTTTGAATTAATCACAGCCCCGTTCAGGTTCCTGGCTGCTCACCCACTTGTAGCCCAGGTCGATAACTCCTCGCCCAGCAGATAATTCCCAAACCGTCCGTGTCAGTGCTGATTTGCTGCGGGGGCTCCATCCCCCCCGGGTTTACTGTGTTTGTTCCCTGGTCAGAGGGAGGGAGAAGCAAACAGCAGGTGCCTTCCTCTGCCTTTGTGTAGTTGCACTGTTTTAGAAATCTTTCGCTTCTTTCTCATGGGGAATAGAGATAAGTTGCATTTCTGTGCTTTTCTAATCTCAGTGTTTTTGGTACTGGATGCTCTAGGGTTGTAACCTATCCTTTCAGGGGGTGGAAAACTCTCGACCAATAGTTGCTAGATTATTAATGCTTATATAAAGAAAGTATGGTAAATGAAGTTCTCTCAATTGCCATCTTGAGTGCTGCCTGCCTGACTTCCCTGCGACATTCCGCGAATCTCCACGAATATCAGAAAATCAGAGCCAACACCTTTGGATGTGAATAAGGCTATCGATGAAAATATTACAGCCTGGAGGAGGTGATGGAGAGCAGTGCATCCTGCCCTGAGCACCAGGGGCCCAGCAGGGGTGGGGTTGGCTGCTGTGCCCAAACAGCAGTGGGGTACGGTGGGAACGTGTCCCCCCGAGGGCTGCTTTAATGCCACGTGTCCCTTCCGTTCAGCAGGGGAAGGGGAGGATCTCCCCAAATCCCTTACAGTTATTAAAACAGGAGTTTGCTCCCAGGTTGGAGATGAGTTCAAACATCTTATGGTGTGTTGTTTAGAATTTCATAATATTCGCGGCAGCAGGCAGAGGAAGCTGGCAAGGAAGCAGGCAGAGACCCCCAAGATGGCGAAAGAGAGAGTTTTATTTACAGAAACTTCTTTATATATCCAGTAATAATCCAGCAACAATTGGTCAGCAGAGAATCCACCTCCCAAAGGCATTGGTCACAGCTATACAGCACCTAATACTAAACACAGAGATTAAGAAAGTACAAAAAGTGCAGCTTATCTCTATTCTCCATGAGAAAGAAGAGAAGGATTTCTAAAACAGTGCAACTACAATGGTGCTTTTGGGAGAGCTGCCCTTTAAAAGCTGATTTTTTTATTCCCAGTGCTCCAGCCCCTTGTTTTTAATACCGACTTGCCTGAGGAGCATTAACCTGCAGAGAAGAGTACACGGCATTCATTTTCACCTGGATATACCAGGCATGCAGGAATTATCACCAATTAAAATGAATTTTGCATGATAGAAGCCAAACACATGCCTTGGCACGTTCTTTCCCTGTATTATCAGAGAGGTTCATGGAATCGGAATGGCTTAAGAGTGCAGGAAAGAAATTGGGAGGGTCTGCACCCCCAAGAGCACCCCTTGCAGCCGCATCCCCTCTCCTTGCAACCTCAAAAAGGGAAAAATAACCTCAAAAAGGGAAAAATCACCCCAAATTTGAGGTGATGATGTATTTTGGGGGGGGATTTGCAGCACCCACTGCTGGAGCACTGGGTTGCTCCAAGAACTGAGGCTCCATCCGTGGGTCTGGGGTGCTGCCACATCTCCCTCGTGGGTTGTGCCACGGTTTAAAGGTTTAACCCACACCAGGACAGGGCTGGGGGCCTCTGTGGGGCAGGAGGAAGTGCAGGGGGTTTTGTTTTATAACCATTTCAAAGAGGTTTTGCAGATAGTGATCTCCCTTTCACCCCGATGCTCACCCAGACAGAGCAAGAGGGGGAAAAAGGAGAAGCCTGAACTCCCAGGTCAGACAGGGAAAGGTTGAACAAGTTGGAGGTGCCCAAATGGGGATTCCCTACCCACATATTGCACATTTTGCAGAGCTGGTGATGGTCAGTGGTTCCAGCCCAGGGGTGTTTAAGTGTCTAATGGCAATAAACACCAGCTGGGGTTTAGGAAGGTAGCAGTGTTCAAAGGGACTCCCAGTGGGATTTAGGCACCTAAACGGCTTAGGTGCTCCTGAAAATCCTGCTTAATCTGAAATCTGAAATAGCTGCTGGAAATGCACCCTGAAGTGAGGGATCCCAGCTCTGCAGCACCTCTGGGCACGTGGCTGGCAGGGGTGAAATGGGGGACATTCTCCATGCCCCCCAAATTACCTCCAGGCTGCCAGGAGGGAATAAAGCTGAGCTGCCTGCTCCATGCTTGCCAGTCTTTTCCAGAATCGCCCCATCCTTAGCTCAAACAGCATCCGGGGAGCGGATGTATTCTTAATTCTTAGTTCTTAACTTTTAATTTAAAATAATGGTTTTTTCCCCCTCGTGCCACCCTTGGCGCAGCTTTTTCCATTTAGTCTCACTTCCCTACAGCATCTCCTTTTCTCCTGCCTTTTGGCTGAAGTGGAACTGTTGCAAAAAAAAAAAAACCAAAACCCAAACGAGGAGGAATTTTTGGGATAAGCTGCAAAATCGACCTTGCTTGAATGCAGGGGGAGTGAGAGGGAGACGAAAGCGATGCCAGAGATAGCTGTAATTAGGTTAATGTCTTCAACTGAACTTGGAAGCCAAGTAAAGAGGGGAAAGGTTGCTCTGGAAATGAAAGGTGGAACCGGATGGCTGTGGGAATTGCCAGTGGGGTTTGGGAGCTTCCCAGATGGAGGTCAGTAGTTCTAGTGTGGCTGTGGGGAGGGGGACTCTCACAGTGAGGGGTCAGGGAGTTGGTGCTGGGAGTCTATGTTGTCCTGGGAGTGATTTTTCCCCTTGCTGGGTCTCCAAGCAGGCACTGGAGCTGCTTTTCCCATAGGAATAGCCCCTGGTGTGGGTTTGGAGGAGTTCTGTGTGGGAGCACGTTCCAGCTGGAGGCTCAGAATACAGGCAGGAAATGGGGGAAAAAAATAAATTAAAATCTAGGGGGGGAAAAAAGGCTTTTTAAGCTTACTGACGCTGGATGATGGGACTTGGTGAGTTGGCTGCACCCCTTTCCCAGGATCTCTTCCCTTGTGTGTTCAGAGCTTTGCTTCTGCTGCACTGGGGGTGCAGGAAAGGCTCGGCTGCTGGAGCTGGGGCAGAGGAAAGAGAAAATAACTCAAACAAGCCCTTTCCTCTGTCTGTTTTTTCATGTGTTTGATGTGCAGATCACCGAGGGGAGGGAAAAAAAACACTCGAGGAACCACAAATGTCTGCTTTGGGCATTTTCAGGGAGTTTTGTTGAAATGATATCCTAGGCAAAAGAGCTGAGGCATGAGCTGGAAGTGGCTAGGTTTAAAGCCAGGGCTCAGGAGCTGAGCTGAGCTTGGGAAGGCAAAACTCCAGGGAGCTCCTGGCGTTCGCCGAGGCGGCAGTGCAGGTGGCAGCTCGGGCTGGGAGCTGGAGAGTTTTTCCTCTTTTCCACCCCAAATCCAACATGAGCTTTTTAACCACGCTCTGGGGCAGCCAATCTTCCCCTTATTCCCACCACCTTTTATCCCAGGCCAGGAGAGGGGCTGGGATGCTCTTGGTGACACCTCCTCGCCCCCCACCCTTGTGTTGAGCTCTCAGACCCGTTTTTGGGGGGTTTTATTCAGGTGGGGTTCACAGAGGTGTCCTTTTGCAGGAACAAACCTCGTACCTGCGGCGCAGCGTTGGGCACGGCCGCTCGCGGGTTTTATCTGGCAGCGCATAAAATATTCCCTTCCAATGCACTTGGCAAACAAATGAGCGAGGCAGAAATACAGATTGTGTTTGCTAATGGTAACAGGCTGCCAACGAATGTATAAACCGCTATTCACTGGGAGGGAAATTCCTCCCATGAAAGGGAGATGTCGGGGCTGCAATGCCTGGGATTGCAGCTCTTCTGAAACGCTGTTCCTCACTCTGGGTTTTGCTGCAGGATTTTTTTGGGGGGAATTAAGGCTGCTGTGCTGAGGGGGGGCTCGAGAGAGCCAAGCCCTGGCTGCTGCTGATTCATGGTAAGATCCTCAGGGCTCCAGCGGATCTTTGGGCAGCAGAGATAAATGCCAGGGGTCTGTTGCGTGGAGAGGAATTAGCTCTGTGCTTGCATCTGTAGTGCCCTGGCTGCTCTGGGGAGAGCTGCTGCTTAGCTGCATCTCCAAAGGATGATTTTGGAGCTTAATCTGGTTAGATGGAGCGTTCCCCAGCTCCCCACGTCCTCCTGGGGCTTATTTCTGGGATGCTGATGAACTGAGGACCATGAAGTTCCCTGTCCTTGGGAAGCTGGTGCTGCAGAGTGCCAAGGGCAGGTCGGGCTCCTCGGCGTTTTCCGTGGGAAGATGCAGCAGCTGGGGCAGGGCATTTGTGTGTTTATATGTGCAATAGAGGGGATTTTAGGGAGAGTGATCCTTGAGGAAAGGGACTCACAGTTTCCTGAACACCCTGGCTGCCCCTCAGCTCCCACACCCACTGGGGACCAGTCCGTGGATTTCCAGTTGGAAGCAGTGTTGGGCTTTGAAGTTAACGTTTGCAGCGCTGGGGATAGATAAGAGGAGAACCGGGGGATAGGGAGATGATGGAGAGCATTCACGTGTGGAATTATCCCTTGCAAATATTTCTTTTTTTGACGTGTGCTTCCTTCTCCCCTCCCCCCCCNATTAAACCATTTAAATTAAAAAGGCCTCCATGTGTAAGTGAGTAACATTAGACTGCATTAAATTGTTCTTGGGAACACCTCCAGAAGATGGAGAGGACCTGGAGGTGCAGAGCCCCTGGTTCATTGCAGGATCCACAGGGGCTGGTGGGAATATGCACATGGGAGCTGAGGGCAAGGACGCACATCCTGGGACAGTAAAACACTACCCAAGTGAGTACAGGGAGCAGGAAATAATTGTTCTGCAGAAAATAAGGAGGGAACAATCAATTTGCAGCCTTTAGGTGAGCTGAACATCCCCTTGGTCCACCTGGCAGCCCCCTCGTCCCTCCCTCGCTGGGTCACAGAGTATAAAAGGGCTGTGATTATTGAAATGGTGTGTGCAGGCGAATTTAGTCTCTGATTGGCTTGTCCTAATGACCCTTCAGCACCTGCTGTGGAGGGTAATAGGTGTTGTGGCAATTGCCTAGCCAGGGAAATGCCATATGTGCATGGCTGGGATTCAGCCTGGGAGTCAGGATGATTCTCTGTGTTTTCAGTAAGGCACAGCTGCTGCCTGAAATATTTTGGCAGTGCTTGCAGGGCCATCAACCCATCTCCCCTTGTGGGGTTTGCTTCCTCCATCGCCCCAAATCCCACCCTGGGTGCTTGCTCAGGTGATCCCTGTGCCGAAGGAAAAGCTGCTGGCACTGAGGGCTCAGCCTCTGAGGGTTACCTGTGTGCCCCATTAGTGTTTCATCAGGGCAGGAGCTGTTATTATTCCTTCAGAAAAAACTCCTGGGTTATCTAAAAATTAAGCTTTTTATTCACATTTGAAACAGGTTTGCAGTTCCTCTGGGTTTAGCTGTGTCTTTCCTCAAATACGTGGTGTACTCCAAAGCCCAGTAGTAGGTAAAAGAAACTCAGTATCACGTATGGATTTCTCTGTTCCTGCCTCACTCTGTTTTGTACCTTGTGCCGCCAGCACAATCCAAACTCGTTATTTTCCCCACATGGCTCTTTTGATCTGTTTTTCTTCCCTGCAATGGCAGAGCAAAGACCATGAGAAGTGGCTGGAGCAAATGCCATTTGTCTGGTCCTCAGGTCCAGACAATTTAGATTAAAATTCAAAACCCCGCCCTTAAAATATGGTTATCTCCCCAAACACGCAATTCCCAGAGGAAAGATGGCTTTGGGACAAACCTCATTGTCCTGCACCACGTCCTCATCTCTGTTTAGGCTGAGGAGAGCTTTGTGTGGTGCTGCTCTCTCTCAGGCTCAGGGTAATGAATAGCTCCAGGGAGCTTGATTGGTGACCCTAAATCTAAAAATAAAATGTCACAAAAATTTAAAATTAAAAAAAAAAATCTTTCCTCAACTGCAAATCATTTCTCAGTGGTTCCCAACTGAAACAACTGTTTAGCATCGCAGATAACATCCAGTCCTGCCCTATTTACAGCTGTGAAGGCAGAGGAGAGTTTCTTTTGGACGCGTTTTCTCTGGAGATGCTGCTTGGGATGCTGTGAGGATTTCTCCGCAGGGCAGCCAGCATTTCCAGCCCTCCTGGGAGTGCAGCCTCCCCTCAGGGCTGCTCTCAGCCTGTCCAGCTCGGTTATTTCCACTGAGGAAGGGAATTTATGACACCTTGCAGGTGCCGTGGTTTATAGGTGCTTTTTGCCATATAATAAACCAGAGCCACCCAATTCCCAGGTGTGTGTCCCAACACTCCCAGGTCCTGCTGTACATCTCTCTTGCTGGATTTTGATTTTTTCCACAGTACTTAGAGCTGCCAGTGCCTGGAAAAACTGCCTTTGCTGAATTCCCCTGGAGCTCTGCTTTCCTTCCCCGGCCAGACTTGGATCAAATAATATCTCTGCCACGCTTTGGAGATAAGGCAGGAGCTGAGCAAACCTGCCACTATCTCTGCTTTAATTTTTCTTTGCAAATAGCGTGGAGCCAATGCCTCTCCGCCCAGATCAGCTCCTCTTATCAGAGGGATAATAACTGGCTCACTAACCAACATAATTCCTCTATAACCCCCAGCAATCTTTTGGGAGGATTTTGCAAGTGGCTGAAGAACAGAGGAAAATCTCTGGCTGTAGGATTAATTGGTACAAAGTCAAGGCAGTATCTGACCGTGTGCTTAAAAAAAAAAAAAATTAAAAAATTAAAATACTTGCTGTGTATAAACACAGTGACTGCATTTCCACTTGTTTCCTCCTAAGTGGTCCCTCAGTGGCTCCTGCAGATGCAGAGCCTGGTTGATGTGTGCAGGAAATGAAGGTGCACAGGATCAAGTTTGGGATTTCAGGCGTCCAAAGCTCCCAGGGCAGCGCTGCAGGTCCGAGGGATGCATTTTGTGCTCGTGTCTCGCTGCGGATGCTTCACCTCCTCCCTGCCCCAGGCCATGTGTGCTGCTGCTCCTCAACTCTCCCGGGCACACACAGCCACGCCTGGGCAGGTCTGACAGCCCAGGGGAGGATTTTGTCTCCAAATCTGTATTTTTTTCTGGGTTTTTGAGTTCTGTTTGCCAGCGGTTTCTGCTTGCTGAGCCGCGGGTGTTGGAATCGAGCTGGGCTGGCCGGGCTGCCGGAGAGCTTTGGGTTTCCCTGCTCATCCTTCTCCCTTTTTTTCCCTTTCCAAGAAGAGGAAATCAATAGCAGCGAGCAGCACCAAATCTCTGCGTGTCGCACGATCGGATTCTTGTCCCAGGAACCGGCTGGGATTATCGGCTGTCTTTGCACTTTGAATTTTAATAGCATTAACTCTGGCCTAGTCATGTTCTCCTAAAATCCCATTTAAAGTTGCCTTTGTAAGGCAGGAGCAGACACTGCTCGGGCTGTGTTTTTCCTCCTCCCTCGCCTGCGGAAATCACAACCACAATTAAGAGACAGATTTTGAAGGTTAAAACTTCCCAGATTGTTTCCCTCTCAGTTGTCATTTTGGGACGGTTTTGTTTTCTTTCTGATTGCATCAAATATTTGTATTCCTGCGGGGACTGTGGTGCGAGGGTGAATCTCCCTTAAGAAAATAAAGGGATTTTTTCCATCATTTTTGTGGCGTAGCTGGGGGGAAATTGGTGAAAAGAGCATTTACCAAAAGTGCCTCAACTTGGGACTGTGCTGTGCCTCTCCTAATGCTTCTGAATTATTTGAGGCATCGCTGAGAGTTTTATATTTAGAAGTACTGAAATGGAGACCCTTTCACCCAGCCTGAATTTTAGATACTTTTTCTTCTGCTCTCGCAGGCGGCCCCTGAGAGAGGGGACTTGGCCAGCATCCTGTCCCAGCACAAAACAGCTGGATTATTAAAAAAACTCCCTGTTCTACCAAGTGAAAAAAAAAGCCTTGAAGAATTTTGAGTCTTTGAAATCTTTCGGGTGTGCTTGGCAGTGTACAGGCAGGGAGGAGTGGGTGTCTGGTGTGTGAGTGACCAATTATTTCTTTAATTTTCCCAGTTTTAAACCTGCTCCTGGAGTCATTCGGGTGCCCCTTTTCACATCCTGGTCCCACACGCTGGTGCTTGCACCAAATAAAAAGAATTGCATTTGCCTGTGGCTTTTTTTATCTCCAAATCCCCCCGTTGCTTTGGGTATGTTTTTGTTATTATTGGCCTCATTTTTTCAGTACAACGATGTTTTTTCTGGGGAAATGCCCAGTGCTGGGCATAGCTCGGGAGAGGTCCTGTGAGGGCAGTGTAGAAAAGGTGGATGACTTTGGAGCCTTTATGTGAATAAATAGCAGGAAATAACATCTTTTTTCTCTTCCTCAAGTACCACATTGAAAACCCATTCTAGAATTATTACTCTTGATCATATTTAGCTTTGAGTTAATACGATTGCTTCTTGGGTACCTGTCTCTTAGGATCATGTATTCCTTATTTTCATTTTCTGGCTCTGGCTATTCGAAAATCGTGGTTTGGGTTATAAAGTACACATGGAAGGGATAAGGGTTCCTGCTATTTGCTTTGCTTTCTGAGCCTTGTGCAGCACATGAGGGGAAATGCAGGAGCCTTTTCTACACTGGTCATGGAAATTTATTTATGAGATTTTCATCAGCCTGAGTTTAAAAAATGGAGTTTGGGAGGGGAAGAAAGAAAGGAAGAATCCAGATGCAATCATTACTGTGAGATTTTTGATGAAGTGATGAGAACTGGCAGCTGCTGTTGGTGCACGTCTTGCTCCAGTAAATTCCTCCAGGAATTCCTCTTTACTCCTGTCCCACCTCTCTCCCCTGCTGCCCCTGGATGATCCCGGGAGTATCAAGGATGTCACATTGGAGCCAGGATTCCTCCTCATGGCAGTGTCACTGTCCCCTGGCTGCTGTCCCATGCAGGAGTGGCAGGAGCTTTCCAGAGCAGCTGTGGCTGCCCCTGGATCCCTGGAGGTGTCCAAGGCCAGGTTGGATGGGGCTTGGAGCAGCCTGAGACAGTGGAAGGTGTCCCTGCCCATGGCAGGGGAAGGCTCCTTCCAGCCCAAACCATTCTGGGATTCCATGACCGAGTAAACCAGACCGTGGAGAGGTTTGCGCATCCCCCCTGTAACCTTAACAGAGCGCTGGATGTTTCCTGGGGAGCTTGGGAAGGCATTTTAAAGCGCAGTTTAAAAATCAAACTGATCATTCCACCACCTATTTGCAGCCACAGCGCAGTGTCCGGGGCTGTCAGGATTGTGTTTCCTTGGAGCTTGGTGTTCTCACCTGCTCCCTGCTCACTCACCTGGCGCTCTGCTGGGCAGGAGTGGAGACGCTCGACTTCCCTGGGCTCTCCAGAGAAAACATTGCCGAGTGCCTTCCCCCAGGTTTGCTTCATCTGGGTGGAAATAGAACACATGATTTTTCTCCTTTCTCTGCTCAGCTGGGTTTCAGCTCGTCCGCATGTGCTCACCTTCTCCGGGATGTGTTTTTCCACCCAACCAAGAGCTGATCCACAGAGTGTTGAGCTCATCCAGCCCCACATGTCCTCACCCTGGTGCTGCCAGAACTTGGACTTGTGGTGCTGGCTTTGACTTACAGCTTCTGTGCTTTCTGCTGCCCCCTTTGGTTTTATTTTATTTATTTTATTTTATTTAAAATTTCAATTTCGTTCTGTTCTCCCAGCCCCAGGTTTGCCTGGTGCAGTGCCCTGATAACTCCATGAGAGCAGCTCCCTGCTGGCTCCGAGCGCTGCAGCACGAGCCAAGATTAATAAAAGGCTGTCACTTTTATTAACTTTGCTACCTAGTGCAGTGTTTCATTCCAGGCAGGCACCCAGTGCAGCCCTCCCAGCTTTAAATGGCTTTTCCTGCCTTTGGGAATGTGTGTAAAATAGATGGGGCAGCATTACACCATCCATTGCGGCACTCCCATCCAGTAATACTGTGGGTTTTTTGTGGGGGAAAAAGCATCTTTTTGGTACTGGTTGGAATTTGCCTCCACTTTTTCAGATTGAAAAACCTCATTTCCAGTACTGGTTTGGGGTCAATTTGGGCATTTTGCCCTGAGAGGTTGCAACTCCTGATCCCTGGAAATGCCCAAGGCCAGGCTGGACAGGGCTTGGAGCAACCTGGGACAGTGGCAGGGGGCGGAACAAGATGAGATTTAAGGTCCTTTCCAACGCAAACTATTCTGTGATTTTATCAGTACAGGTGTATTCGTTTCATCACAGTCATGTGTGCCATGATTTTTAGTGTAGTGGTAAGATATTGGTGGGAAAAAATGGTTTAAAACCTCCAGGTGTTCAGTTTTTTGTCCTGAACCTCCTGGCAGGGTAGAACAAACTGTGCTGTGAAAAGTTTTAATAAGTATAGATTAGAAGTTCAATAAGTGGTGCATAATAGATAAGTAAAATATTATACCTCTCGCTGCTTAGGCACTTGAAAAGACCTTCATGTTTATTTTATTTATTTTTTTAAAAATATTGAAAATAAGAGGGGAAAAGTAAGGTTTTTGAAACAGGACTCTGGGTCCATCAGGGTGAAAGGCAGTGGAGTGGGAGGAGGAGGCACTGGAGTTTCTGGAGAGCCTGATGTGGGCTCAGCCTGTGGATTCACACCTGCCAGGCAGGCATTATCTGTTAAATCAACATCAGCCCCCTAAGCATCAGAATTGGGGGAGTTTTCCTGCTGTCAGCCCATCACCTGCCACGAAATCAATGGGCAGGGAGGAAGCTGCTCGTGCCATCCGTGTCTGTGCTGCAGGGCAGTTATTTTTATCTATTATATATTGTTCTCAGTGGAATTATTCTGCCCCCAGCCTGTAGATAAGGGCTGTTACTAAATGAACGTGAGCTTTACCTTGAAGGTTAAATTGCTGCCTCGCAGGTTGGTGAGGAAGGTGGGGAGGTGTTCACCCTCCTCCTCCGAAAAAAACCTGAGAGCTCCAGCCCTGACCTGGCAATTCTGTTGAGTACTGCTTGAAAAAGGCAAGAATTGCACAGAAATGCTGTGTTTAGTCCTCTGAATTGGTGGCTCTCCTGATTAAGATGCCCACCCGCTGCCAGCTCTCAGGTGGCATCCCACAGCACTGGAGGAGGCTACCAATTTCCCCATAAATTTGGGAAAGATCCTCACAGGCATCCCCAGGATGCAGGTGACAGGATTCATGGGTGCTCCTCAAAAATGAAGTGGCAGCTTCAGGATGTTATTTTGGCCAAAAGCACCCAGTTCTTGGTGGCACTGTCGTGGCCCTGGTGCTGGCATCTTCTGGGTGTGAAATAAATAATTACTGGCAGTGATACGGCTGGGGAAAGTGCTGCTGGTCCTGCCCCAAGCCAGCCCTCCGCAGAGTCCGGTGTGGAAGGATTGGGGTGGAAAAATCAGTAGGGAAACCTACAGAAAATGGCAGAAATGTCAACTGCCCTGCCCAGAGGTTAATTTTTCAGTTGGCAACCAAGCCAGCAGTGTATTTAGTCCTGGCTTGGCCCACAAGGAGCAGGTTGGTGATTGGGAGGCTACCAGGGGACACACGGGGTGGGTGAAATTAGGATTTACATCCCTGGACGCTTCTCCTCACATCCTGGAGTCATTTATTATAAACATGTTATTGGTTATACCTCAGGTCGATGGGTTGGTCACATAGTGAATCCAGGGGGATGATGGCCCTGCACACCTCTCGGGGTCCGTGTGAGCCCCCCTGGCTCCACTGTGCCAGGGGGAGCAAGAAAGTGGGGCTTCCTGCAGGAATTTGGGGCTCTGTACAGGAATGTGGGGCTCTGTGCAGGAGTGTGGGGCTCTGAGCAGGAATGTGGGGCTTCGTGCAGGAATGTGGGGCTCTGTGCAGGAATGTGGGGTTCTGTACAGGAGTGTGGGGGTCCGTGCAGGAATGTGGGGCTTCGTGCAGGAATGTGGGGTTCTGTACAGGAATGTGGGGCTCCAGCCGTGGCCATGGGGCAGTGGTTTATCTGTGGGTCCCTTTGGTTAACAAACAGAGCTGCTGCAGGTTTTTAGAAGCTGTTAGCATGAACCATTAACTCTTCCTTTTAATAATTCAGGTTGCCTCTTTTAAATTTCTTTTTTAAGTGGAGCTAATAGGCTTTGCAGAGGAGGCTTCCAACCACAGTGGTTCCTCCCCGGAGGAGCCCTGTTTTTGCATCGCCAGCTAATCTCTTTTCTTCGTTATCCCTTATCTTTCTCCAGCTGATTAATTGCTTTCAATTGATTTATAAATATTCTGTTGATTCACACAGTGACGGGAGGGGAATGGGATATGTCCAGGCTCATGGGGTCATTGATCCATGCAGCCTCTTGGGCTTTCCTAACCTGCCTCACAAATCGCAGCCATCCCAGCCAGGTTTTATTCCCACTTTTTTTTTGTCCTTGCAATTCCTGCAAGCAACCAAAAATTGTGCTGCAGCATCACTTGGAATCTATGCATGTGAAGAAGCCTTGTGCCCGGTGAGTGGCAGGTTTTGGGTGTAAAGAAATGGGTAACTTTTTTGGGTAACTTTTTTTGGGTAACTTTTGGCGGTGTTGATGAATGCGGCAGGTTGCGTGGGTGTCATAAAAAGCTGTTTTCTATGCTGAATTCCCTAATATATACATATATATATATATTTTATATATATTTTTTTAAAAATATATATATATATGTAGAGATGGAGTGGTTGATGAAGACAGAGCATTAAAATTGCTTGTTTGAAACTCTGTGGAAGGTACAGGGCAGCTTAAAAAAATAATTTAAAAAGGCAGTAATACCTGGGTATAAATTCAGTGGCCAAATTCAGCTGCCCACCTTCAGCCCGATTCAGATCACACGTGGCATTGAGGCTGCAAAGCCATTTTTAGAAATAAATACACAGGGATAAATCATTAACCTTTCCCAGCAGACTTCCCATTTTCCCTGTTATTTCTCTGCATGCAGCCTGTTCCCTGCAAGTGTCCCC
>VZRL01000728.1:446151-464943 GCA_013397895.1 Origma solitaria
ATATAATAATATATATGTAGCACATATAACTATATATTGCAAAGCATAATCCTTCCTTCTACAGATATATATATGTCTATCTCAAATTACATGCCTAAAAAAGCAAGAATTTTGGAAATATGGCTGTTCAATAATTCAGGTTCTCCGTAGGCTTTGGCTTGCAGCCGGGAGCGTGGGGAGCATGGTGCTGCATGCTCCTCTCCAGATTACATCTGTAGCTTCTCATAGATCTTGGATTTTAATCCTTCAGCAGTTTCTGCCCGGATCGGGATCTGATTACTAAGTGGGGATGAAATTCCCTTATTGCCTGTTTTGGAAGAGAGATGCTTTTGAGTTTTTTCAGTGTTTCTAACCAGGACCAGAGGGGATCGGTGCATTTTTGGGGAGCTGCACTGGGCAGTGCATCACAGCACCTTGAGCCATGTTCAAGGATCCCTCTGGAATTCTTTGCTGCAGAATTCACCCCTGGGCTGCCTGTCCTTGGTCTTGTTTCCCCGCTCCCCTTCCCAGTTCACTTCCTGCTGCGTGGGGATTTTCTGGGTTCCCACCAAAATGCTGCAGTTTGCAGGAATCCATCAGGATCGGTCATCCTTGTGCAAGCCGCCCTGCCTCCACCCTCATCTGCTGGTTAATTTTTTTCCCAGGAATAGCCCTGGGTGAAGTGGCATGTAAGGAAAGGTGAAAATGAATTGTCAGTGGGAAAAACGATGAGCAATTTGTTGCAGCCAGGGGTATTTTGTGGGGCTGCAGGGAGCTTTCTGTGGCTGGGGAATGCGCTGGGTGGGTTTTACACACTAAATATTCCACATGTGTGAGCCTTTCACAGGGTTCCCAGAGGCTGAAGGGGACACACTGCATTTCTCCCATCCCTGGGGAAGTTCCTGTTGGCCTTGGCTGCCTCCAGTTCTTGCTTTTTGCACGGATTTCAAGAAAGCGCTTTGGGCTGCACCAAACCCCCCGGCCCAGAGCTTGACTGTTCCTCATTAGTGACTTTATTGCTAAATAATTTACAGAACAGGGCCTTGCCAGTTTTCATTCGGGAAGCATTTCAAGTATGTGGAGCAGATTTTATGCCTTCCTGGCGCAGCTGCCGGGGGGAGCCGCCTCTCCCTGTCGTGCCGCCGGCGTCACCTCCCGGCCTCGTTCTGCGAGCCCTGCCGGAAAGGAAACGGCCCAGGCACGTGCAGGGGGACCCAAGGAAGAATAAAGGGAAAAATCCCTGTATTTCATGTCCATTTGATGTCCCCTAGGCTGGCTGCTGCATGGGGGCACTGGGGAAAGGACACAGCCACAGTGGTTTGGAGAGGAGGTGTTTGGGTTTAATTTCTGTTTCATTTTTCTGGTGACTGTGACGTGTATGCTGATGGGGTCATTTTTACTCCCTGTGTCCGTGATGCCAACCCCAGAGGATGTGGATGTCCATCCCTGGAAGTGTTCAAGTCCAGACTGGACTTGGAACAGCCTGGGATAGTGGAAGGTGTCCCTGCCCATGGCAGGGCATGGGACTGGATCGTCTTTAAGGTCCCTTCCAATCCAAACCGTTCCACGATACTGTGAAATCAAAAAGCCAATTTGGGATGAGAAGGGGCTTTTCTCCTCCTGTTTTTAAAAGGGAGGGAAAACAAACCCAGGCTTGGGTGGAGGATTGCAACGGTGCATGCACAGCCCTAAAGTGTTTTGTAGGATGAGGGTGATGGGTGCAATGTGGAAAGTGCAGAAAAGCACTTTACTGCACTAAACAGTGGGTGCAGCTATAGGAAACGAGGTGCTGAAGCTTTCTTCTGGTGCCTGCTGTGGAGAGGATCCCAGCTGGGTTCTGCCAGGATGCTCCTGCAGTGCAGCTGCTTGGAGGAGTGAGCAGTCACTGGGTGTAAATCTGCAAAATTCAGGATTTGGGGCTGCAGAGGGAAGCGTCATCTTCCCTTTTCCAGTCTCACAGTGGTTTTATTGAGTGTGCCCTGAGCACGTGGGTGGCTGGAGGCAGAGCTAAGGTGTGTAGGAGCTCAGGAGACTGTTGGGTCCTGGCTCTGTTAGTGAGTGGTTTGGATAGGAAAGTCCTTAGTTTGTTCTTACTGCTATTATTACATATTAACATTTTTATTTTTTCCTCAATGCAAAAGCCATCACCCAGTGGGGCTCTCCTAGTCCATTCCCATCACATCCCTCCTCCTCCAGTCCCAGAGTGGTGCAGGATTTGGGCTGTGCAGAGCAGTTTTGCCAGCAGGGAGGGGCCCCCAGCAGCATTTCCCCAGGGTTTGAGTTTCCGGCGGGGGCGCGGGGCTGTGCCGGGAGCCGTCACTCACTTCCTTGCATTGTGTCTCCTCTTCCTCCAGCGCTGCTGCGGGAGGAGGTGGCCCAGCTGCAGGAGGAGGTCCACCTGCTCCGGCAAATGAAGGAAATGCTGACGAAGGACCTGGAGGAGACGCACGGCAGCAAATCCCCCGAGGTGCTCTCAGCCACCGAGCTGAAGGTGCAGCTGGCGCAGAAGGAGCAGGAGCTGGCGCGCGCCAAGGAGGCTCTGCAGGGTAAGGGATGCACCTCCCTCTGATACACCTCTCCCCAGCACCCTAAACTTCCAAAAAGTTGATTAATGAGGGAAGGAAAAGCCATTCTTTTCACTTGGACTCTGCAGAGTGCATTCTCTCACGGCAGGGGTTTGGTATTCCTGCGACCCCCCTGCCCTCCTTCCCTGGTGTGGAGCTGGGGAGGACTGGGGTGCATTGGTGGGCTGGGAAATGGCATGTGAGGGCTGATTGCAGCACTGCGAAGGAATTCCTCCACAGCTGTGGAGTAGAGCCAAGGCAGCAGCTGAAATGCAGCCGGAGCTGCGGGTGGGTTGGATTTGAGCCCCTTGGACTTGCAGGAGGGAAGCAGCGAGTTTCCTGGTGACTCTTAATATTCCTTATCCCGCGTGGAGATACCTCCAGGTGACGTGCAGGGTCTCCTCCTTCCTTCACACCTGCACTTGGGGGTTTTTGTAGCAGTTGGGGCCGTGCTCTCCATCCCTCACCAGCACAGCAAGCCCCAGGACGGGGATGTGCAAAGCAAAGTACAACATTGCAGCTTTTCCACTCTCAAACCAAGCTGACAATAAATCCAGGCAGGACAGTTTGTTAGCTGGAGCCGGGGGATGATCCTGAGCAGGGAAAGCTCTCACACGTCAAACCCTGGCAGCGCCGCGGCTCTAAATATCATCTCAAATCCCCAACATACCGAGTATAACTTGCACTTGTCAGCTCGTGTTTGCGGATTATGAGGAGAAGCTGTCAAAAGTTTTCAGGCTCAGAGGCTGAGCGGCACGTGGGGAGCTGTGGGGCCTCTGCCTCTCCCCCTGTCCGGGATGCCGAGATGCTCCGAGGCGCAGGGAATTGGGCTGAGTCAGTATTTGGGGGAAGGGATTTCAGAAAATTTTATGTTACCACTCTCTGATTGACAAAAACATCCCTATATATCAGCAGCAGCCAAAATATTTCTAAAATCCTGTCTCCCCCCAAGCCATCAGTGCAGCCTCCAGCAGCAGGAAATGCGCTGGATTTATAGAAGTGTAACTGGAGGGGAAAAACCTTAATTAGGAAATATTTGCTCTTGTGGAGGGGGGACGGGGAGGAAGTGCTAATAAATGCAAAATGCAGAAAAGCAGAACTGTTGTGATACTAGTTACAAAAAAAAAATTGTAAGAAGTCATCTAAGAAGCTGCAATGAGGTCTTATGTGCTTCTGTGGAGGATGGTCCAGAGAAAAAGTGAGTTTGGCTTGAAAATTGCGAGTACTTAAGGAATATAATGTTGGGGTTTTATTGGGTTTTTATTTGCCACTCTTGGAGCCTGTGGGCTTGGTTTTCCAGGACTTCTCTGCAGGCAGCTAGGAAGAGGGAGTCTCAGTTGGCACTTGGATGAGCATGTAGCAGGAATACTTTTTCAATTGGTGCTTCTTCTCTCTCCTGCAATCTTGAGAAGCTTTTGTGGTTTTTGGGAAAGGTGTCCGGGCTGGATCTCGGTTGGAGGCTCTGGGCAGCAGAGCAGGCTTGGCAACAGCGGCTGAGACGGGTAACTTGAAAACGGGATCAGCAGCTGGAGGCAAAAAAAATCCTTTTTCCTTTCCATGAAAAATTGTCCGTAGAGAAACGTAGCCAAAAATGGAGGAAAAGCGGCGCCTGGTGACTGCTTCTGCCAGGAGAGACCGATCTGCTGATGGACACCCTGGGGAAGTCACGGCTCTGTAGTAAGGAGCTGTGGGATAAGGCAGTGCCAGGAGCACAGGGAAACTTGGCCAGGCTGTCCTGTATTTTAGGGATCTGTGTCAGTCGTGTCCTGCAGCAAGAGAGCATCTCCCAAGAGCAGCTCCCTCCTCACAGCCTGCATCCCTGCATCTTTGCATCCTGCATCCTTGCATCCTTACATCTTGCATCCTGCATCCCTGTACTCCTGCACCCCTGCACCCTTGCATCCTGCATCCCTGCATCCTTGCATCCTACATCCCTGCATCCTTGCACATTGCATCCCTGCATCCCTGCATCCTTGCATCCTGCATCCCTGTGCCTGCAGCAGCCCACAATCCACGTTGGGTCCTGTGGAATGTCATTAGCAGATAAATTATATGGAAATCTGTCATCACTGCTGGCTCTGAGCCTGGAAGTGCAGCGCAGCTGGTTCAGATGGATCTTGGCTCGCCGGGCTGTGCTGCTGAAGGAAGTGGAGAGGGTTTGGTTTGCTTTTGGGGGCTCCAGCAGTTCTTAAAGCCTTTGTTTTGCACAGCCACACAGGGTTTGGTTTCTGATGGTCTCGGTGGAGGGTGGCTACACTGTCCCCCTTTGAAGGTGCATTTCCAGCCCTTCCCAAAAGTATTTGGCACAGGGATAAAGCTGATAAGCCTGTGCTGTATCTTCCTTGGGCCATGCTAACAAATCCTTGCTGTGGAGGGAAGGAGTAGGGATCTGGCCCAGCACAGGATGCTCTGCCGGAGTAACTTGACCAGTTTCTTGATCTCTGGCACTATGTGCTTTGTGCATGTTTATTCCACTTTTTCCTGGGCTAATTCCACCTCTTGCACTTTTTAAAATCAATTAACATCCAATGAAAATCCCACAGTGCTACGTCCTGTCACCCCCTCCACCTTTGCCACAGCTGGGACTCTGAATTGTGATTTAATGCAGTTATTATTTCCCCAGTCCTGGCTGGAAAGGTATGGATGTGGCCTGGATTTCTGGTGTGGAAATGCCTGATGGGAGAAGCTGCAGACAGCTTTATTACTGCTGGTCCTGCTGCGGGCAGGGACCGTGCCCAAGTGCCTGGGGGCCTCCAGGAACCTCTTGGCCAGGTGACA
This sequence comes from Origma solitaria, assembly GCA_013397895.1. NCBI lineage: Eukaryota > Metazoa > Chordata > Aves > Passeriformes > Acanthizidae > Origma > Origma solitaria. The sequence continues at coordinate 451,473 of VZRL01000728.1, forward strand.
TCCATGAGTGTGTGGGCTAATGGCAGAAACCCCATTTCTGGGAAGGCTTATCCAATATGCTGGAGCTCGCCTGCAGGATTATCACGCGGAGAGCAAACCTGGTTTTTGTTTCCTTTTTGAGTGCCGGGGTGGAAACCTCAGGCTGGCTTTCCCTGCTGCTTGGAAAGGCATGAACCGACTTCATGTCTGCTCCACAAATGGCTTGTAGCTTGGTTTTCTTCCCCCCTCACCTTCAACTCAAAGCTGTGACCACCTGGAAAAATAGTATTTGCACTGGGAAAAGCCTCCTGTAGAGATCCACAGCACCCTCAACTTGCTGCAGTGAAAGGGTGAGTAGTAAATAAATGGGTGGATGGATGTCCCATGGATGGACGTCCCAGAAGATGGGGTTGATCAGATGGATGTCCCAGAAGATGGAGTTGCATTAGAGGAATGTCCCAGAGGTGGGGGTTGCATCAGATGGATGTCCCAGAAGGATGAGTGTTCTGGCAGATGGGTGTCCCAGTCACGGACCCAGTCAGGGAAGCTGTCTCCGCCATAAGGACATGGATCTCTACAGAAAACCTGTTGTTCTCCTTTGAAGACCCACCTTAACTTTCCAGAAGTCATTGCCCACCTTGTGGACTCCTAGGTCAGGTTTGGAAAGGCCTTGGCTGTTACCAGGTGAATTCCCCCAAGGACAATTGCCTCACCTAACTTTTTTCCTGAAATTTGACATGGGCTCTAATTTCCTGCCTTCTCCGTACCTCCACACACCCAGAGCTAGTGCTGGCTCTGTCTGACACCACAGAACGGTGACGTTTTCAATGTCGAGATCTTCCTGATGGTGACGGCCACGCCTGGGGACTGCACGTGCCTCTTTAATTGCAGAGCAAGGAGCAGCACTGCCACCCTGATTTTATGGGTTAGTCATGGTAACAATATTGGATTTCATGGCTGGGAGCAAGAGACAGGAGAAATTAAGTAAATGTTAATGGGACAGGATGGGTTTGCGCGTTCCTGTTGCGCGGGGCATCGCTGGGGCTCCAGCGGTGCTCCCCGAGGATGCTCATCCCTGCGGTAGAAAATAGCTGTGTGATTCAGTAAGTGATGAAGTCAGCTCTGATTCTGTTCCTGGCATGAAAATTCACATTGTACAGGGTAAGAGAAAGACTTGGAAGTGGGTAGGAGTCCTGGGAAGCTGCTCTTTGGAGTTCAGGGGTGTGCTGCGTCTTCTGCCAGTGCCCTGGTGTGTGTTTGGGCTCTGCTGCCTTATTCCAGGAATGTGAAACTGAGCAGAGATGCTACTTCTATGGTTCAGACATTAGTTTTTCATCTAATATCACATCATCGAGATAGTAAAACTAATTATTACTCATACATCCTCCAAGGAAACCTCAGCTGGTGTGGCCACCACCTCATAAGGCCAGGGCTTGGACTTCAGTGATCCTTGTGTGTCCCTTCCAAGTCAGGATGTTCTATAATTGATATCCCCTTAATCTGATATTATTAATTTCAAAGGGGGAAGGCAGTATTTAGAGCAGCCCCTGTCCTGGGGGGAGATGCCTGGTTTTAGGATGCAGGATTTAATCCCCAGCTGGAAGCTGTGTTGGATGGTGAGATCAGACTGGGGCCCACGGGGTGGTGACACTTCCAGTGGTGCCATCCCTGAGTCGTTCCAGCCCTGCTGCTGTCCCACACAAGGCTGTGCCTCTCCAGTGGTGTGACTGAATTTTGGCTCCTCACGTTGAGCTGGGAATAAAAGGCACCGAGGGGGCAGATTTTTAATTGTTTTGGCTGCAGGAGGAGCCCAGTGCCGAGCCGGTCCTGTTCCGTGTCTGTGTCCATCATCCTTGTCCCAAAGGACCGAGGCACGGATCGAGTGGCAGGAGGTGGAAGCTCAAATAACCTGAGCGCAGGGTGACCTGGTGCAGGTGGGGATGGTGGTGGTGAGGGCTGGGGGGCTCCCCCAGCTCACCCCAGCCCCTCTCCCCCATCCCTTGCTGCCGAGGCTGGTGCTGAGCTGCTCGGTCCAAGGGGCGCTGCTGGGTCCCCCCTCTCCTGCCATGTGCTGGGGGGGAGGGGGAAATTAATAATGCAGGTAAGAGAGGCACTTTCCACTCATCGTCTGGGTTTAGGATTTCTTGCTTCATGTCTTGGGTTTATGAAGAGGTCAGAGGTTTGGCCAGAGCCCACCGTGGTGGAGGGCTGGGGGAGAGTTTATTTGGAGACTTGTGGGGGTTTGGGATACGGAAACCTGGCCCTGGGTCAGCAGATTAAAGGAAAAAGCCATTTCACCTCCTCAGGATGGCCCCGATAGTCAGGGAAAATCTGCTTTATTCCTCCTTGGCTGGCCATGGATTGCAAAGGCTCGTTTTCCCCGACCGAGTAATTAGCTGGGCTTGTTTGCTAAGGATGAATTAAGCCTCTGCAGCAAGTGGGGCTCGGTCCAGGAGCTGCTGGCAGCCCTCACAGCGCACTTCTGTCTCACTTTTTATTTTTCTCCTGCCTTTTTCAATTAATTTCCTATTAATTTGGTTTGGAATTAAGTTCTCAAATGACTGATAAATCTTCTTTAAGCTTAGGAGCTAATCGGTCTTGGAGGAAGGAGAGTAATAGAGGGGAGGAAAAAAAGTGTGTTAATTTCAGGAAATCTCTCAAATATGAAATGAAACAAATGGTAAATTGTCCTGTTGGGTTAATAGGAAAAAATCCGTTCTTGCAATGCCCAAACTTCATAATCTTCTTGTAGTACTGATATATCGGCAGAAATATTGGTAAATATTAGTATATCGATATATATTCAACCTTGGGAGATAGTTACCTTTCTTCTAATAGTACTTCAGAGCATTTTTTTTTTATTGGCGAGTGATTAAGTGTTTTCTGTAAATCTTTAAGGGCCATGAACACTGCCACTAATTAAAGGAGTTTGTATGCTATAGGGGACTCACTATTTAATTAAATTCATTAGGAGTCTTTTGTCGCCTCCAGCATCAGAGATTGGCAAATGTGACTTAAACTTTCATAAGAGCCTCCCAGTATCCTTGAGGAAATTAAATTTTACATATATAGATACATACGTGTCTGTGGGGTCTGGATCTCGCCCCAGTATGGCTCAGTCAACTTACCATTAATTTTTCTTTTTTAGCAAGTTTTTAGTTCGTGTGAAAGAACTGGGCAGGGGAAGGTGGTGGTTAAGTACACACAGGCAGGGGGAAAAGGCTTTTTCAAAGACGTGGATGTGGTTGTGATTGTTTTTAGAGGGTTTCTGTAGTAATTTCCTAAGATGGGAGAAAAGTAAGGGAAGCCCCGATGCCGGAAGGGACTGAGTTGTCCCAGGAGGAATCGTGTTCATTGAAGTGGGCAAGGAAGGCTCCCCAGAGCTCCCTGTCACAGGACAATGTGAATTTTTGCAGCATTTCCTACCTCATTTTCTGGTTTTCTGTGTTCTGATTTATCTCCAGCGCTTAATGGCAGAGTAGTCCAAAGAGTTTAATCTCTCGGATTTTAGCAGATAAAAATCTCTGTAGTCCCAAACATCTCCCTCTTCTTCCACTATTTAATCTGATTTCTCTCTCCCATCTTTTTCTCCTCTCACCTGCAAACGCCTTCATCTCCTTACAGCTCCATTCCAAGCACTTGCTTTATTGCTTATCTTCCCAGCACACAGTAAAAAATCATAGAAAAAGCTGAGTAAAACCTGTCCACAGAAGGAAGTTCCTCTTACCTGAGTAAAGCTCTCCTCGAGGCAGGCTGGGTGGGATGTGGGAGCTGCACAGAGCTGCATGAGGAGGGGCTGCTCTGATTTTTTGGGGGCTATTCCAGCACATGTGTGGGGCTGGGTGATCCCTGCTCTCAGGTTATTCTGCCTGAGGGCTCCTGGGGGCTTCACTGCGCATCTTATAACAATGTTCTCTCTGCCTGCAAAGGTGGAAATACCTTTTGTGGGTGCCCAGCTGGAGCAGGGTGGGAACAGTGCTGGGAGAAGGCAAAGCTCAGAGCCAAAGGTGCGTGAAGGAAATTAATTCCCCTTTCAGAGTGCCACGATCATGTTTCCTACTATTTCTTACACTTTATCCCCCACGTGTTGAGAGGAGCCCAAAGGCACCTCACAGTGCAGTTTAAGTTCCTCATTACAGGGGTAGGAAACACAGCATGGGCTGAAACACCCACCATGATTGGTGTGATCTGATGGGAAGAGGTTGGATGTGTGCATGGAGACAGGTCCCACTCATGGTGCTGCATCATCTTCTGGCAGCTTTTGTAGTACACACAACCCCTGCTGCCTTTGGGGTTGTTTTTTTCTGGAGATTTTGGGGGCGTTGAGGATTTTTTTTATAATACAAACGACAACTTGCAAGACTCAGTGACTCAATACGATGAGTGCAGGGAGAGTTGGAGGGGCAGAGGGTGTTCCATAGCACCCCACTCCCTCAGGAGCAGTGCTTGCTCAGGGTGGAAAAGCAGGAATGTGCGTGTAAGGAAATATTTGTGATCGGATTCCTAACCTGGGCATTATTTTGGTGGGGTGGGATGTGTCTGGAGCAGGGAGCCACAGGGCACTTCTGCAGCACTGCCAAGGACCAGGCTCAAGGCTGGGTAGAGCATTAATGTACAGAAATTACTGGAACTCCTATCTGATGTGAGATTTCTGTAATTCTCCCTGGTTTACCAGCATTCTGGGTTTGGGAGTCATCGAGCGTCTCTTGCTGGTGCCATGAGGAGAGAAAACATGAAGGTTTTGGGTTCTTCTCAGGGCTGTTGAACACCCGTCACATCCCATGGTGCCTCTGCTCCATCCCCTCATCCCCACACAGCCAGGGGACACTCAGGGAGCCGTGCCCTGGGCTCGTGGGAGTGCTGCCGGAATCCACCCCGCCACTAAAAATAAACCAATTGTGGTTTATTTATCCTGGAAAGGGAGCAGCAGGTTTTCCTGCGCCGGGCCCCGAGGCTGAGGCAGCAGTTTTGCTCCCAAATCTCCTTTTCCAGGGTCTGAGCTGCCCCTTGGAGAGCTGGCGATGACGAGGAGGCACAGTGGTGACGTGATGGGCATTTTGAGGGGTGCAGCAATGGGGATGGATTGGGCATCTTCTCCCAGCCCAGCCCACGGGATCGTGGCACATTTTGGTACTTTTAAACTAAAAGAGATGGAGTCAAGGGGCTGCCATGTCCCCGTGCTGGAGCCATCCTCTCTCTCACAGCCATGAAAGCCGACCGCAAGCGCTTGAAGGGGGAGAAGACAGACCTGGTGAGCCAGATGCAGCAGCTGTACGCCACGCTGGAGAGCCGCGAGGAGCAGCTCCGGGACTTCATCCGCAACTACGAACAGCACAGGAAAGTGAGTGCAGGGCCCAGCACCGTGGTCTCACGGCATAGAGGGCTGGCAGCAGGTTGAGTGTGAAACCTGGTTTGTAATCAGGCAAAATCCCACTGAAGCCCCAGCAAGAGTCCAGCTGGATGGACCACAGCAGGTTAAGGTTAAATAAATGCTGGAGGAAGTAGAGCCAGACCTGGAGAATTTGATGTAATTTTGACCAGGTGCACAGCGAGCGTTGCTTTTGGGCTGCATTCTGGATCTTCCCAAAAAGGGAACACATTCCTGCCAGCACAGGGGGGTTCTCGTGACACCCAAATGTACCGCTCGTGGTTGGGTGGTCTGCAAGGAGGGGTTTGTAGTAGCACGTGGATTTTCCCTTCCTGATGGCCACCCTCTGTCCCGGCAGGAGAGCGAGGATGCGGTGAAAGCCCTGGCCAAGGAGAAGGACCTCCTGGAGCGGGAGAAGTGGGAGCTGCGGCGGCAGGCCAAGGAGGCCACGGACCACGCCAGCGCCCTCCGCTCGCAGCTCGATCTGAAGGACAACCGCATGAAGGAGCTGGAGGCCGAGCTGGCCATGGTGAGATGGATAATTAATGCAGAGCTGAGTGTGTGCTGCAGTGGTCACTCTGCTGTAATACCGAGAGGGAAAAATTCCATCCCTCAAAAGGAGCTTGGTATCCTTGGCACGGGGAACATCACTCAAAAAGAGCTTGATATCCCTGGCCCGGGGAACACCGCAGTTTGGATTTACTTGCCCAGGGAGGGTGGATTTGGTGTGCAGTGTGTTGCTGCTTGCTCTGCTGCTCCAGTGATGCCTTAAACAGGCTGGTAAAAATATGAAGCCGACACAGCAGTACAGGGAAAAGGGAATTTACCTCGGTTTAATAGGATCCGAGGTGCCCAGACTCATCAAAGGTGGAAAACTCACCATGGAGCTAATGACGAGCCGGAACCCCCGCACAACGCGTACCGGATTTTTATGGACTTCACAAAATTAGCATATCTACTTTAAATCCCCCAATAAGAAACTTAATAAATGAATAATTGCCTCCTATTCTAATGAACCACCCCCCCAAATGTGACTACAGCCTAGTTCACAAAAACATGTTCCAAGAGAGAACAGCTTGGAGCCTCTAGTTCTGAGATAATATGAATGTTTGGTCTTCCTTGCTTTGCAGGACCCCAAATTAAGCTAAATATCAGACTACAAGGGTTGTAAACATGTAGGGCTAAAGTACAAGGAGTGTTTGTGCAGGGTACAAGGAGTGTGTTTAGAGGGTAACAGGGAAGGGAAAGGGTATAAAAATATACAAAAAGGGTATAAAAACAAAATACAAAAATCACCGGCATCACCAGGAGATGTTCATATGGTTTTCCTGCTCCATCACCACCACCTTGGTGTCCTTCCCCAGGCCAAGCAGTCCCTGGCTACGCTGACCAAGGACGTCCCCAAGCGCCACTCCTTGGCCATGCCGGGCGAGACGGTGCTGAACGGCAACCAGGAGTGGGTGATGCAGGCTGACCTCCCGCTGACCGCCGCCATCCGGCAGAGCCAGCAGACCCTCTACCACTCACACCCCCAGCACTCGGCGGACCGGCAAGGTGGGCCCCCCACGGATGGGGACACGGGCAAGTTCTCGGGGACAAACCCCTTCTTGTGAGGGAAAAAGTTGGTCAAAACCACCCTCCCCCAAAATAGTGCATCTGAGGCTTTGCTGGCGTTAAGTCCCTGGTTTTCCCCTTGCCTTGCAGCGGTCAGAGTGAGCCCCTGCCATTCCCGGCAGCCGTCCATCATCTCCGACGCCTCTGCGGCCGAGGGTGACAGGTCATCCACGCCAAGTGACATCAACTCGCCCCGGCATCGAACGCACTCACTCTGCAACGTAAGGCTCTGCCCTGCTGCGGGGACAGGGGCTCCGGGCATTCTGTGGGGCATCCACTTCCCAAAACAGTTGGGTTTGGAGTGGGGGGTGAACTTTGCTTTGCTGCCCTGGGGTTTACCCCAGCCCTGCCACGATTCAGCTGCACAAACACGCCGCTTTTTGCCACGGAGGTGGAGGGTCTTGGGCTGTATCGGGGTTGATTTAATGGATCCATTTCCTTGTGCCGTAGGGGGACAGTCCTGGACCGGTACAGAAGAACTTGCACAATCCAATCGTACAGGTAGGACACAAATCCTCTCAAATCCTGCTTGCGAGACCCCTTCCTGTGTTAGAAAGTACTTGTGGGGGAAAGTCAGAGGCACCGATTTGGGATGAATGGAAGTCATCCTGAACTGTAAGTCTGGGGTGTCGCATATTCCCATAGTTTGCCCCAAAGTCCAGGTAATGCCGCAGGTTATTCTTCTGTATTTGGCCCTAAAAATGTAATATAAAATATAATATCCCTACAACACTGGGATATTTTTGCAATCTGGACAGACGCTCTGACCGTTCCTAGAGCTGGAATCCTGATCCAGTTGAATTAAGCCAAAAACCCAGAAATTTGGAGAAGGGGCCCAGTTTCACTACAAATTCCGCCACACAGGTTTCAGGAATATTATTTTGTTTTGGTCCGGGACTTTAACATTACTTTGGACCTGAATGAAAATACTTTGTGGGATCTGGATGCAAATATTTTTTGGGACCTGGACCTGAGTATTTTTTGGGACTAGGACCACATGGTCCATCACCTTTGGTGCGAGTGAAGGGGAAAAGTGAAAGAAAAGCTGTATGCCCAAACTCACGTCTTCTCCTCCCACAGTCTCTAGAAGACCTGGAAGACCAAAAACGGAAAAAGAAGAAAGAGAAGATGGGCTTTGGCTCCATCTCCAGGGTGTTTGCCCGGGGGAAGCAGCGCAAGTCCCTCGATCCTGGTCTCTTCGATGGCACGGCCCCCGACTACTACATCGAGGAGGACGCGGACTGGTGACGGCGCCGGAGCCTCTCCTGGCACCGCCGATGTACATATCCCAAATCCCAAATCCCCCGTCCCACCTGTGGACGTGTTACCTGTTGTCTTGGGAACGATGCAGCTGTGTCGTAACTTCAGTTTTTTCCCCCTTCTTTCCATGTTTTTTTGGTTTTTTTCCATCCCGGTAACTCCTTTGTTGTCACTTCAGTTTGTCAGTTTGGGTTGGGTTTTTTTTTCTTGTTTTAGGGGGGTTTTTTTTTTGTTCTTTTTTCTTGTTCTTTTGACAAAACTTGAAACTTGAAGGACTGCTGTGTCTCTGTAAATACCAGAAATATTGTGCACTTTGTGCTTGTGACGTCTCTTGTCCGAAACCCGCTGTTTTCCGGAGCCCAGCCCGCGGGATGTCCTCGCTTGGGGATGAAGGACCTGCCCAGCTGAGGGATCTTAGAGGGAAAACACACAAAAACAACAAGAAAATCTCCTTCGCTGTGATGTCTTCCTGGCCGAGCCCCGTGGAGGCGACCCGGGCTGGTTGTAACGCCTGCCGGTCTGGAAATAAGTGTTTTAACGTTCCTTTTTAGTTGTTTTAATTTATTTGCACAAACCCAGAGGAGCTATTCTAACTAAATTATTGCAGAAGTTTTGGGATTTTTATATTTTTCCACGTCGATTGGGATGGGGCGGGGAGGAGGAAGGGGGTGTTTGTACTGTACTGTCCTGGGAAGCTGCTGTCGGGGGGGGATTGGGGGTGTCAGAGCCATGGACCCCCCACCCTGGGCTCCCTCGGCTGCCCCAGGAGCACTTAACGCCTTGGAAAACGCAAACCTGAAACACATGCCGGGAAATCAGACGGGAGGGGAAGCTGGTGGGAGCTTCGCCCGATGTTTTTCCCTGCTTTTGGGGGGGCTCACCCTTTGCTTCAAGTAAAATTTAGGGGGATCCGGCACGAGCTGGGAGCAGGGGAGAGGTGATATCCCAAGATATCCCATACCCCAAGACATTGCCCAGATAGGGCTGGCCACCCCGCTCCGGTTTGGGGTGTCACTGCCGCCGGGGAAATCGGTACGAGTCCCCACTGTGGGGAGGTTTTTCTGGCTCTGGGGTGATTTGGAAGCACAGGTGGAGCTTGTTTTTCCAAATCCCTTGGAAATGCCCCCAAACCACCCCATCCTGGCACGGCGGCCGCTTCCCCTCTCCACTAACACGTGCCGCGCTCTGCTTATGCCAAGATAAGTACCTTATGCTTTAATGCTTACAATATAATTTTAAGCTCTTAAAAAAAAAAATGTATTAAGATTTATTTAATGAACTATAATAGTGTATTATTTTTCTTAATTCTGATACGCGCGCCCTGGTTGAAAAAGAAAAGGGTATTTTGTCTTAAATCACCGAACTAAACCGATGCTCTCGCGCTGTGTATTCCATTCCAAGGGATGATGCAGAGAGGCCACGGAGGGGGTGACAGAGGGACCAGCCCCCCAGGCTCTCCTGGGGTGGCAGGGCAGGCTTTGCCCTATGGCATCTTTTCTCTGCAGAGAAGCATTTTTATACATTTTGTTGGTTTTGGGGGGTTTTGTTGTTTTTTTATTTGTTTGGTTGNGTTGTTGTTATTTGGTTTGGTTTTCTGGTTTTATTTTGGTTGTTTGGTTTTTTTTGTTCTCCTTGCATTTTTTATAATTTAAACTCTAAACCACCAGAACAGATGAGCTATCTCCTTGTTATTGAGTAGTTTCCTTTGCATTTCAGCTTTTTTGTAAATTAGGAAATAATTCTAAAAATTACTAAGAGGATGATTTATTTAAAAGAGAACTTCGCTAAATAGCATATGAATTATGGGTAACATTAGATTTAACTTTTCCCTCTGTGAGCGGGGGAGAATCCTTGAAGGCATGGATGCAAATATAAAATTATAAAAGATCTAAATAAAGCTTATTTTAAAGTACGGATGAACTCCACGTGGTTTAATTGCTTGGCAGATGGAGAGCCTGGACTGCTGTTGGCATCTCTAGGATGCAGGACACCCTGAGTGCCAATTTGGGGGTTCCGGGACGATGGGGGGGGATGCTGGCGGGAGGCTGGGACCATCTCCTTCCATGTAAAATGGGCATTTCAAGGTTTGAGGTAAGTCAGGATTTGGGGTGAACAGCCACATGTCTCCCTAGGATATGGAAAATATAATGAGAAGGACCATGAACAGCAGGAGGGATGGAGAAATCAGAAAATGTTGTGCTCCAGCTTTAATTAATGGATAAATTATGGTTATCAATTAACAGATAAATTATTGTTACTATTTTTCAGATGACACTGGTCACCTGTAGGGCTGTGGCAGCACTTCAGTGGGGTCTGATGCTGTTTTGGGGTCAATGGTTGTGTTTGCAGGCTGCAGCAAAGCCAACCTGCAATGAGTTTCAAGCCCATAATGAGGGTACAGCTCAAGAGATGTACCTTTTCATTCTTTTTTTCCCAACAGAAACAGCCTCCTGGGTTTGGGAGCAGCTGCAGATCAGGTAAGAGCCACCATGGTGCGAAATGGGGAGAGCTGGAGCAAAGAAAAAGAGGAAAAACCCAGGAGAAGCCACGCTGCTTTCCAGCTTATCACTTGCAGCTGGAATCCAGCATTAATGGGAATTAAACGTGGCATTAAAGGGTAACTGCTGAGCGCAGCAAACACAAGCTGGGCACAGACTGAGGTGGGATTTGCTGCACTTGGAGCGGTTCTCTGTGAGGATTTGGTGTTGTCCTTTGTGCATGGGATGGGGTGTGGGTGCTCAGCCATCCCATCCATGGTTTTCAGTGCTCTGGGTGCCCTTTGGGGGCAGGAATGTGGCAGGGCTGTGGGTGCCACGCCAGTCCTGGTAAGGCATCTGCCCTTGTGCCGTGGGGACCACACCAGGCTCTGTGTAGGGGGACACAGGTGTCACCTCCTGTGCCAGAGCCACAGCAAGCACAGGTGCCACACTCTGGCAATGATGTCCTGGGCTGAGGGGGATCTTCTTGGTGGCTTTGTCCCCCTGACCTGCACTTCCCTGGCAGTGAAGGCTGCAGGAGCTTCATCCCTGCTGTGTCCCTGCTGCATCTCCCTCACCTCAGCCTCATCCCTGCTGCATGTTCCTCACCTCAGCCTCATCCCTCCTGAATCTCCTTCACCTCAGCCTCATCCCTGCTGTATCCCCCTCACCTCAGCCTCATCCCTGCTGCATCCCCCTCACCTCAGCCTCATCCCTGCTGCATCCCCCTCACCTCAGCCTCATCCCTGCTGCATCCCCCTCACCTCAGCCTCATCCCTGCTGCATCTCCATCACCTCAGCCTCATCCCTGCTGTATCCCCCTCCCCTCAGCCTCATCCCTGCTGCATCCCCCTCCCCTCAGCCTCATCCCTGCTGTATCCCCCTCACCTCAGCCTCATCCCTGCTGCATCTCCATCACCTCAGCCTCATCCCTGCTGCATCTCCATCACCTCAGCCTGCTCCCTGCTGCATCCCTGCCGTGCCTGATGCTGCGCTGCTGCCACCGTGTGAGCAGTCCCGAGTTTCTACGGCCCGGCTGTGTTTGTTTTAGGTGTGACTCGCCCGCGTTGGTGCCCTTTGCACTGCACACGTCGTTGTGCAGATGCTCACAGGAGCCTTTTCCCCCGCAGGGACTTTAGCCTGAGAAAGGCAAATACCCCAACACGACACTGGGGTGTGAGGTGTTGTGTGGGATGGCCGGGGTACCCCATAGAGGGGCACCCCACGTCCCCAGTGCCCTTTCCTGGTGTGTAACCCATCTGTGCTGCTCCTGGCATGGTCTCTGAGTGATGTTACAACAGAAATTTTGTTTACCTGCCATGCCACAGCCTCGCACCGCTAACCTGTGGGTCAGGAATGGGGTTGAGAGGTCACAGCAGGGAAACAGGGGTGAGTCTGGGACATTTCCTGCCTCAGCACTGACTCACCCCACGGCTCTAGCAGGTGATTTCCCCAGGCTGGATTTTCGGTGATGAAGAGCTAAGCCGGTGCACCCTGAACAGCTGAATAAATCATCAGGAGGTTGGTGGGGATTGGCAGGGGGTCAGTCACACAGTGTGGGTGATGGTGGTATCTCCCCAAACGCTGCTGCCACTGAGGCTGCTGGTTTATTGCTCAGGACTGCTGAAAATTTGGGCATGTGCCTGTCATTAATTCACCTATTTTCAGTGTTTCCCCTGAAGGAGTTTTCTACTGGTGCTGCTTTGTATGTGCAAAGCCAACACTGGAAACAGCTTTCAGTCCGTGCCAGTGCAGCCCTGGGGATGGCAGCAGTGCCTGGGGGTGTCCCTCACTGCAGGCATCTTTTGGGACATCCTGCTCTGCCATTGTCCCTGCAGCTGTCCCCAGTTCAGCCTCTGTCTTTGGCTTCCCACTGCCCCACAGGCTCCAGGAGAGCACAGACCGAGTGGCTCTGCTCCATCCGACCGGGACACGAGCTGCGATAAGGCCTCACATCCAGGTAAGGAGCTTGCCTTGGAGTTTTATCACTGCTAGTGATTGATTTCCCAGCATTTTCCTGTTCTTGGGCACAAGCCCTCATTCACCATCTGCTCCCAATTTTGAAAACCTACATTAGACTCTGCTCAGCTCTTTTAAATAACCACCTGTGTGGAAGAGACACCACCGTAGCTCTTCTCTCCCAGCCGTGTTCTCCTCAAGCCCTGGCTCTCCTATTGCCAGGTCCTGCCCAAGCCAGAGCTTCACCAGAGAGATGCAACAGCCCCCGGACCAGCTCCAGGAGGAAGCAGCAGGTTATTTACTGTTATTACTGTTAACACAGCGGCTTTATTTACGCGGTTTTCCAGCTGCAGACGTGCGCTCGAAGCGGCAGACGGTGACCTGGCACGGTGGTTGGACAGGTTGTACTGGAACGGCCACATCCCGGCAGCCCTGGGGACACCGGATCCTCACCCTGCCAGGAGATGCCAGTAGGTCACACCCTCCCACTGGGAGCGTGTGGAAATGCCTCCCAAGTGGCTGGTTTTCCTCTTTTTTCCCACTTGCGTGGCAGGTTCCCAGCCTGCAGCCCCGGCAGGGACTCTAAATTGGGGTGTAGAAGCTAAGGCATGAGGAAGAGAGCTAAAAGTATACAGCAGTGTGTGTGGGCTGGGAATGGGATCTGAGGGAGCCCATCACGGAGCAGGCTGAGATGGGTTTTCATCCTGGGGGCAAAGCTGGGGCCCTGCCATGTCCCAGTGCATAGATATAGATATATATAGATAGATAGATAGATAGATAGATATGTGTGCGTGTGTGTGTGTGTGTGTGTGTG
>VZRL01000728.1:465074-481982 GCA_013397895.1 Origma solitaria
TATATATATATCTGTGTGTGTGAATATATAATATTATATATATATATCTGTGTGTGTATGTATAATATTATATATATCTCTGTGTGTGTATGTATAATATTATATATATATCTCTGTGTGTGTGTATGTATAATATTATACATATATCTCTGTGTGTGTATATATAATATTATATGTGTGTGTGTGTGTATATATATAATATATATATCTCTCTGTGTGTATATATAATATTATATATATACATGTGTGTGTGTGTGTGTGTGTATAATATTACATTTCAGGTGTTAATTAGCTGTTAACTCTATTAATCACCAAATCACAGAATAGTTTGGGTAGGAAGAGACCTTGAAGCCCATCTCATCCCACCCCTTGCTAGGGACATCTTCCACTACCCCAGCTTACTCCAAGCCCTATCCGGCCTGGCCTTGAACACTTCCAGGAATGAGGCAGCCACAGCTTCTCTGGGCAACCTCGCCAGGGCCTCAGCACCCTCACAGGGAAGAATTTCTTCCTCTAATCTAATCTAATCTAATCTAGATCTATACTCTGCCAATTTGAACCCATCTCACCTTGTCCTATCCCTCCATGGCCTTGTAATATAATAATATAATAATATAGTGTAATATAAGCATGCGGACTGGTGGCTCTGGTGACCCGAGTCCCAGGGATGGGCTTTACCTCTTTCAGGACAAGTCATCCAGCCGTGGATACCCAGGAGTCACTTGGAGCAGCGCTTTTGGCTCACTGGAGGAATCCAGGAACGTGTCTAGGCTTCTGCTGGTGACTTTAACATACATGTCGAGCACCTTTGAGCAGGAAAAAGCAGGGAAATGTGCCAGTGAGCTATTTCTAAGGCAGGAGAATGTGAGCCCCTGGCATCTGTGCACGTAGCAAGGCATCAGATGCCCCTCTGAAAGGCCCTTTTGTTGCTTGCTGTGGCTCTGGTGGGGCTCCAGTTCCCTCCTTGGTATTCCAAGTGCTCTGTCCTGCATACCTGGCTGGATAAACACCCTGGAGAAGTCCCAGCCCGCCCTGGATGGCGCAGGAAGCATTTGCAAGGGGAGGATTTGAGCTGCCACAGATAAATCCCTGCACTGGGATGGCTGCAGAGCTGGAAAGGGAAATGAACCCAAGGGATGGACGTGAATACATTATCCCACAGAGAATGAGCATCAGGGAGAGGCAGGTGCTTTAGCAGCCATCCAAGGGGTGAAGGCAAGCCCCCCCTCCTTGATCCTGCTCCGCTGCCACTGAAAAGCCCATTCCTGGCCAATATTCAGCTTTGTGGAGTGGGAACCCGAGGAGCCACGTTATGAATGTCCCCTCTGTGCTCACGGTCTCCAGAGGCTCTGCAGGGGGGTGACCTGGCTCGGGCACAGAGCTCTCCCTGCGCCGGATCAGTGACAGTCGCTGTGTGAAGTCCATGTGCCCCCCACCTTCTTACAGAGAAAACAATTCCCTCTTATGTCACCTGATGCCAGAGCTGCTTGGGATGTTGGGTTCATGTTTGACGCAGGAAGGTGGAGAAGGAGAGGGGGAAATCTGCCTGAAGTGGGGCGAATTTGCCTGAGCCAGTGGCCAAGCCGGAAAATGCAAAACAATCCAAGAGGAAAAAAAAAATGCAGTTATGTTTAATAATTATTTCTTTTTATAGCACGGCTCTCAGAGTTGCCCTTTGATTAGAGGGGGGAGATATTGCTGCCGTGCACGGTGAGTCAGAGGAAAATACCATCGGCTCCATGCGGGACTGTGCTCACAGGGAGAGATCCAGGGAAGCAGGGGGAGTTTCCCAAGCATCCTGAACACCGGTGGCCCCAAGGCAGGGCTGTGCAGCTGAGTCACGCCAGGTGATGTGACAAGTTTCGCTGGGTTCGTGATGGCTTTTGCCTTCACAAGGACTCGCAGGGTTTAAGGGACAGGAAAAACTGCAGTGGCTGGTCCAGCAGCATAGTGATGCAGTTTTTTCGCTTGGATCGGGGAAAAACTCATCCTGAGTATCATCTCCAACAGGATTTGAGCCCTTGGTGGTGTTTATTATTACAGCTGGGTGTGAGAAGAGCCTGGAAAAACACGTCCCAGTTGCTGCTGGGATGGCAGCCAAGGAGAGGTGACACTGGACACAGCATTAGTTGAATTGAAGCTTGCCAGAGCCCAGTTTCAGTCTGGAAACCATGGGAATGTCTGGCTATGAGGCCAAGGCATGTGGCCAGGAGCCATGGTGAGGGCCATGCCTGGCATGGCTCTTCCAGCGAGTGAGTGGTTAACAGGGGCTGTTTATAGAGGGCAGCAGACTGAAAAAAAGTGCTTTCCAGGCTCCCTGTGAGTGCGAGCTTGGCTTTCAGGGATGTTGGCTTTGCTCTGCTGACTGCAGTGATGAGCCTGAGCGGTCAGGGGTTCCTCAAAATGGGACTTCTGCAAACAAAACTTGGAACTCATTGACGAAAAGCTCTGCTCATCAGTACAAGACAGTTTTACAAAGCAGGTCCATTGCAAGATGGGTTTTAAGCTATAGAATAAAAGCTGAAACTTTCATGAGATGTTGGGAATAAATTTTTCCCTGTGAGGGTGGTGAGGCCCTGGCACAGATTGCCCTGAGAAGCTGTGGCTGCCCCTGGATCCCTGGAAGTGCCCCTGCCCACAGCAGGGGGTGGAATGAGGCGTCTTTCAGGTCCCTTCCAAGCCAAACCATTTCGGGATTCTGAGAAAGCAGAGATGGGGCTGCGATGCTTCAAGCAGGGGCCGGAGGGGTGACCCGATGGGCATCTCAGTGTGACCCACGCCTGGTTTAGGGGGGGTTCTCCCCAGTGCTTTGCGGGGCTCTCCCCCTGGTTTTGGAACTCTCCTCGGCTCCGCAGGACCCACCGCAGCCGCCGCCGGAGGTACGTGGGGTCGGGGGGGACCGGGAAGGGACGGGACCCCCTGTTGTGAGACCCTTCGGGGAACTGGGAGCCGGGAGCGGGGCGGGCTGGGCTCGGTCCCGCCGGGAACGGAGACCGCGAGCGGGACCGGGAAGGGGTCGGAGCAGGGAGCAGCTCGGGCTGGGCTGGAATCACTGCCAAAGCGGGGCGAAACACCTGGAAAGCGGGGGGAAACACCCGCAAAACAGGAGCAAACACCTCCAAAGCGGGGGGATCACCCCCAAAGCGGGAACACGCACTGGCGAGTTGGAGCGGCCGCGTTTGGGGAGCGCCACCGCCTTGGGGTCATCCCTTGGGGACACCCCTTGGGATCACCCCTTGGGGACACGTGGGCTTGGGGCACCTCGGCAGCCCTGGCGGGGTCCGGGGTGGCCGTGCTCGGAGTGGGGAGAGGAGCGGCTGTGGTTTCCCGAGCTGGCACTGCGGGAAGGAGTGGCAGCAGGGACGGGGCCAGGTGATCCCGCACGCCAGAGCCACCCCGCAGCCGCGTCCCACGGGTGGCAGCCCGGCAGGAGAGTCACGGATCTCGACCGGCTGGGGACGTCCGTGCCCGGGAAGGTGCAGGCTGTTGGGAAAGCAAACAAAGCCAAGGAGAAGGAGACCTGCGCAGGGCAGGTCGGGCCGGGCGGTCCATGAGCCAACCGGTCAGTGGGGGTTTGGTCCTTCCTATAGGGACATTCCTGCCCGAGAAAAAGCGGCTTGGAGCTTTGAGGGGTTCGGCAAACCCGCGGGTGTTGCCCAAGAGTGTCCCAGAGTGGTTGTCTGCGGATGTTGGTGTTTGGTTTTGGAGGTGACGTGGGGACAGGCAGCGCTGAGCACTGCGTAGCTGGGTTTGTTGGGAAGTGTGGATGTGTGAGCAGAAAGCAGCGGTTCCATGAGTGTGGCCCATGTGAGATGGGCTACCTTGGCTCTGTGTCCTGATGGGGCCTGGTGAGGTGAAGCTGTGCCAGGAGGTGTGGTCCTGGTTTCCAGCTCCTAGAAGCCTCTCTGGAGCAAACATAGGCCACTGGCATATTGCCACAACACATCCCTCCACAACAAATCCAAGCATCCTGCAGCTGTCCACAGCCCTGGATGTCCTGGCATGACAGCCAGAAAGGGAAACCTCCCAGGTGTCAGCGAGGAACTTGTGGGTGTGGGGCTGGTGAACCCAGCCATGGACTGAGGTGACTCGGAAGTATGTGAAATGCCTTTGATTTTAGCTGTGTAATTACATGGGCTGGAAAACCCTTGGGAAGGGAAGTGCCTGGGGAAGGAGGAATGTTTGGCCATCGGTGCCCTGGAGAGAGCTGAGTGTTGGTGCCTGGCGCCGTGGCGGTGCCATAAGGAGATGCCAGAGGGCCAGGGCTGGGCAGGGCTGTCTGCCTGCTCTCCTACCTGGAGCCTGGGACCAGGGATCCCTCCGGCAGCCCCAGGTATGTGTCTGCATGCTTCTCCATGCTTTTCTGATTCCCAGTGTATCCCACAGGCAAAAACTGGTGTCGGGGCTCTGTGGAAGCAGCTGAATATCCTGTGTGAGCAGTGCAGGTGGCCTGTAGCAACGTAATCCCCAGCAAACCTCCATCCCTATCAAAATACCTGTGCCCACCTGGCGGAACGCCGCTGCTCTGTGCCTGCCTGCTCTGTGTCGCTTGGCTGCCCGGCCGGCTCCGTGTCCCCGGGCTGGCTCCGTGTCCCCGGGCTGGCTCCACGTCCCCGGGCTGGCTCCATGTCCCCGGGCTGGCTCCGTGTCCCCGGGCTGGCTCCGTGTCCCCGGGCTGGCTCCGTGTCCCCAGGGTGGCTCTGTGTCCCCGGGCTGGCTCCGTGTCCCCGGGCTGGCTCCGTGTCCCCGGGCTGGCTCCACGTCCCCGGGCTGGCTCCATGTCCCCGGGCTGGCTCCGTGTCCCCGGGCTGGCTCCGTGTCCCCGGGCTGGCTCCATGTCCCCGGGCTGGCTCCATGTCCTCCAGCATCACCCCTCACTCCCTTCCTGCCCTGGGGGCTCCTTGGCTGTCCACAGTGGGTTTCCTTTGTGGCTCATACTCATTGGAGAAGCTGCTGGAAAAGCATGGGGAGAGGTGATGCTGTGTTGGGGTTAAAGAGGAAATCCTGGCAGAGGATGAGGAAGGCGGTGCTGGGGAGGCCAATGGCAGCATGAGGTGCCAGGTTAGTGGCTTGAAGGAAGGGGAGATAATCGTCCAGGGGCTCCAGTGGTGTGACAGGAGCTGCTTAAAGCACTCCAGAGAGGCTGGGAGGAAGCAGGAATGCTGCTGGGTTCCGCTTCAGAGGACATCAAAAGGGCAGATGGATAATGTCTCCCAGTGCTGGAAGGCTCTGGAGGAGGGTGTGTTATCTGAGTGTTATCTCACTGAGACGGGGAGAGGGCCCAGAACAAAAACCAGGGGGAGGCTGCGGAGGAATGGCTTTATCTCAGCGGAAACAGCAGATCAGGAGAACTAAAAATAAAAAAAAAATTCCAAACGCAGAGGTACAAAGCGGTGTCCAAAGGAAAGCAGGAAGGAGAAAGAGTCAAAGTGCTGGGATTTTCCCAGGCTGGCATTCTTTCCCAGGCCTAGGTGCGCAGGGAATTTGGCTCCCGGGAGAGAGGTGAGCAGCACTGTTGCCTGGAAAATAGAATAGATCTTCCCAAAAACGTCAGAGTGAATATAAAAGCAACCTTTACTTGAAAGCTTTCAGGTACGCAATGTGGCAAAAATTGCACGTGGTATAGTAATTCTACAGTTTTTATAAGGTTATTCCATTAGTATACTTATCATGTACTGTCCAGTTAAAAGGTTAGTCAGGTAATAATTTCTGAAGTCCTGCTCCACTGGAAGCAGTCCAGAGGCTTCTTTTCCCCCACTTTTGTTATGTCTGGTCCAGATTCTGGTTGGAAAACAGAACATCCTTGTAGCTGGCTCTCTTCTTGGAAAAAGACTAAACAATATTTTAGGAAAGTGTTTATAAGGTTAGCTTATTGTTCCTAAATGCAGGGAAGAAAGATAAGAAAAGTACTAGAATCTACAGCCACGCATTACGAATCTACAAATATTTGAAAAATACAAAAAGCTAAAAATCTTAGGCATCACCCCAAGCCCCCATCCATGGTTTAGCAGAGCTGGGCCTGAAAGTGTTATCCTGGCAGTGGCTCCCAGTGCCGATCCCAGAGCCTGGATCAGGAAAAGCCATGGGGCAGTGTTTACACAGCGACTGGGACACAGCGAGGGCTCGCCGACCTGCCGAGAGCCGCTGCCAGCGTGGCCTCGGTGGCCACGGCAGCATTGTCCCCGGGAACAAATGGCAACGTCCTGAAACACAAGCGTAAAAGGACTCTCTGTCCCTGTCCATCACCGCTCTGCAGCAGGCGCCGCTTGGATGGATATAATGGAATTACGGGGAGAATGAGTCTGGGAGGCAGTTTCTTCTATCTCAGTGGCAAAGGCCAAGGTGATGGCTGCTGCTGCACAGTCATGATCACAGCTCTGGGGTATGGCTACCATGGCCTGTGTGGTCCGTGCTGCTTCAGAAACCCCAGCAGCTGTGCCCAGAATCCCCAAGGATGCAGCAGAGGCAGATGCGTGTGGCTCGGGAATGGTCAGGCACCGTGGTTTGGAAATGGGGTGTTTTGTGAGCTGTTCTGCTGTAAAGGCTGCGGCCAGGCGGGTGGATTGCAGCATCCTGAGCCTGGGAATGGGCTTTCCTGTGCCGCCCTTGTTGTGCAGGAAGTGGCAGAACCAGGAGAGAGGGGAGCAGGAGAGAGGGGAGCAGGAGAGAGGGGAGAGCCTTGGGAAGGGTTTGGGGAAAGCATCACTACTCTCCCAGCGCTGTCTGCAAGGTGCAGCTGAGGAGGGGTTGTTAAAAATTACATTTAAGAAAAAAAAAGAGGGTGACATAGCTCTTAAATGTCTGTAGGGAGTGCCAGGGGCAATGGAGATGTGGATGTGTTCTTTTGTGCTCTGGGCAGGAAGTGTAAGCAAAATACGGATAAGCCCTGATAGTCTGCACGGGGCTGTCCCTGTGGGTTCCTATTCCCTGGTGAGATGCTCTAAAATGGGCTGGGATTTGTCCAAAAGATCCAAAATTGGCTAAATCAGCAGCAATGCTTCTTTTCCTGGCTCAGCTGGATTTCTCTGAGTATTCCCTGCATCTCCTGGTCTGCATCTCGCCAGAAACATCCCTGATCCTGGGGCAGGGGTAAAGGGGACAGCAAGAAGGGCCAAAAAGAGAGAAACCATGCAGGGAGCTGGAAGTAGATGATCTTTAAGATCCCTTCCAAACCCAGACATTCTGGGATTCTATGAAAATACCTCACAAGTCCTGACCTGTCGCTTTTCCAACCCCACATGGAATTTTGTGCTCCTGGTGGGTCGAAGGAGCTCCTGGTGTAATGAGGGCTCAGCACAAGGTTATGGCCACTGCAGGAACGAGCTCCTGAGGATATGCCGGGGCCAGCAATTAGCAGGCAAGGGGGTTAATGAGCAGGTTCTCTGAGTGGAAGCATGAGGATGAAGGGAGAGCCCTGTAATCTAACGCAGAGGAGACTCTGGAATCTTCGGATGGCTGGAGAACGGGTTTATTTTCCCCTAGAATCTTCCAGAAAATGAGCTGTGTGGCAGCTCCTGGGGAGCGAGGAAGCCCTGGAGCTCATTCCCATGTCCGGTGACTGCGTCGGGGTTTGACCTGTTCCCTGAACTGCACACTCATCCCTCGCCATCCCGTGACAAAGGTGTTGCTGCTGGAGCGTGAGTGGGAAGGTGATGTCATGGCAGGGGAAAAATCCAAAGGTTGCAGAGGGCAGAGGAGTGTGGGTGCTGCCAAGGGCAGCAGGGGTGTCAGGCTTCCTCCTGAGTCACCAGCGGGGCTGGAGCTCCTCCGGGAGCTCTGGGATGTGGAACATAATCGGGGCTGACCGTGTCGGGGGGTCTGTCCCCTGTGGAAGGGAAGCTGTTCCTGCTGCTGCTCCACCTGTGGCAAAGCCTTCGGGGCGTGTGGTGCTGAGAACAGGCTTATCCTGAACGTTCCTGTGCCCAATGAACGCTTGGAAATGTTGCAAGAGCATCTCGAAGGGCTCCTGCAGCCTCCAGGAGTAGGGGAGAGGTGCGGGAAGCCCAGGGGAGGTGTGGGGGCCCCCCGGGCTTTGCAGCCGGAGGAGTTTAATGGTTTGGAGATCCTGGTGTAAATCATTGCCAGGGCAGGGCATGGCCAAGCAGGGAGCAGATGGAGAGGGAGGTGTGCAGGGAGGATCCCATGCTCTGGAAGGGGCTGGAGCACCACTTGCCCACCTGATGGGAGCAAACTTTTTACACGGCCTGCTATGAAAGGACAAGGGGAGATGGTTTTAAATTAAAAGAGGGGTGTTTTGGACTGGATATTTAGGAAGAAATTCTTCCCTGTGAGTGTGCTGAGGCCCTGGCACAGGTGCCCAGAGAAGCTGTGGCTGCCCCATCCCTGGAACTGTTCCGGGCCAGGTTGGACAGGGCTTGGAGCAGCCTGGAAGGTGTCCCTGCCCATGGCAGGGGGTGGAACAATGAGCTTTAAAATCCCTTTCCACCCAAACCATTCTGTGACGGTGAGGTGAGCATCCAGACAGCACCAGGGCTGCTGGACCTGAGACAGAGACAGCAGCAGCTCCTTTCCCGGGATACTGATGTCAGGGCACCGCTGGAGCAGTGCTAGGAGCAGCTCTGGAAAGCCAGGAGAGAGCTAATTCAATGGAGAGATAGACTGGAATAGCGAGTCTCCTGCTTTAATCTGATTGCTGGGCTGATGGGTAGCACTGCAAGGGATCTGCGGAAAACTTCCAGGCACAGAGGTGACGTGGGAGCTTAAATCCTGCCCCTTCCAGGGCTGAGGTGCCTGAGGAGAGCCACAGAGGCTGTGAGCAGCTTTAGACACCGCAGGTCGAGGTGACCAGCCCTGTGTGTGTTCTGTGCCCACCGTGGGTTCAGCGTGATTTTCTTGCCCCAAGACCATCACAAGCGAAGTCCTGGCTGGCTGATGTGCTTGTGACAAGGATGGGAGCTCGGCTGGAACATCAGGTGAGGAAAAAACCCCACAGGGCACAAGCAGAGAACAAACCCTTTGTGTGGGAGGGCAGGGGTCAGTGCTGGTACCACCAGGCTTGGGAGTGCTTGGGTGGGAGGATGGCTCTTGGAACGCCGGTGAGGACATTTTGGATGCAGTGTTTTCCACATCCTCAACAGCTGCTCGCTAGGATGGAATTAAAGCTGGGATCAGGGGGTGCCTTCCCCCAGGAGCACCCAGAGCAGCAACCCCGTGCTGGGGCTGGGCACGGCAGGGAATGACGGGGCTGGGATCGGCAGCTCCCGGGTGTCCCAGAACCCCAAAAAAACACGGCAACCAAGACTTTATCCTGCCCAGACCCATGTGGGGCCATGGGATACCCCTCTGGGAGTCTCCACAGCCATGCTGGAGCACGGGCAGTGAGCAGGGAGGTTTCTCTGCGGGTTCCTCCCCTCTGGGCTTGCGTGTGTGTCTTTTCCTGCTGCAGCCGCTCTGTTTTCTGGGAGTGCTGCTTTGTTCTGGCCCTTGACCCTGCAAACTGGGCGTGCGCTCAAGCTAAACAAGCAAACACGGAGCTTTCGAGCTCAGGAGGGTTGAGCTGGAGGGTGTGGGAGTGTGTGGATACAGCACCACCAGGGCCACCACAAGCCCAAACCAGCATCACGAAGCCGGGGAGGGAAGGGGAGTTCCTGGCATGGCACATCCGTAAATGCGCGAGGCTCGCCGGGGTGGAGATGGGGCAGTTCTGCCCTGAGGATTCAGGCTGCCCACCCCGTGGGCCATGGGACCCGAGGTCAGGGAGGCAAGCGGGCAGGAGATGTGGCTCCGTGTGTTTATTTTTGGAAATGGGGCATGTCTGGTTCTGGCAGCTCAGAAAGCATTCAGAGGAGGTGCTGGAGGAGGAGGTCCCACCTGTGGCGTGGCTGGCCAGGAGTGTTCGTGCTCAGACATCCCCGAGGGATGCAGCTGGGGCACTCAACACCAGCGTGTGCTGCTCCAGAGAGGGCGAGAGCCAGCCTGGGGTGAGCCAGGAGCCCTCCCAAGGGCTCACCATCCCGGCAGCCCTTGCCAGCAGCAGCCAGGGGAAGCCACAGGGCTGAGCTGGCCGGGACAGAGGCAGTTTTGGTTTCTGTTCTGTGGGCAGGAAGGCGTTCCAGGGCAGGCAGCCAGCACCGCGAGCAGCCTTGCTACCTCCCAAATGGGGCGAGAGGAGAAGCTGTTCAGCTAGAGGTGTGTTTCTGAGCGTTTCCAGGTTGGTTTGCATTGGCGACAGCTCTTGAGATAGGTTTTGGTGGCCTTCTGTTGGCGCTGTGAAGATATCAGCTATCACACTCCTAAGGACAGGCGATCTAAGCCGTTAGCAAACATCAGTGATTTGTTTTCAAAGGTTGGTGGAGATTACAGCCGAGAAAGTAGCCAAGGGTGGGGTTGGGAGCAGGCAGCGAGTATCCAGCTGCCCTGTTCTATCTAGTTCTATATCTAGAACTATAGATAGTTCTGTCTATTTGGAATCTGTGAGATTCCAGCCTTCGCTGGATGAATCGCTGTGGTGGCAGCCGCAGAGCCTTTTGCCATTTCGTGCTGTCCCATGCGCTCACCACAGCCTCCCCTCTGTCCGCAGAGCTCTCTGCCCGCCCGGGGAGGGGGCCGCACGCATGCCAGCAGGGCTGCAGCCCCCCTGCCCCGAGCCATGCGGTGACGTGGGGACAGCCCGGCGCCACAGCAGCCATGGCCCAGTCCCGCGCCAACGGGTCCCACTACGCCCTGACAGCCATCGGGCTGGGCATGCTCGTCCTGGGCATCATCATGGCCGTGTGGAACCTCGTGCCCGGCTTCGGCCCCCCGGACAAACCTGGCGGCCACGCCAGCAACAGCAGCAAGCCCGACCGCGGCTCCGGGGGCATCCTCAAGAGCAAGACCTTCTCGGTGGCCTACGTGCTGGTGGGGGCAGGTCTGCTGCTGCTGCTGCTCTCCATCTGCCTCAACATCCGCGACAAGAAGAGGCAGAGCGAGGACCTCGCCATCGCCCACGTGCAGCGCCAGGTGTCTGCGGAGCCCTCGCAGCAGGAGGACAGGTGAGGAGGCGTTTTGGGGACAGAGGGAGCGGGGTGGGGTGTGGGAATGGAACCGAGGGCTGCTGGTGGTGCTCAGGAGGATCTGGAGCAAGGAGAGGAAGGGTGATGGTAAAGGAGGCATGGTTTAGGGTTTGGGTATGTCCTGGAGATGGGAAGGGAATGAGTCCAGCTGCATTTAGCAGCTGTAAGTAGAAGGGAGCCTTGTGGGTGTGTGAAGTGGGCTCTAGACAGAGCTGTGGCCAAGGCGGCGGTGGCAGAGGTGCCACTCGTGGCTCGGCTGGCACAGGGGATGAGCTGAGAGAATGCTGGGCAGTGCCGTGGCTAACAGAGAGCAGCAGGCTCCTGCCACACGCCGGGAGAGTGTCCGGCTGCCTGTGCCTCGCTGGGTGCAGCCAAGGTGCCAAACAGCCCTGGCGGCTGGCCGTGGAGTTTAGACCTGATGAAAGTCTGCAGGGCTCTGCTGTTTGCTCAGGGAGCTCTGGGGAGCAGAGCAAAGGCTGCTGCAGCAGGCACGGTCTGGGCAAATGTGGCCGCAGGGAAGTCCCAGGGGGCTCTTGGGGACAATGTGGGACAGGAGGGGGCAAGGACAGGAGACAGGCAAGGGGACAGGAGGGTACGATGGCCCTGCTGGCTCTTGTCCGGGTCTGCAGATCCACCCAGAAAACTGATTTTTCCCTGTTTGATTGGAAAGGTAACTTCAGAATGCCAAAGAAATGCAAAGCATTGGTGTGCAGGTGCCTGATGGTGCAGAGATGAATCTCTGCAGAAAACCGAAGGGTGCCCAAGCCATAAGACATCAGGATGACAAAGGCAGAGGGGTGGTGTCCTTTTCTAATGTATTTTGACTGGTTTTTGAGAGTGGAGGAGAGAGACTGATGTTCTCTCAAGGGAAGAAATCACTGCTGGGCAATAGAAGAAGGTCCATGGGCAGAGAAAGTGATGATCAAAGACTGCCATAAGTCACAAGGAAATAAAATGTGTCTGAATTTAGGCGGGGTCATGATTTGTTCTGTCAAGCAAAAGGAAGCTGGCCAATAATGTAGAAGGGCAAAAGCTATTTCTGGTGGGGTGAGGTGGTTTTATCCTTTCCTCTCCATCCCCTTCCCACAACGAAGCTGAAACGATGTGCTATCCACAGCCTTAACTCTTTCCCCTCCAGTCAAGAAGAGGATGAAGACGTCTCTTCCCAATACTACGTGCCCAGCTACGAGGAGGTGATGAACACGGGCTACTCCGAGCCCAGAGACTCGGACAGGAGCAACAGGCTCAGCGTCTCCCTGCCCTCCTACGAGTCCCTGGCGGGGCTGGACGAGGGCAGCCAAGCCCCAGGAGCCACGGGCACGGAGCCCAGTCCGGAGAGACAGCCCAGCCGGCACAACTCGCGCCTCAGCAAGCGCCTGAAGCCGCTCAAGGTGCGCAGGATCAAGTCAGAGAAGCTGCACCTGAAGGACATCAGGCTAAACCTGGCGCAGAGCAACACCAGCGTCCCTATCACGATAGAGCCCCTCACCCCTCCGCCCAAGTACGAGGAGATCCAGGAGAAAATGCCGGTGAGCCAGCAAATGCCTTAAAAAAAAAAAGAGGAATTTATGATGCTGCTGGGTTGAGGGTTTTTTAAAACCCACCGTACCAAGAGGGGTTTGATGTGTGGGGGCAGAAACAGCCAGGGCTCCCTGGAAGCTGCCATGTGGAGGACGTGCTGTGGCACAAGGATGGGACTCGTTTTCCCTGGGACTGGGAATTTTACAGACTTTTACAAAAGACTGTGAGGAAAGAAACCTGAACACCACAAGTTCTGCTGCTGTGAAGTAAATGAAGGCTGGATGTGCCAGAAGTGTCACTTGTGGTGTTTGATATGAGACCACCCAGTGCCTCCTCTCACGTCCTCTCCCCCTTGCCTCCAGCAAGACTTTTCCAGGCCACCAAACTGACATTGCAGAAGGATTTTCCAAGTGGAAAAGTCAAACGTTCCTTTTTTGGGGTGTCTTTTCTTTCTGAGGAAGGGGAAGCGCATTGCCAGAGCAGCACCACGGCTTTCCCCCGCTCCTGACTGGGCTGGGCTGGTGGCCCAGAGCCAGCCTCGACTGCTGCCAAGGTCTCTGCTGGCTGGTGGGAAGCAGCAGGAAGGGGCCTCATGCTCCTCAGGGAGAGGATGGATTTCTTGCCTCAGTTGCTTTCCCTGCTGTGTTCTGTGCTCGAGTGGGTGACCCTGGGGGGTTGGGAGCTGCGTGCCCCAGCGCCTGGGGCAAAACCACTGCTGAGCATCCTGTGCAGGCAGACAGGTCTGAATAAATGTTTTGTACATTGTGACTGTGTGTGCTGGTGCGTGGTTGGCCCTTCCCGAGGTTTGGGATCATCAGCTGTTGGAAGGCAGATGCTGCTCCATGGGCAGCGCAGCCAGAGGCTCCCATGGATGGTCTGAGATGGGGTGTGGAGGTGGTGTGATGCTGACATTGATGTATCCATGGAAATATTTAGGTTGGAAAAGATCTCCAAGGTCATGGAGTCCAACCCCTAACCCAGCGCTGCCACCACTGAGCCATGTCCATGGTATGGAGCATTCTGCAGAGGTTGGCTTGGTGCTGTAGCTGATAAAAGGTATGAGAGGAGTCCAAGTGATCAAAACCAAGGCAAAGAAGAGATGCTGGCCCAAAGCCATCCAGCAGTTTCTCTTGTTAGATATTATATCCTATTGCTCCTCCTAATTTCTGTTGTGATGTCACAGGAGTTTCACTTTGCTGTGCCCCAAGGCATTGTCTCAGATGGGCAAAATAACCTCATTAACTAAGAGACTCTCTTACTGAAGAGAAGGAAACAAAGAGTGCAAGAATATACCCCAGACTGAGGCATTTGGGGTGGGGAGTCCTTGTGTGGGTCTTGTGGGGCTGGAAAGGTGGTGCAGCTCCTTGGAGAACAGGCACAGGTGCCCCTAAGAGCCCACTGGACATCAAGTCCTCCCTCCTCGGTGAAGAAATGCAACCCTAGCAGTTGTCCTAGAAAATCTGGATGAATAAAGTGAAGTTTCTTGTCTGAGCAGTTACAAGTTGAAGTTTTATTGAGCTGCTTTGGGTCAAAATGGGTCCAAAAACCCCATTTGGTGAAATAGACTGGCAAAAGCAGCACCTTTTTGTACATCTTTTCCTGCCTCGTGTAGGAAAAGAACCGAAAAGCTGTGGTGAAGTGCAGTGAGCTCAGTGACACAAGCTGTGACTAATGCAGGAATTACACCCAAAATGCCTAAATGGCTCATGAGCATCTCTGGCCACTTGCATGCTTGTCCTTCAGTGGTATTGGGGAAGCAGAGGGAGATGTGGGGTGCTGAGAGGTGTGGGTGCCCCCAAAGCCATGGCCATTGTCCTGGGATGGCTTATCCCTGCGGCACTGTCTGGGGATGGCGATTCCTGAAGGCCAAGGTGGTGGAGAAGAGAGCACAGCTCTTTGTGTACCTCCAACAGCAGATTCATCTCACCCCAACCTCAGGCTGCTCCTCCGAGGGGAGAACGTTGGCAGGTGAGGATCAGGATGTGTTTAGGATCTGCACGTGTGTCTCAGCAGCTCCAGAAGGTAACTCATGCTCCAGGACAGCCCAGGAGTTCATCCTGGAGAAGGCTCCAGGGAGACATTAGAGCACCTTCCAGCACCTAAAGGGTCTCCAAGAGAGCTGGAGACAGATTTTGGACAAGGACAGGGAGTGACACAACTAAAGTAAATGGCTCCAAACTGGCAGAGGTTTGTAGAGAAGCTCTACTTCGCCAAATTTGCTGCTTCTGCCTCAAAATGAAGCATGATGAAATCTTGCAGGACTTGTGAGGCTAAACTGGGCATTGCTGGTGGCAAGTGTGGCTTTTCTCCTTTTTTTTCCTACTGTAAAAGAGTGTGTGGCAGCCTAGGACCAAGGGATATTGATGAAGAAGCACCAGAGGGTGACAGCATCCTCCTCACAGCAATATTCATCCCCTTGCCTGAGGCTGCAAGACCTGTTTGTGTGTGTGAGAATGGCATTAAATAAAAAGTGAGTAAAATGGGGGCAGAAATGTTCTTTGGCAGCCCTGGCAGGTGGCAGGGCCCCCGTGAGGTCTGTGCCACACATTCCCACGGGTGTCCCCAGCTGGCACAGGATCGCTGTGGCCACGCTGGCGCAGAGCTGTGTTCTGCAGCCGGGCCAGTTGCTTGGAAAGAAGAGAGGAAAAAAAACCTAAACTAAACAAAACAAACAGGAAAAAACTCACCCAGGCAGGCAGCAGAGCCAAGGTTTCCAAGGCTGCTGCAGCCACACTGCCAGCTGGGACAGAGCTGCTTTTGGGTCATTTTGTACAATTTTTGTGTGAGTTGGTCGAGCCGCTCGTGGCTCAGGCTGTGTTGGGTGGGAGGTTGAATGAGGAGTTGGATTTTTGGTGCAAGCCTTGCAGGTGAGGGGGGTGGGCAGTGCGAGCTTTTCTGAAGGGTGGTGAAATTTTCAGCTGAGAAATGATTTCAGCGTTTCCAGCTGAAATCCTACACCACCACCATCGGGAGCCATAGAGGGGCTGACATCGTCCTGCAGGTAGGGCCGAGGCAGCTGAGCATCCTAAAACAGGCGCTGCTTTGGGTGGAGGGATGAAGGAGGATGTGCTGGAGTCCCCCAGCGATGTGTGGGGTACCAGTTCATGGTGGCACTGACAACCAGGAAAGGGTTGGCAGAGCAGGGACAGACCTGGAGCCACTCCAGCAGTGTCCCCTGCCTGTCCCTTGCTGCTTCCAGCCCTCAGGTGTGCCACATCATCCTGCAGCCCTGGAATTCTCCACCTCAGACAACAGCTTCGTCCTTTGGGGCTTCAACTCCCCCCAGGGCACATTTGTCAGCAGCTGCCAAATCCAAAACGCGGCCGTGGGGTGAGGCCAGGGGATATCCCAGCACCGCGGGAGCTGCTGGTGGATGGGGCTGCCCAGGTAGGGGTGGGTTCTGCTGCCCAGAGAAGGGTGCCCAGGGAGGGATGAGTGGGTTCTGCTGCCCAGGGAAACAAGGGATGCTATTGCCAGGGGAAGGGTGGATGGAGATGCCCAAGGAAAGGTGCCCAGGGGAGGTGGATGGGTGGGTGCTGCTGTGTTGCTCTGTTTTTCTGATATTCGTGGAGATTCGCAGAAGCTCGCAGGGAAGTCTAGCAGGCAGCACACAAGGTGGCGATTGAGAGAACTTTATTTACAGAAGTTTCTTTACATAAGCATTAATAATCTAGCAACTATTGGTTGAGAGTTTTCCACCCCCTGAAACGATAGGTTACGATCCTACAACATCCAGTACCAAAACCACTGAGAGTAGAAGAGTACAGGAATGCAACTTATCTCTATTCTCCATGAGAAAGAAAAGAAAGACTTCTAAAACAGTGCAAATACACTGCTGCCCAGGGAAAGGTGCCCGGGGAAGGGTGGGTGGGTTTTGCTGCCCGGGAAACAATGGTTTCCACGCAGGGTGGATGGGGATGTCCAGGGAAAGGTGCCCAGGGAAGGTGGATGGAGGGGTGGGTGCTGCTGCCCAGGGAAGGCTCCAGAAGCAGGAGCAGGGTCCCAGCTCCTCTGGGGCAAGTGAAAAGCTGGAGCTCCCTCTGCTGAAGAAACTCAGAGAGTTCTGTAGGGAGGAGGGAAGGCATGGGGCAGGATTGTATTATAAAAGGTAGAACCGGGAAATGTCCTTTTGCTCTCTTTGCATTTTATGTTTCCTCCTGAGCCACTTACTAAGAGTTGAGTTTTGGATCAAACGTAGAGCAATTGAAAAGTTCCGGTAACATTTTTATTATTTTGGCTCTTGAAGAAACCAAGATGCTGGGTAAAGTTAGATCCTGCTGGAGCAGTGAGCAGTTGAATTCCCAAAGGCAGGACGCACAAAAAATCAGGTTTTCACAGCGATGCAGAGTCTGTCCATGGGGTGCCTTTTCCT
>VZRL01000729.1:3876-15310 GCA_013397895.1 Origma solitaria
TTTTTTTAAAATCCCCTTTTTTCAAACATATCATTACAGGAGCAACAAAAAAGATGGGACAATACAGCCATTGATGAACTGCTCTCGTCCTCCAGTCCCGATCCCCCCCACTCCCTCCCTCCCCTTCTCTGGTGCGTGCCAACACTCTTTCCACCCGCCCAGGGCTGGAGCCAGTGCCAAACAACCTCTGCTAATAAACAAGAGGAACCAGATAAACCAGGAACACAATAGAGGGATTTGTTGCACTTTAGTGATGGTGGGAACAATGTCAACTCCGTGGCGCAGCTGCATGGACCCCCTCCCATCCTCTCCCCCCAACGCCTCGTGCCCCCCGCGTACTTGCAGCCCAACACTGTGATTTATGAAAGGCCAGAGGTCACCGTGCATTAAAGGGCTTCTTTCTTGCATCATTTATTAACCCCTCTACGACAAGGCGCACTCATTGTGGCAGTGGTGGTGGCACAGGGAGCGGGGCACGGGCAGAGGAGTCCATCCTGGTGGCACCATGCGTCTCTCAGAGGATGCTGAGATGCAGGCTAATGCTTAGGCCTGGTTTTACACTGACCTGGTGTGTCAGGGGAGGAGGGGAGGCTTTGATGAGGTGTGTTTTGGCCAGCAAAAACAACTCATGAACTCCAGCACAGCTCTGTTCACATTTCACACAGGTGAAATGCCCGAACTACACTTGCTGCCAGGCTAGTGAGATCAAGTTGCTGTCCATGCTGTGGCCATGCACACACCGAGAGCTGACCTGAAGGGCTGCCCTGAAGGTTCTGTAGTTCACATGGTAGAGCTGACCACGTTGCATCACCAGAGCCTTGAGTCACCCTGTGCTACCAGGCGTTGTCACATGGGCCGCCCATGACGCAGCTGGGCAGAGAGGAGGCAGGGGGTCATGGAAGAGGATAGATCACTCCAAGATCTCCTTCTTGGTAAAGTAGAGATGTGCCCAAAATCTCTTCATGGCTCACCAGAGCTGATTGCCATTACAGGCCAAGCTGCAGTGTCACCATGCAACATTTTGAAGCCTTCCTATGTAGCCATGAAGCAGCACCATGAAACAGCAGCATGACAGATCCTTGGACTGATCTTTTTCTCCTGGAATTGCAGTGACCATCAGTTTGGGTAAGCCAATGCAGAGGAAAAGGCTTCAGCACTGGACTTTGAACCCTGAAGTAGTGCCCCATATCCCTGGCTGTGCTTGAGGGCTCCCTGGAAGACTCTCCATGGGAGACCCTCCCCATGGGCAAGCTTGCCTGGGAGGACAACAATGTGGCCATCACAGGCTGGGGGTGGTGAGAGAGCCCCAAAAAGGGGATGCCTGCTGGAGTTCACGTCCACTGTGAGAGCAGTGGGGCTGTGCTGGCTCCTGGTTGCCTGGCCCATCCCTACAGGCTCAGCAGAGGGAAGGCTGTGTTGTTAGGCTAGGATATCTCACCCCTCCCCGGGATGAAGGGATGGGTAGCAAGGGGCAAGCCTGGGAGCCCTTTGAGTTTGGGTGTCAGGGTGAGCCCCTGCACAGGGCAGAGGGGACATGGAGGCTGGGGTGAAGAGGAAGACAGTCTCACTGCCCAAATGCTGGCTGGTAACTCTGGTTACCAGCCGAACTGCTCCTGCCCTGGCTCTGGTGCCTCGAGGCCGTGCTCCCTCACTCATTCTCCCTCACATTCCTCTGGGAGCTGATCAGGGCTTGAATGACACCCCAGATGACTCTTTGCTATTAATTCCTGTGAACAGAAAGGGCTCCTTGTTCTCCCAGTCCTACTCTCTGGAGGAATTACAGGGGCCAAGGCAGCAGGCTGAAGCCTTCCCGACTTAACCCTTCCCCCGGCTCCCCAGGAGCCTCCCTGCATCCAGAGGACTAGTAGAGGTGAAGATCACTCCAGAGCCACCTTGGCCACCACTGAATGAGACCGCTGGAGTCACCCAGCACTGCTGCAGCCACAGGTCCCATTGGGAGGATCCCCTTTTCTGGTTGTTCTGCCCAATCTCGTACAATTCCCTTCCTTTCCCCTTTAGGCATCTCTCATCTGCTGTGCAGACCGAGAGCATCCAGCTCCCTCCATTACATAACACTGGATATGCCAGACTCCATCCAAGAATAGCCAGACCAGTCTTTCTCCCCCAGCTCTACCCCTTCAGTGCATGCTTTTTGGGGTTAGCCTTTTGGAAGTACACCTGTCCTCTCCAGCAGGAGATGCAGGGGTTAACAGCCAGGCAGGCTCTGTGCCATCTATCAAAGCAGGTAGCAGACAGATATGCTTGCCCCATTCCTCTTTGATCTTCCCAGACCTGAGTAATGCAGGAAAATTGTCCCGTTTAGCCAGCACAAAGTCCTTGCCATGCCTATGAAACATTAGACTGTCCAAGACGACGGACCAGGAGCTGCCTGGGGTCTTTGCAATGCTCAGAGATGATTCTCCTCCCTACTTTCCACCAAGTTTTCCCTACACCTCCTCTCTGGAGCAGCTGGCACTGTAATCCACTGCTTTAGAACAAAAAATGCAGCTGAGCAAAGCCTGCTCAGCTACATCAAGGCCATACACCAGTGTCAGCAGCATTGTGCTATCCTGCACCTGTGACAGCCCCCACCATCCCTTGGAGAGAGAACAGGTTTTACTCCTGCTCTGGAGCCAGGTTTTACTCCTGCTCTGAGCCACATCCCAGGCCCAGTCCCCAGAGAAGTTCCTGAGGACTCCCTGCCCTTCCTGAGGTGATGGGAGTGCAGCATTATATACCAACCAGCAACACCCAGGCTTTGTTGCCCATGGGGAATGATAATCCTGGAGGAGGGCAGCCACTGTGACACTTCTTTTGCTGCCTGCACAGGACACGGGGCTGTCAAACAGCCCAGTCCACCAGTAAACAACTCCAGGCACTGCCTGCCTGTGTTTCCCCTGATACCCCATGGCAAAACTTCCTGCACAGCCCCTGCAGCTGTCCTGTAACCACACGGATGTTGCATGGTGCTGCCAAAACCCAGGCAGGGCTGCAGGCAGCTCTTTGCATTTCCTCACTGACCCACTCCACTTTCTCCTCAGGCTGCATCACAAACAACCACTTCATCAATGCCCATGAATGGAAGGCACCTGGAAGGGTCTAGGACCAGCAGTGGAAGCTTCAGCCAAAAACTGTGAGGCGTGATGAAGACCAGAGCCCAGCAGTGCCCAGCTCTCAGCTGGGAGGTTGCCTATGGCAAAAAGCAAATCAAAGGGCTCTTTGGAGATTGTGGCCGACATAGAATTGAGGGTGACCCAAACATGGGCTTCGGGGACCCTCTGCTTCTCTTGTTCATGGACAGGCCTTGAAAATGATCTGCACTCTGGGAGCCTGGGAGGGCAGTCGTGACATTGGATGGGAGAGGAATTTGGAGAGAAGGGCATGAGGAAGTGGTGGAGACGGGGCTGGGCTTGGGTGCTCCAGCAGAGGGTACGACCTGGTCCTGATCTCTCTCAGGCTGTCATCAGTCATGTCCCGTGATGTCTCACGAGTCAGACCATCTGCAGACTCATAGGTTTTCCAGACATTATAGTGGCCTTTCTGTTTGCTCCTCCCTGCTTTTTCTCAGAGCATCACACTTATGCAATCATCAAATAAAAAGGGTAATGCTTTGAAACCTTTCTAGTTTTTCCCATTTTCTCGTGACTTCCTCTGTGGAGGTTCAAATGGTCACCTGGCCACTAGCTTCCACTTGCCCCCAGGACTGAGTAACGAGCTTCCCACCTATCCCATGGCCATGATGATGAGGTGTGATAAGGCCCGATGGCATCTCCACACCAAAGGGGACATGCAGTCCTCACTGAGGATGTTTGGTACACTATTTGTGACTGGGACAACAGGACTTGCAACGTGGGTCAACTGTCCCTGACATCTGCAACCCTCCCATGACCATCTGGGTTGCCTGGTCCTCTGCGTCCCTCTTTCTGCCTCGTGGGCATGGAGACAGCCCCCCTTTCCAGCAGGAGGGCTGTTCCCCTCCTCTTCCTCACCAAGCCATGCCCGCCAGCCATGTCACGCAGCAGCAGCAAGCTTCATACCAGCAAAGATTCAAATCCCACTTTGGAGATAAGGCAGGTCAAGTGTTTGGCTTTGGTGTGGGAAATCTAGTTTCCCTCCCTAACGTGATGTTGATATTGCCATTCCCTGTCCTTCCCACAGCATCACAAGGGGGATACTGCCAGGGCACATGCACACCAACCTGCCTGGCACAGGCGAGAAGGCAGCAGGGGCAAGTCCCCCTCCCACCCCCAAATCCCAAACCTTGCCTCCCCGCCCCACCACCACCACCACCACCACCACCACCACCACCACCACCACCACCACCACCACCACCACCACCACCACCACCACCACCACCACCACCACCACCACCACCACCTGCCCCTCATTGCCTCACGTGCCCACCTCCACATGAAGGGGATTTTGCAAAGAGGAGGTGGTGCCTGTTCATCCATCCCAGTGGCTGTCCCCATCCTGGCCACTGCTGCCGCCTGAGCTCCTCCTAGCCCGGGCTTCCTCTCCTCTCTTCGGGTCTGGAGCAAGCTGGACGCTCTTAAAAAGCTTTTTATGTGCGTGCGTGTGTGTGCGCGAGTGTGTGTTAATCACATGATTGTCATTCACCTGTATCCTGAACAAAGACCGTGCACTGTTTAAGGCCCAAACAAGAAAGCCTGAAAGGGAAGGAGGGGGGGTGTTGGGAAAACTGAAGGGGCCGTTGAGAGAGCAGGCGCGCGGGAGAAAATCCTTATCAAACTCCCAATTCATGGGTCTCCCTTTCCCTCAGCACACTGTGGGTATTGTTTGGCTGGGGGGGGTGTGTATGTGTATTTTTTCAAATGTCTGTATCATCCCCTCCTTGCTCCCCAGCTCTGACGCTGTTTTACTGTATGGAAAGATTTCACAGGGAACCCCTCCCATTTTCCCAGGCAGTCCTGGGACAATACCAATGCCGTGCCCCCGAGTTGGGCAGGGGACAAAAGCTGGCTCTCATGCTGGGGATCCTGCTCCTCCTCTGCTGTGGACAGGCTCTCCCCTCTGACTCCTCCCTTGCCACAGGTGCAAAATCCTCCCCAGAAACTTCCGTGGTCCCACCTTGGTGGTTGAGGTGTCCCTCCCACGTGGTCCCCTCGTCAAAATCCTACCAAGCAGGTGCCACTGCAATGATGCTCCTTGCTCACCAAGCAGCCAGCCTGGGGCAAGGTGTCTTTCCTATCATCCTTGGGAGTGCTATGGACACAGGATACACGGACAGAAGAGACTTGGCAAAGGATATACAAACCCTCCATGCTGTGAGAGGGGGCTGACAGAAGGGGGAAATGGATTGTGAAAAAAAGAGAATTCAAAAAGTGGAGGCAGGACCAAAGGAGACAAAATACAAGAACTGGAGAAAGACAGAACGGAGGGCAAAAGCCCCTTCCTCGTCACTTAAATACGAGGAGACACCAAGATTGCAGAGCTTTGTGGTTGGTACACACTCTTTTGAGGACATCCCTCTCTGCAGCTGAGCCACCCATGGCTCTGCCAACATGGCACAAATTGGACTTAGTTCCTGGCTGGCTGGTGGCAGCAGGCTCTGACAGGGATGGTGAGCAGTGGGACAAACACTGGTCCAGTGCTCTGGAGGTTATTGAAATCCCTTCTGGGTCTGATTGCTTTCTTGCCCAGTGGGGAGTGGTGGGTTGGAACCACCTTGTTCTCGTGCAGAGTTTACCTGTTGCACTCGGGGAGTGAGCTGAACGGGCTGTAAAGCTTCTCTCAGCGTCTTGTGGCACTCTTTTGTCTCCTGACTGGGGACCCTCTCCAGCAAAGCACTAGAGACCCCCTGGCTCCTCACTCCCTACTGCTCAAAGCCCTGCACCATGTATCCCCACTCCAGAGGAAAACAAGAAACCTCTGCCACACTGCCGCTTTCCCATGGGATCCACAGGAACCAGCCACCTCAAGGGTGGGTAAATAAACACCGTTTTTTGGCCATTTTCTGTGTCATTCTCTCTCCCTGCCCCAGGCTGGAGGTTGGCTGTAGCCAGGGAAACAAGCAGGGCAGTGTTTCTCAGCAGTGGCTGCCTTCTTGAGGGGCACGAGACCAATCCTCTAGTTCCAGTTCTCCCACACCTCCGATGCAGGGCCGCTGTAGACCTTAGTGGCTGGGGGAAGGTGCCATGAGCTTTGCAGTATCCCTGACTCTACACCTAGTGGGCCACAGACAACTGTGTATGAATTGACCTTGCCTCGCTTGTTTTTGCTAGTCATCTGTCTGCCAGACAGAGGGTGAGCTGCCAAATTGCTCCTGTCTGTGCTGTGAGTCCTCTTCTTTTGCCAACTGCAACTGGGGTGTCTGTTGGTGAGAGAATTCATCCCAAGTGGGAAGACTTGAGGTTGACCAGCTGCTGTTTTGGCCAAGGAAGCAGGGCCTCGATGCTACTTTGTGAGGCTCTCCACTGAGTTTTCTTGTTATCAAAAAGACACTCACATTCCTCTCTTCCAAAGGGAAAATGGTACCATGTGAGGAAAAATATTTGAACACATCCTTTTTTCTGGAGAGGTAAAGCTGAAGAGAAGAAAGGTAGGAGATGATCCCTTGACAGTTTTTTTTTTTTCCTGTGGCATGCCAGAAGGCTGTTTAAACAGAACTGCCTGCTTGATCCCAATGGCATGTAGCCATTCCCCCTCCCAGCTCTGCTCAGTAAAGGCTTCTCATTGGGCTCTAGTGAGGTTTCCCCTGCAGCCACCCTATGGTTTCAGAGCTTTATTTACTCCAGACAACACCAGGCATGCAGGGAAATGGCCCTAAGCTGTCAGCCAGGTTTGCAGGGGCAGCAACCAGCCCCACAGGTTTGCTCGAGGGCTTTAGCTCAGGTGCTCAGCACCATCCTTGGGACTGGTTCCCTCACGGTCCATGTGGTGCTAGCCAGTGGTTTTACGTAGTCTTTCTAACACAAAGTTTCTGGACAGTGACTATCTGCTATAGGAGTTGAAAATGATCTTGAAATCCCTCGAAGCTGTTTCCCTAGGTCATATACATTAATATCTTTGTATTTTCTATCTTAGCACTGAAGCATCTTCAGGTTGGGTCTCCAGCAAGGAGCTGGGGCAGGAGCTCAGTTTAACTCACTGCTACCTTAGATCATCAGAATTTTTGTGGGTGACTTCTCATGGTTACAGAGTTGGTGTTGGTCTATACCAGCCCTGGGATCAAAGGAAACTGAAGAAACCAACTACCAGAGGCACGTGGGAAGGAAAGCAAGCTGCAAAACAGAGGATGTGAGGGAGAGCATTCTAAACCATTGAGAGCTGAGATCCTTTCCATGTCCCAGTGCATAAGCAGCAAGAATGAGGGTGAGTGAGTGTGAGAGTCCTTCTCATCAGGAAACCATGCTTTCCTTGTGAGAGACCATATATTTGCCTTCAGGAGCAGCTCAGCATGTTGGAGGATGCAGAGCCTGCTTGTCTTGGCAAGACCCCACAGAGCCCATCCCTAGAGTGCAAAAATCTTAAGAAGGTTTAAACTGGTATCCATTGTCCAATAGCATGGTATTTTCCTTGGGCCTGATGTCCTCCATCCTCAGAATACCTCTGATCCCCTTCCCCACCCCAGAGACGCAGGTCTGAATTATGCCCTTTTCACAGTGCCTTGACCCCAGGGTCCTGGGTCAACTTGTTTCGGCACAGAGGAATCCTCCTGCGACTCTGTGACGAGGACTAGGGACTGGTTTAGCACATGGGGAGCACTAGACCCTTCAGGAGTAACCATGCTATCAGGGGGAAGGAGGGGGACCCCCACCCTGGGCATGCACACCCATCTCTCTGAACCACCCAGACCCCTTCCAGCATCCCACCACCCCAACCTGCCAGGGCTGAATCCTCCAGCAGCATCTCTGGGGTGGCCATGCCACCCAGGGCGGCCCAATGCCAGCAGTTGCCATGAAGAAGCTGGCACCATGGAAAACAGGGAACATGCTGGTGGCTGAGGTGGGGTGGGGGGCTGCCTGTGTCCCCTCCCCGCCGTCCCTGGCCGACCGTATTCTGGCTCTGAGGAGTGCTTGGCTCCACCTTCCGCCCTTCCCTCCCCCGGTGCTAAGCAGCAAAGCCAGCTAGAGACATCCAGCCGGGGTATTAGTAAAAACCAAGCCTCCCTCCAGGAATGGCACTCGCTTGAGAGCCTCCCCGTGCTGCGCGCCCCGACGCCGCTGGGGCTGGCAGAGAGAACAGGGGGGCTATTGGGATACAAATCACAGCCCTCGCAGGATTTGCCCGGCACACCGGCCAGCAATGTAAGTTTTCCTACCTGAGCTCGCTCGCACACGCGCACACTTTCGTTCGCGCTTTCCCCCCCTACTTTCTCTTACTTTTTTTCATTTTCCCCAACAAGAGTCCATATTGCCCTCTGAAACTAGAGGGATAGCAGCTCTTGCTATGCACTGGCTTTTTTTTCCAGTTAAGCCAGAGGCATGCTTTTCCATCACTTCATTTTTTCTCTTTTTTAAAAAATTTCTTTTTTCCTCTTCTTTTTTTTTTTTTTTAAAAAAAATTCTCGATGGGGAGGATAGAGAGGCCTTTATTTTTAGAGTGTTTCTTTCTCTGAGGGGGGAACTGCTGCACAGCAGCAGGGACTTTTAGAGGTGACTGCAGACAGAAGGAGAAAGGCGGAGTGTGTGGGACAGGCAACCCAAAGCTATGGCTTGTCTCAAAGTTCAACTTGGTTGTGTTTTTATCTGGATATATATAGATATAGATAGAGATATAGATACATGAATGTGAGTATGCATATGCATACACACACATAGACTGGAGTGTGTGTGTGGATGAAGTGTAGATGTATTTTAAGCCTTTGGTTTATCAGCTGTGAGAGGAAAGTGAGGGATGAGATGTGCCGGCAGAGGCACTTTCTCACAGTTGGGATCAGGATCTCTGGATGTATCCCGGGCCTGGGCTGGTTCCCTGCACGGTGGTGCCACCCGCTCAGGTTCCCTGGCACCTGGGATATCAGTCCCTTCTAGCTTATAGATACGGTGCTGCTGCTTCCCCTCACATGCCTCCCCCCAGACATTTCACTGCATGTCTTCGACATAAAGGGGCACTTCCCCACACAAGTTTTCTGACTCTGTTCTACATTCCACTCCTCTGTGGGGTGCTGTGCCCCAGGTAGAATGGTCCATGTCTCTCTCCTTTCAGGTCCCCAACTCTCCTTATCCCTCTTGCTGCAGGCCCTTCCACACGTCAGCTCCACACAATTGCAGAGATAGGGAGCAATATCCCAATTAATCAGGGGCCCCAACCCATCCCCACCCCCATCGATCACGGGTTCTGCGGTGTGCACAGCAATTGCTTTGCTTGCGCTTTAATTGAGCAGCCCCTGTCTCGTGGTCAGCTCTTCAGAGACCTTGGAGTCCCTTTCAGATTTGGTGGTTGCTTCTCCTTTTCTCTCTTTCCCCCCTTTTTTCCTTTCTTTCCTTTGTTTTTGTCTTCCTCCCTTCCCTCCCTAGTGAGAAGAAGGACAGCGAGAAGGAAGAGGGAAGGCTTGAGAGCAACAATGGCTGACGACCAAGACCTTTCGGAGGTGGAGATGAGCCCAGTGGGCTCTGAAGACCACCACTGCCTCTCACCAGGACCCTCCATGGCATCGGACAACTCCCCGCACCTCACTGGCTCTGGGAATGGGGAGATGGGGAAGGTGAAGAAGGAACAGCAAGACTCGGAGGCAGATGATGACAAGTTCCCGGTGTGCATCCGCGAGGCAGTCAGCCAGGTGCTGAGTGGCTATGACTGGACCCTGGTTCCCATGCCTGTCCGGGTCAATGGAAGTAACAAGAGCAAACCCCATGTCAAGCGGCCCATGAACGCCTTCATGGTCTGGGCACAGGCTGCCCGGAGGAAATTGGCTGACCAGTACCCGCACCTGCACAACGCCGAGCTCAGTAAGACCCTGGGGAAGCTCTGGAGGTAAGAGCGAGCGGTGGAGCATGGGGCATGAGGGCTGAGGTCTAGAGGTGTCCTCTAGAGGACTGTGTGGTCATGTGGAAGGATGGAGACTTAGCTGCATGGAAGGGGTGTCCCTTGAGGGGACTTCTGTAGGGTGAGCCCCCTCACAGGAGGCACAGTCATTGACTGGAGCAAGAGCGGTGGTTGGATGTAATGAAGGCTTCCTCAGCAGAGCTCACCTCTGTCCTGGGCAGCAGCCCTTTCCATGTGTGTTTCCCATTAAGTTTCCTGTTGTTGTGATGAGGACACTCTCATTCTGGTCCTCCCTTGCCTGACTGCCTGGGGAGATCTTGTTTGCGTGGCTCACCCTCCCTGTTGGGCTAAGTTGTGCACTAGCAGTAAACTGGCGGAGCTTAAGAGTTAAGAGCTGAGTCACAGGTGGCTGCCTCAAGCCTGTCTGAACTCAGATCCCAGCACTAACTGGGCTTCTTTCCTGGACAGTGCACAAAGCAAGAGGGAAACCAAGTTACAGCTGAGGAGGAAGGTCAGGGGACAGGAGACAGGCAGTCAGAGCCCCACACCCATCCTTCCCAGGATGGTCCCAGTTTTGGCAGGCCATGCAGGTGCAGTGAGATGGACAAGGTGAGACCCAGCTAGAAACGGGGTCTGAGGCTTAGCGGAAAGGAACAGACCTGCAACGGTCCCAGCCTTAGCAGGCTCTCTTGCAATATGCTGCCTCAAATGAGCCCCATCTTCCTTTGCACTCAGAGAGATGCCCTCCCTTCTCACAAGCACACATACGCTTGTTCTTGGCACCGCCAGTTTGTGCGCCCATTTTCATTTTGTCTTTGTGCAGATCCTGGGTCCTTCAGTATCCTCCCGTCCTTCCTCCAGCAGACCCATGGGCTGCCCTCATCCAGTGCAGCCAGCCCACAAGCGTGCAAAGAGCCACCATGCCCAAGCCAAATGTTGCCAGGCTGTCTGTGCCGCTTTATCCTGCCCCGCTCTGCCAATAACCCCATCGACCTCTTACAAACACGTCCTGCCACAAGTCCCCAGCACAGTCCCCTGCCTCGCACCAACCAATGCAAACCAAGGCTCATGCAAACAGCCTTCTCATTCTCTTCCACCCTGACAGCATTTTGTAGTGGAAGCCCTCAGTCCTGGGTGGGCCAAGACAATTTTTTTTAAACAGAAGCTTCAAAACACACTCTCTTATAGGAGCTGAGGGCAAGGTCTATTCATTCTTGGCTTCAAACTTCCTTGCTTGCAAGGAACCAACCCCTTGGGCATTAGAGTCTTCCTCTGCTATGTCAGCCTGTTTACCCTGATGCGTGAGTGCCTAGTGTAACCCCAGCAAAGGGATTTCTTTGGGAAGTCAAAGGCAGAGCATTGATTGTGAACGTCTCATCTGATCCTCTTTCCTGCTTGGATCCCCTCTCCCCTCCCTTTACCAAGGCACTTGCTTTCACCTGGGACTCTGCTGCCAACCTCTGGACCGTGAAGCTGTGCTGGA
>VZRL01000729.1:15327-54059 GCA_013397895.1 Origma solitaria
GGGAAGGGGGGGGGGGGGGTGTGGCAGGGGGGGACCCACTCTTTTTGTTCCCAAAATGTTGATTTCAGGATATCATTCCTTTACTGCAAAATATTGCCAGATTTTAGAGAAATGGTGTCTTCCTCCAGGCATTGCACTTTCCTTGAAAATAGAGCAGAGCGGTGAAACCTCCATAGGTATTGCATTCAGAGCACAGGGAGATAGATCCCCCAGCCCATGGCCACAAGCCATGCACCCAACTGCCTCCCTGCTCCCAGGACATGGCTCCCGCTGCTGGCTGCATGGGACTCAGAGCAGTGGGACACTGCTGCCAGACAGTGGTCAAGGTCCCTGTGTGTTTCTTAGGGCACCATACAGCAAGGAAGCGTGGGTCAGATGAGAAGCTTGTGGGGTCAGGCCTGGGGTTGTTTTATGCTGCTGAATTTGCCACCTGGGTGCTTCTTTTGAAGGGCTCCTCCCCAGTGTCGCTAGTACAGGCTGAGGCTCTTCGAGCCTTATCAGTCCCTACAGAGACCATACAGCACAGCAAGCTGGGTGGTGGGTACAGTCAGCGCCTGGCCACATGTGTGTGTGTTTCTGTGAGGCTGGGA
The DNA here is from genome assembly GCA_013397895.1 of Origma solitaria. Lineage (NCBI taxonomy): Eukaryota > Metazoa > Chordata > Aves > Passeriformes > Acanthizidae > Origma > Origma solitaria. The sequence continues at coordinate 15,918 of VZRL01000729.1, forward strand.
GGAAATACCAGCCATAAAACTCCAGGGGAGGTGGCCCAAAGGTTACCAGGATAGTAGCCCAAAGCCTTGCCTTCCAGCCACAGTATGGCTGGGCTTTCTCCACTGAGATTCCCACTGCCTTATCTATGCTGTCCCCCAGGTACAGCTCCTGCATATGAGTACAGCTGCAAGCAGCCAGGATTTTTTTCTGGAGGGCTTAGCCTCAAACTTTTGATGAGGGTCCCTGCAAAGGGACCTGGCTCTACCTTCACAAGGCGGCCACCCAAACCCTACTGCCATGGCTTGTCGCTTTGGAAAATGTTGGCTGTTCTGAGCTTATACAGACAAAGGGTGCGTTAGGCAGAGGCAAAGGCCGGTGAGCACAGGGGCTGCCTGCAGACCACTAAACCAAGCACATCCCCAAAAATCCCCACTGGTGGGGACAGCAGAGGCTGGGAAATCTTGAGCAGTATCTGCAAAATGGGATACAATGGCCCAGGGTTTTTTTGAAGCCTGGAATTTGCACCGCCACGTCATCCACAGGCACCAGCCATCACTGGAAGGGGCTACAGGACATGCCCTGATGGCCACGTTACCCGCCTGTCCCCAAACACAGTGCCAGAGGGCTTATGGCCCCATCCACCTTCCCCAGTCTGTACCCACCTGGGGTGTGCGATGGGCGCAGACAACAAATGGGATGTACTAAAAAAGAAGGGAGAGCTTTTGTGCTTGACGGTCATGGAATCTGTTCTTGGATGCTTTCTTTCAGGGACAGGGTGGGACAGGGAGTAGCTCTCAAATGGAGGCTGGCTGCTGGAAATGTCGGCATGACTCCCAGCCAAAATGCCAGCCAGCACCACCTCCAGGGCTGAAAACAAGGGAGGCACGGGAAGAAGGGGAGGACGGCTTGGTAGGGAGGAGCAAGAGGCCTCGATGGAGGGATCTTAGCATGAGGGTGGCAGCACACAGTGAATTGGTTCATGGCTGCAAAATCGAGGGCCATGGACAAGCAGGAGGGCTGCTTTCTGCTCCCAGCCAGCCCTTGCCTTGCATCAGCCCCAGTGCCCAAGCCCATCACCACACTGCCTCATTGGCAGCTGAGTCCCAGCCAGGGTCAGGCTTCTGGCTGCTGAACCAGGGGCCTGGCACACAGGGCAGTGCAATGCCAGGTGGCAGAAGGGGACGCTGCAAGAGGCGAGCAGGAAGGTTTTAGCCCTTCTTTCTCCTCCCAGAGCGTGGCGCTGGATGCTTGCCCCTCTCCCCTCGGCTCAGGGGTGAGCATTTGGTGTCGGGCTTGGATAAGCCCCATGAAGGGCTTTGCTCTGTGATCCGTAACTTCTCTACCCGTGCGAGATTCCTTTGCATTATGGCCTGGGGAGCGTGGGGGGCAGGAGGGGGAGGGCAGGAAGCAAGTGAAATCCAAATCCCCCCAAATCTCCTGGCCTTTGCCTGCTCGCACCAGTTTCACTTTGCTAAAGCCGATTTGAATTCTGATCCCAGTGGGAGGTGGGGGGGAGCAGGCAGCCTTGGAGAGAAGGTAAAGATGCGAGAAGCGGACTTGCCTCTGTCCTGCTGGTGGCACTGCCCATGGGCTGCTGTCAAGGGGAAAGGAGGTAAGGCACTCAAGCATGGCTCAGAGGGCAGGGATCTGACAGCTGCATAGCCTCCAGTGGCTCTGTTTCACACCATCCACAAGACTGATCTCGGAGGCTGAGCTTTGCAGGTTTTGTCTCTATTCTCCATAACCCCCGTTCTGCAAGGATAAAGGTTTTGCCAAGGCAAGGTTGCTCCCAGGCCACAATACCTACAAGGGCTGGCCCTTGGAGGGCCGTCTGGAGCAGCACAGGCTGAGGGATTAGAGGCCTCTCGGACGTGTGAGCGTGGCATACAGTGGTGGGAGGGAGACAGGAAAGCTGGTGTTGGATTCATGGTGGCTCAGTTGCTTTAATCTCCGGGATTAAGGCAGTGGAGGAATGTGGTGTGTGGCCACGACCTGCTCAGGCTGACTGGAGTGAACCCAGGTCAGCACCATGACGGGTTCCAGCCCATGACACACACCTTCTGTCTGCCAGGAAGGGGATGCACAAGGAGGAGGGGGAAAGAGGTGTTTAAGGACCAACCCATTACTTGCTGGTGACCCCTCCGATCAACCACCAGATTTACTTGTGTGTTCCTCGCGCCATGTCTTCTCTTCATCTTCATTTTTCAGGTCACTTCAGGCCTTTATATCTTCCCCAGAGCCTACAGCTTAACAGAATTGGTCACATTTTAGTGCTAAGGGCTTTGGGGGTGCCAAGGTACTGGCACAGTCCCACCCCTGTGTAGTTGTTTTGCTGGGGAGAAAAAGGTGTGGACATAACATAAATGGAATTTGGTTTTGCTGTTTGTGTGTCTTGCCATTCCTAATGGCTGTTTTGAGTTCCCAGTCACAAGAAAACTGGTCCCTTCTGAGAGCACTGGTTTTTGGTTGGAGGCAGGATGACCTTGAGTCACGAGAATATTTGAGGAGGAAAATCATACAATGAAATTGAAGCGCTTCCAGCAGAAATGCTGTGAAAAGCTTTAGCAATGAGTTTGATCTCATCTTCAAGTGCTCTGAGGCCTCCTGCCTGTGCATTTCACCATTTCCTCAGAGAGCTTAACTAGAGCAGCCCATGATCTGGCAGGAATACAGAGAAGGAGCTTACATTTCTGCAGTGCCTTTCATCCAGAAACCAAGGCTCATCTACTTCTACAAAGCTAGCAAAATAGCAGCTAAATTTTTTACAACTGCCTGGCCAAGTTCAAGAAAGGCTGGTCCTTTGTGCTTCAGCCTTTTGCATTATCCATGTCTGAGGTGAGCAGAAGCTCCAGGAATAGTAGAATACACTGTTTCTGCCCCTTCCAATTTTTCTTTAATTCCCTTCTAGGATATTGCAAGACGCTTAAAAGTTACTTTACGTGGTTACTGTGGAGCCAACATCAAGTGCTGCTACTAGTGCTCCATAGAGCCTCAAACTAGGAGCAGAGCCTATAAAAGGGGGAGGTTAACCTGGAACAAATACAGTCTGGCGAAGAGCAAGAGACATGGGGCTGGCAGCACTACAAGTAGTAAGGGTGTGCCACCATACCTTTACCCACAGGACAATCCCAACCACCCTTAACTTGCCCGAAGTTTTTAAAAGCAGCTTGTCCAGCCTCATTTAACACAGCTCCAAAGGGCTGCACTTTGCCATTTGGCAATGGAAGAGAGGGTAAGTTTAACTTACTGAGGTGAGAAGCAACACACAGGTGGGGAAAGGGGTCCTAGCACTGGCACCAACCAGTGTCAGGGTTTAATGACTAACGAGAAGGAAAGCATTGCTGTCTCCACTGAAACACTCCAAATTCTTCCTGTTGTTCTGGGAAGTACCCTCCATGGGACAACACCGTGACATTTGGATTTAGACACTGTGTCCCACAATACCGAGCATAGGTGTTGTTTTCTGACGGACCTGCCCCGCTCCTTTCCCTCTTCTCTTCTTTACCACTCTGTAGGTTGTTGAATGAAAGCGACAAGCGGCCCTTTATCGAAGAGGCGGAGCGGCTGAGGATGCAGCACAAGAAGGATCATCCCGATTACAAGTACCAGCCCCGCCGGCGGAAAAATGGCAAGGCCACGCAGGGCGAGGGTGAAGGCCAGGTAGAGGGGGAGGCTGGTGGGGCTGCTGCCATCCAGGCCCACTACAAGAATGCCCACCTGGATCACAGGCATCCCGGCGAAGGGTCGCCCATGTCCGATGGTCATCCAGAGCACTCCTCAGGTGAGTCTCCCGTCCCTGTGAATCTACTGACAGGCTACAGCCAAGTCAGAGGTTCAAAAAAGACAAATCATCATGGTGAAAGCCTTAGCATTGGGGCTCACATCTTGCTCACGACCCAACAAACTCTGCTGATGTCAGCAGTACAGGGACATGCCAGAGTTTCAGAGGCACTTGCATTCCTCTGGTCAGGCAAGGTATCATTGCATCCCCCCTTTTTTCCACAAGATGATATAAAGAGATCTGGTTTTGGCTATTTCCTTCTCCCTCTGCTATGGCCTCCAGCTAGACAAGTGCTGCCATACTGTGAAGAACAGAGCTGGGTTGTATATAGAGCTAGTCATAAAGCTGTAACTCACCTCTTCTCTCTCTTTCCTCCTTAAAATATTCTTCACGTTGCAGGTCAGAGCCATGGGCCCCCCACACCTCCTACCACACCTAAGACCGAGATGCAGGCAGGCAAAGCCGATTCCAAACGAGAAGGGCGTTCCCTGGGGGAAGGGGGAAAGCCACACATTGACTTTGGCAATGTGGACATTGGGGAGATCAGCCATGAGGTGATGTCCAACATGGAGACCTTTGATGTCAATGAATTTGACCAATACCTGCCGCCCAATGGACACGCCGGTCACCCAGGCCACGTCGGGGGCTATGCGGCAGCAGCCGCTGCTGGCTATGGCCTCGGGAGCGCCCTGGCTGCAGCCAGCGGACACTCTGCCTGGATCTCCAAGCAGCATGGAGTCTCCTTGTCCACTGCCACCTCATCAGTGGTGGACTCGAAGGCCCAGGTGAAAACGGAGGGGTCCACCCCTGGAGGCCATTACACCGACCAGCCTTCCACCTCCCAGATAGCTTACACATCTCTGAGTCTGCCCCACTACGGCTCGGCCTTCCCCTCCATCTCCAGGCCACAGTTTGACTACCCGGACCACCAGCCCTCGGGACCCTACTACAGCCATTCCACCCAAGCCTCTGGCCTCTACTCTGCCTTCTCCTATATGGGACCTTCCCAACGTCCCCTTTACACTGCCATCTCTGACCCTGCACCCTCCGTGCCACAGTCCCACAGCCCCACACATTGGGAACAGCCTGTGTACACAACTCTCTCCAGACCGTAGGGAATGGGGAACAGTGACCGAAGCAGCGACGGAAAGGCTCCGAAGAATCAGCACAGGCAGCAGAGCCTCCGAACTCCAAGGTCACTCAGTGCCATCCAGCCACCAGAACCCACCAAGTATACAGAAGTGCCTTTCTTGATCCCAGCTCTTGCTGGCACGCCCACCTAGAGGAAGGTTTATCGTTCTTTCACCCTTTACCAATTTCACACAGGCCACGTGGCTGGCTTGCAGTGCCTTATTGGCCTTCTAGATGAGAAGGATTCTAGACATGGAGTGACTGGTCTGTGGTGGGTTTCGTTGTGCGCACCCTGGACTGTACGATGAGAGAGACTGTCCTTTCCTTCCCCTCCCCACTCTGCTCCAGGGAGTTTGCAAGTGTTTCCAACAGGCCACAACTGCCAACACTTTGTCACCTGCTGCAGGTGAAGGGTGGCTGCTCAGCCTCGGCGGATGTGTCACGGGAGGAGCAGTAGGGAGGATGGCATGGCCAGCTTCCTTGCAATCAGTGTCGTGCAGCAGTCCTGCCTAAGATTCACACATGCATGAATCTTGAACCCCTTGGAAGACCAATCTACGCTTGCTTCCCTGCTGATTTCCACAGCTGCACCCTAGCTTTTCTCCCCACCTCCTCCGTCCATCCATCCTGTCTCTGTTTAATCCCGCACTCTTCCCAGCATGGAGATTTTAAGGCTTGCCTGAACAGTACATGGGATTTGGGAACAGCATTGTCAGTCTTAGCGTTACTCGTAACACAGCCTGTGTGCACATGCATGTTCATATATGAAGGTGGAGGAGAGGTGGGGAAGGACCAATGAATCATTACGGTGCTATGGGTGAATCCTCCTTTCTTAAAATTACTCTGTATCATTCATTTATGTCAGGCATTTCTGGCCTTTCAGTCTTTTCTAATCTCTTCAGAATCCCAAACAACCTCTGAGCAAACTTGGTCCTTGCTCTTCCAAGTCTGACTGTGCCTGCATGAAATGAAGAGGCACCAAGAAAGCTCCTATGCACTTGCCAAAACCCCGAGTTGATTCCAGTGCTCTCTGAGCTCCCATTCCAAACCCACGCTGAACTCATTTGTTCATCATGTCTCCCAGTCAGTCAACACCTCCCTCCCTTCTATGCTGAGAATGGAAAGATACTCCTGTGGCTCTAAGCAAGGTAGATACAGACCCAATCTTGGATGATGAAAGAAAAGAAGCCTATTTAGGTGCAAAGAAATCTTCTTTGCCCTTGGGTTTCAAACTGGAAGCAACCAGCTCTTAGATATCAACCTCTTTTTTCAGCTCAACACCTGAGGGCAGTCTGCTTGCTTCTCCTTTGTCACCTCCAGGACTGGGGTGGTTTGTCATGCCAGGGAGTGAACTGGCACAAAAATTGCCACAGGAAAAGATGATTCCTGGCAACTGATTGCAGAGACATGCTGTGGGACTTTCCAATGTATATTCTAGTCCAGAAAGAGACTTTAACCAAATGTGGACTGTGATGGGTGCTGCTGTATCCCTCTGCTGATATGACTGTCAGATACCCTTCCTGCCTCCCTTAGCTACAGATGACTTATCCTTGTGGTGTCTGAAAAGATCATGTAGAATGTTTGCTCCCTGTACGCATGTAACCTCTTCCAGCCCTGTCCCCTTATTTATGCAAGTAGCACCTTCCTCCCCCACCTCCCTTTCCTCAGTCTCTGTGCCATCCTAGCACCATTAACTCTGCATTAAACATATGGAATAATAAACTTAAAAGTTTCATTTTCACATGTCTGGGGTTTTTTTTCCTCTTCCTTGCAAGTCTGTTTTTTCCCCCGGTACATGTATGATGGGTCACACACCACTACACAGATCCTGTGTACAGCCTTCCTCTGCCTCTCAGGAAGAGGACACAGGCAGAATTCTGACTGGCTGTCCAGACTTGTCATGGAGATGAAGCTCATCTTCCGTTTACACCCCACTTCCAGTCGTTTCTTCCATGAGAAATGCACTAACACTGATTTCTACTCTTCAGCTGAGATACAGCACATGCAATTAAGAGTACTATTTTGCACATGCTTCACCCAAAAATTTCTTAGTGTGATTGCTAATTCTGTCTAAGACAGAAGTGTGGGGTTTCTTGTCTTGATTCCTCATGACCAGGTAGCAGGTGACATACCTTCAATAAAAACTTCCCCACATACACAAATTAGTGTATTTTGAAAGCAGCCTCTGTAAAAACTCTGTAAAAAGCCTCTGTAAAAACTCAACCCCCCCACCCTCTTTCCTTCCACAAGCAAGAACCGAAATACAAACACTCACACACACAGAGTACATTCCACAACACATGTATACACTTTCTTATTTGTTGAAGAAGACATTCTGCGTATAGTCAGGTCCTGGGAGGTTATCTGAACTTGTCTGAAAAGAAAAATGTGTAGCAGGTATTTCTCTGCTTATGAACACCTCTCAAGGCCAATGGCAGAAAGGTAGGAGCCCAACTAACACAGACACTCCCCAACAATTACAAGTTGATTCCAAAGGGTTTCAATGCTGGTGCATTGTGAGCAGATGCAGTGAGTTTGTGTTCACTGAACACTTTATGGGCGAGTAGAATAAGCAGAACATCTAGGAACTGTGGAACATGTTCAAAGCTTTTTTAAAAGCCCAGCCCTATTTGGGTGAAGTCCTGTATAGGGCCAAGAGCATCTACAGCAGGATGGGTTAATGAATCTAATAATAGTGATGCCAGCTGAAGAGTTCCATGCAAAATAGGACTGACCACTCAGGGAGAGGAGGAGAAACGTCTACCCCAAATCACAGGCTGTGGGAAGAGCCCAGAAGGGAACTGCTGCACTGCTGACCAGGTCGGGAGCATGGGCGGGGAAGAAGGGAAGCCATGGTGGAGTCAGAGGTATGTATGAAAGTTGATCGCAGGGGTGGGAGAGAGAAGGGACACAACATGGATAAATAGGAGAGCGGGAAAAGAAAGTTCTTAATCTCATGTAAGTACTCTTCTCCAGCTCTTGAAGAAGCAAATTAGGAAAGTGAGTGGGCTCTGCCTCAACCATTCTCCAGCGGAAGGAGATGCCTCCTCTCGTATAGGAGGGTTCTTGCAAGTAAGACAAGACTGAGAATGCCTCTGGTAACAGAGGGGTTAACCACTCCTCCTGCAGCCTAGCAGGAGCTGGCCCGGCATCCTTCCCTATCCCTTTAATCGTATCTGATACAGATGCAAGGCTGGGGAGGGGAGTCCGGTAGGGAACAAAGAAGCCATTTAAAAAAAAATAAAAAAAAGGACAAGAAAACGACCCCGCGCTCCATGGCAGACGCCAAAACGATTGCACAAAGGCACCATTTCAGGGCTGAAATTTCACCGCACCAACGTGATTAAAGGATTCCATGGAGGGTGGGGGGAGAAGGCTGAAGGCCACAGTGCTGCAAATTAACCTTTTCTTGGTAAGGATGGCCTGCACCAGGAAGCATTTGTGTTCTTCAGAGTCAACTCCCTTCAAGCACCTGCAAACATCTCCACATCCCCTTTGACTTGTCATTTCACCCAGGGACCCATTCAGCTCTTGCAGTATCGCCTCTGAAACCAGCCCCTCCTGTGCACACCGAAAGAGGAAGGACAGACCGGTGCTTTTACAGGGAGCAGTAAGACAATGACATTCATTGGTTATGTGAGCCAAGTTCCCAGGCAGGTGGGTATAAACTCCCTTTGGGACATGGATGCTCACGTGCAGGCACCGACCACACATACAGCATGGTGAACATTCACTTTATATAGAAGCACAAGCTTTAACACAAACTAGTTGGAAATATTCTTTCTGGACCAGAGTAAGGAAAAAAAAAATATAAGGCAGAAACCATAGGTGAGGTGCATCTTCCCCCCTCACTTTAAAAATAGAAAACAAAACCTCTGAGAGCTCTTTTTAGTAAGATAATTGAGAAAGATTTGGTGTGTTCTGCCTAAGCTCAGATCTTCCTCATGCAAAGAAAGAACCTTGAAGCACACAGATCAAAAAATGAAAACTATAGCAGCTGGCTGGAAACCCTTGCAGATTGTAAGGCATCCACCCAACTCTTGACTTGAGCACGTTACCTCCCGGCACATAAGAGGCGAGAGCGCAGGTAGCCGAAGGGGACAGATGACTGATCTTTCACCACAGCACAGATCAAAGGAATTCTAGGATTTAGCTACTATTGTGCCACCATAAGAACCACCAGGGTATGTACAACTGAGATGGCTGGTCCATCCCCAGGACCTCCGTTCCACCGCGTGTCAGAGAACGGCAGCACCAGGAGCAAGTGTGACAACAGCCCACACCTGCCGAGCTGGGGGGACTGCGAGTGGCGGCCGCGCTTCCGGCTGGGGCAGTGCCACTGAAAGGGGATCCCCACTTCTGATAAGCAGCGAGGGAGCAGGGAAACAATAGGTGATTTGATGAGAGCTGCTCTACGATACTCCTGAGAAGCCCCACAGTCAGCACTGGCCAAAGAGGAAATTGGGGGTTTCCACAGCAACCTGTTCAGGGCACAAAGGCCCAACTGTCTAGGGGAAAGCAATGGAGGTGTCACGGCACTCCCATGTTAAGAAGGGACAGCAGTGGAAGGCTAGGGTCTTTCTGAAGCTAAAGTACCTGCCAGGGCATTTCTGTACAGCAGGACTTTAATTGGGTATCGGTCCTGTAACCAGGGAGGAGCAGTGCTAGAGGAGGGAGTTACTGCAGACTTCAGCCTAGCCAAAAGACAAGGCCTTCAACAATGCAAGAAAGCTGAAAAAACAGCACTGCACTTGGCTCCCTAATCTTACTAATATAGTCCATGACACGGAGAGAGAAAGGTAACACCCAAACTTATGGAGACAGCTAAGAAAGTCATCCCTGAGGCATGTAGGACTGAGATGAAAGAGAAAGTCAGAGGGGAAAAGAGCCCAAATACAAGTAATTTAATTTAAAATAGGGAGATTTAGAATTTATTTACACAAATACTAACCAAAATGAGTAAACACCCCTGGAAAACAAAAAACAAAATCAATGGCTGGAATCTGCTCAGTCTGTGATAATTAACTCATCCACACCCCAGTCTTCATAGCTCCCATCTGGAAGGTAACGACGGATGATTATGGGGATCTTGCGTGCTCTGAAGGGAAGAGAGAGAGATGAACAGAAATGTCAGAATCTCCACAGTATCACTTCAGCAGGCAATGGAAGTGAAGTGCTTGGTGGCTTCAATAAACTCATCAGATTTAACTGAGAGCTTAGCAGCATCAGTGATTTGATATTACATAGCAAAGTCCCAACAACTTTCTGTCATTTGTATGTGCAAAGCACTCAGCACCCTGAGACTACAAACACCAAAGACCTCTCAGACCTGTCGCTACTGCAGAAATTGAGCCTTGCAGTCTGAACCCAGTAAGAGACAACACCAAGCATCTAACACTGACATGGGGGGAAAAATAAATCAAGGGACTTGAAGAACAAATCCACTTTTTGTTTGATGAAAGATTTCTCCCCTCATGATGCGAAAAAGTGGCAGAATTCTGAGAACTTCCAGGACAAATTGGTATTTACAGAGAAATTTGTGTCCTGAGAGCATCAGTTACATTTTAAGAAGGATACATGAGACAGTGACTATTCAGGTACCAAAACCTGTTACAGCTGGGGTAGAGCACAGTACCTGCTAACAGAGCTTCCAATTAGAGAGCAAGAAAACGCTGAACACAATTTAACTTCATGAAAGTAGATTTAAGTCAGCAAAGCATAATCAGACAGTCTGAAATCTAACCAGGGCATCAAGTTTCAACTGTACCAGACTTGAAAAGTAACACAACTTCTTTACATTCACGGACCTTGTTTTTCCTGTAGTAAAGTAACTCCCTGATGCCAAGAATTAAAACTGAATCTTGGCACAGAACAGGATGCACCACTCTGACTTACTCTCCAGAGCTCATGCTCAGGCAGTGACCAGAAGCAACTCAGTCTGAGCCTGGAGATCTGACAGGAATATGACCTTAGGAGCTTCTGGCAATGGCAAAGGGAGCTGTAACAGATATAAAATCTGCAAGAGCAGCTTCAGTGCATTGAGAAACTGGGGGAGTAGAGGGACAATTCTGTTCAAGGACAGGGACCTAATCAGAAATGGAGTCTGGTTGCTTGAAGGATACCTGCATTTGACCTAGATTGTGCAGACACACTCTGGGACAGCAGGGAGCTCTGCTGTGGAAAGGCAGGCCTGCAAGTCATCATCCAAAAGCTGCCTCTGCTACAGCCAGAAAGGATTTATTTACCGTTCTGTAAGCAGGGGGAAAGCACAATAAGCCAAGCATGCAAGGGTGCAGGAGACAGATATTCTCATCAGCCTGACCCTTCTTTTAATTTTTGCCAGCACTTCATTTGAAAACAGGTCTGTTCAGATGGCTGCTTCGAAACAATTCTATCTGTGGAATTAAATTGATTCCAGAAAGATGAGGACCTTGGGTTCCCATCATAGAAATAAAGAACACTGTTAAGCAGAAGAGGTCCAGAGCACTCCTAATCATGAGTATTTGCAGAAGCAACTAGGATGGGAGAGAGCAGCTGTGGAGAAACTCCAAGGTGAAAAAAGGAGAAGGCAACTACAGTGCTCACTGTTATTGAGGGAAGACAAGGCTGTCAGAATAAATGGCTAAATACTGGGATGAGGAGAGGACTGCTGGCTTTATGGAAATCAGAACAAAATCTGTGACTTACTTGAGTTCTTTCATGGCAATCAGCAAGGGGTCTGTCTCTCCTTCCAGTTCCACCATCACAGGGGCACACATCCTAGGAAGAACATCAACAACCACTTGAGAAAACACACAGAGAGGGAAGAGGGACAGCTAAACACCTGCCTACCTGTGTCACCTCTACAACAGCCAATAAAGTAGGAGGGTGGGACACTACCCTGGCAAAACTGATTTGCTCTGTTGTGCACTTCAGGAAGAAAATTCCCCCAGATGGTTACAGACCAAACTTTTATTTGAATGTTCTTGTCCCATCCCTCAGGCTCTGCTAACCAGCTCATGCTCAAGCACTGGTCAATCCACACTCTCCTAGTCGCCCTCTGCTGTACTTAAACATGAAGAAAAGAGTGATTCTAAAATTAATCCAATGAAAACTGCTGTACAATGAGCAGGCATCCTACAACTCTAACACATCTCTTACATTCTGACTTGCTCACAGTTTCCAGGCCTTGATCAGGGGAAGAGAGGAGCTGGATTTGCAATGCATTTTACCTCTAGGAATAAAAAATTAATCATTTTGCAAGGGATTGTGACTACACCCATCCACTGGGCAGTGGTGGCAGAGAAAGCTCATGCTATGTGTGGGTGAGGCCATGGGGGCTGCTGCTGGTCGGGGTTCAGCACTAAATGCAGAAGAAGGCAGAAGAAGCAGAACCAGGGGTCAGAGTGTTTTGGATTAAAACCCTGGGACGGGCCCATCTCACCTGCCCCCATTTTTCTTGCCTTTCACCAACTGAAAGAACATGCACAAAGCAGCTCCACAGGCTGTGTGAAGAATAGCTTGTCTGTCCTGTGAGCTTCTACATGATGCACAAGAGAGGCCTCATTTTCAGGGTGGATATAACAAGATGAAAACTCAAACCCTTGCCACTGTCTAACAATCTCACTCAAAAGGCAGTTTCCCAAAAAGCACAAAACTTTTTGATATTTATTATTAAAACAAGTCTAAAAAGGCAAATGCATTAAGAGCAGCCAGCCTTGACAGCACTTAAACCAAGTGCTAAATAGTATTATCTATTACAAATAAGGCCTTATTTTCACAAATACTTTAAAAAACTTACAGCTTCCCACAAAGCAACTGCACTGAAAATGGATTTCAGGTTGGTTTCTTCACTCTCAACTCCTATAGCCCTGTGGTATCAACTGAAGCTTTTTTGGAGCATCTCTCCCTCCAAGATTAGCTTTTACAAAGCAGTTATGAACTTTCCAGTCCACGCTGTCTCTCTTAGGAAAGACAAAACCCAGAATTGGCTTGTCCCATCCCCCAGTAATTTTGCCTGTGACATAGGAAAATTCACTATGGCTACTAAATGCTTCCTCTTTATGCACAAGTAGCACAGTTTCAGGCAAGGAGAGACACACAGACTTCAGGTGCAACTACGAACTCCATAATCCTATGCACCACTGCTGACTAAGAGGGTGACGTAAGGTCAAGCCGTCATGCAAAGGATTCAGGAGATCTAGGAATTTTTAAGGGGAGAGGAAAGCATTTTTCAGCATAAATGGAGGCGCAGCTGTGGCACTGCTGGGGACACAGTGGGCAATACTCACGCTATCTGGAGGGCACGGGTGCCCAGGACTCTGGCTCGCTCGTACTTTGTCATGTAGGGGGTCGTGATCCGCTTCTGGTTTGCCTGCTGCCGCTCTCCCGAGGGCAGAATCTCCACGTTCTCCTGTCCCTCCTGGTGGAAACAGACCCGCGCCGCTGCTCAGCCGCACCCGCCACCGAGGCCCTGAGGTGCCGGAGGAGCCCCTGAGGCCTCCCAGCCCCAGCAGCCGCCCAGCCAGGCGAGGGGACGCTGAGGGCCCGGCAGAGCCTGCCCGGGCCGGCCAGCGCGGCGGCCCGCGGGGCACCCACCTCCTCCGCGTTCTCCAGGTCCTCCAGGCCCTCATCCTCCTCCACATCGTCGAAGTCATCCCCGTCAAAGCTGCGGGAGAGACACGCGCGTCGCACTTGGGGCCGGACCCTCTCCCCTCGACCCGCCCCACCGCTCCGAGGCGCGACACGCTGCCGCCTCCCCTCCCTCCCCTCGGCCGCCCGGCTCTCACTTATCCTCGTTGTCAGACATGTTGCCCACCCGGCGCCCTCTGCGCCGCACTTCCGGGATCCACTTCCGGCCGTTGCCGTGACGCTACCGGAATGATCCCGCGCCGTTGCCATGGCGACTGCGCCGCTTCCAACGCCAGCCGCGCTTCCGGTCCCGCCCGGTCACCGCTCGTCGCCATGGACGCGCCGTGGGCTTCGGGTCGCGGAGTGGCCGCGGCGCCGGGCAGGCCGGCCCGGTATAGCACGGGCACCAGGGAGCTACTGAGAGGTAACGGCGGAGAGGGGCCGGGCCGGGCCCGGCTGCTCGGGGCGCCGGTGTCCGGCCCACCGTGCCTCGCTCCGGAGTGGAGCGTCCCAGCGCCGTCCGACAACCGGGCGGGCCCGTCGCTGGTGTCGGCGCCCCAGCTGGAGTCTCCGAAACCCGCATCGTCCCCTTCGGGTTGGGGTTGAGAGCGGGGGTGGCCCCAGGGCGGGTTCCCCAGCCCGGCTCTGCCGCCTTTTCACCGGCACGTCGTGTTTTTCAGCGATGATGGAGGAGTTCCAGCTGTCGCATTCCCAGAAGCGATACCTGATGGAGTATGTGGAACGTGAGTGAGGCCCCCTGACTCTCCTGCCTGCTGCTGTGCTGTGATGAGGAACTTTTGCATCCCTGCTTGAGACGCGGGCATTCGCCCACAGCCTGCTTGGGTGGGCAAGTGCTTTAAAACAGCAGCACAGCAGCTGCTGACACATGGGGACAAACGGGGTGAGGTGTCCCACGGGTCATCCAGGAAACAAGGTGCAACACTGTGACTTGAACCGTAGTCTGTCTCATGCCCAATGACCGCAGTGAGAGATCTGTGGCACTGGGGTCTTTGTGATGCTGCTATGGATCAACAGGTGGATCTCCTGGCAACGGCCCAGAGCCATCCATGCAGAGTCCCTTCTGTATGATTTGCTGTTATTTTTGGTTTGTTTCCCAGGAGGAGATGCCCTGCCCCTTCAGAGATTGACTGCACCCAGCAAACAGCCAGTGACTGCTTCCTGCCCAGACGCCTGTCGGCCACTCAGGCTTCCAGCTAGACCACATCTCCGACCTGCAAAGGTCTGCCAGGCAGGAGATGCCTACACTCGAGAGAAATTCAAGCCACAGCCCACACGTAAGTCAGCAGATATTGCTAATAAATACATGGTCATGCCTGAACTCTCTTCCCCTACTGTCCATCCCCTGCTTGCAATCTCAGTAGTGGCAGTGTATCTGAACTGCTCCACGTCCTCATGCTCTCAGTCTAAAGCAAAGATGCTTTAGAAATGGATCCCTGAGGGAACATCTACTGTAAGTGCTTGCTGACTTCTGCCCACTGGCTCAGGGGGTGACAGGTGATAGGGATCTGCACAGTCTGGAGCACTGCATGATTTTCTAGCACGTAAATGTGAACCAAACCTCTGATGTTGGTTTGGTGGGCTCTGTACACCTGTGTGGTGTTTGCACACAGTCCCAGTGCAGTCCCAGATGGACTGACATTAATGTAACACTTCCTCTGGCACGATTAGCAGGGAGGCAGTGTGGTCAGGCTCCTCCATGAGGAGACATGCTGATAAATTCTTTTCCTTTGGCCTTCACAGGAGATTTGGAAAAGGAGAAGAGAAGACTTCAAAACCTCTTAGCAACAGGGAAGGAGGAGGTGGAGGACGAGGTGAAGCAGGTGTTTGTTCGGAAAAAGGAAGAGGAGATAGCTGAGCCTGACCGGTTTGAAGAATGTACGTCTTTATGTCCCCTGGAGGGAGGGAGGCAGGCAGGAAGCCTGGGAAGCTAGCTCCCTCCGAGGGCTGAGGTGGCAGGCTGTGTTGCCAGTAACCTGAAGCCAATTACAGGCAGAGGCACAAAGCCCAGTTTCCAAGAGAAAGGACTTGCTGCTGTGACACTGTGATCCAGCCATCCTCACAGAGCTGATACTGCTGAGGTTTGCTGGCAGATAGCTCTCTGGGCTGCCCACATGAAATGCACCCTGCTGGCAAGGGAATAGTCATGGGATGTGCAGGGATACCTGGGAAGCAGGCTCAGGTAGTGTTGGTCCTTTTCCCAGCAAGCATGACTCAATATAGACTAGGTCATTTGACAGCCTGACCATGGTTTGGGCTGTTCCACTCCAGGATTACAGCAGTTATACTAGCAAAGCTGAAATGTTGAGCAGAGTTTTAAGCAGTGAAAGACTTTGGCCTGCAGAGGATTCTGGAATGGCAAAACCCTGCCTAATACCTCTCTGTGCTTGAATCTTCAATGTGTGTGTACACAGCCCTGCCAGCCCTTTGCCAGCTGGGGTAGCACAAAGATGGGCAATGCTAGAATAATGTGTACAGAAGGGGTGCTTTGGTCCCTGCTGCAGGCTTCACACATGCTTGGTGGCCTCCAACACCTTGACACATCTGTGACAGAATCTGGATCAGCTGGCTGCAGGTCTGTGCTGCAAAGCAGCAGCTGATGATCCATGCCTGGTCTTGGATGGTTGCAGTCACTGGGTGATGCATGTCAACTAATGAACCTCAACAGCAGGTTCTGTCTCCACTCACAGAATGCTTAAATTGCCCACAAGCAAAAGAGAATTGTCTGCACAAAGGAAAATAGAAGATTTCTGTTCCTGGGAGTCAGGGAGTGGTAACAAGTTGGGCAGAAGGGACATTTCCCACTATGTAAAGGACTACTGAGGTGCTGTGATGGCATGTTGAGCAAGATGAGTGTTACAGGAGATATCATGCTGCCCTGGTGGGACTGCGGTTCAAGGAGAACTAGGAAATTGGGGGTTCAGCTCTAGACAGAAACAGGTTTTCTTGCCTTCTGGCTGCATGCTGTTCCCACAGTTCTTTCTCTTATCCATCAGTGATGAATGAAATTCAGGAGAGGAGAGAATTCCTGGCAGAGATGGAAGCTCTAGGACGTGGCAAGGAGTATCAAGGGATTATCCTCACTGAAATCTCACAGGTATGCAATGGCCTTGCCCATATAGTGCATGGAGGGAATCGTCTATGTCAGAGACCATAAAGCAGAGTCTTCTCTGATATCTGAGCAGGGAAGGGGGCAGAGAGCTGCTCCCTTCATGGCACAGCTCAGGCATAGAATTTGGGGAATGGTGGATAGAGGTTTTTCAGCTTTCTTTCCATCTCTGCATGTAACTTAATCAGGGAAAGTGAACTTTTGTTCTTGAGATTGGCAAAAGAAGAAAAAAAAACCTGCTGGCTCTCTCTGCTCAGCTCTCCCTCTTTGTACTTTGCAGAAAATGCATGAGATGGAGACCATTGACAAGAAGAGAAGTGAGGAAATGAGACAGATCATGACAAAAGACTTCCCTGGTGGGAACAAATCCAGTCTCCATGACTAGGCCAAGGGCAAAACACAAGTGCAATTTGTTCCCACCTCTTCTTCCCAAACTCTCAGCATCAGAGACTGGTCTATGTTTCCAAAGAGGGGGCAGCACCATCTGTTGCCTGAAATTAGAAGGCAGGACCAATTTGTCCTAAAACATAAAAGGCAACAGAAGTTGGAAAATCCTTCCCACACACTGGATCCCTTCTTGCTCAGTAATATTAAAGACATGAAAACACATGGCAGCAGCTCCCAAAACACAACAAAGCAGAGCCTTCTGCAGTGTCTCAGAGTACAGCAATCCATCCATAGAAATGTTATTCCGTCCCATCCACCCAGAGGTGGAGGTTTCTCACGACAGCATGATGGTAACACACACAGTCACCCACGCCTGTAACCAGCTCACTGCTGTCCCCATAACGTCAGGAATGTCTCTGGAGGAAGATGCAGCTGTGTGGCCTTGCACAATCATGAGCCCCTGGCATTGCTGCAGGTCACTATGACTGTGACGTGCAGCATCAGCAAACCTCTGGTGGCAGCTCCACTGGGCAGCTCAGGAGCACAGCTGTGTTGAGCAGGGACAGGGAATTTCAGCCCAGCGCCTGCTGCTCTTTGCTGTGGGCTTGCTGGGATTTTTTGGTTCCTCAAAGCACAGTATGCAGAATAGCCACTGGTTTCCCACAGAGCCTGAAAAGGGGTTTGCTTACCTCATACCTACCTGCACCTCTGTCCTCCAGCAGGCTGAAGCATGATGCCCCAGTTTTCCTATGCCAATCCCAGCATAAAGTCCAGTTTCTGATTTCCTTGAGATCCCATCCTCTGCTTCTTAGCAATACTCACCACTTCCCAAAGCCAGGCAGCGTGCCCTGGCCCTGGGACAGCACGAGTGCACAAAGGAATCAGATATCTAATCCACGATCATTTTTTAAATCCAATGTTTCTTTTATTTCTGTTCAGGTGAATGGAAGTCATGGAGTTAGTACAGTATAATTTACAAATCAAACTGACTGGGCACAGGGCCAAGGGGTGTCAGGCTGCAGCGATCCCAATGGCCTTTGGCAACAGTGATGTGACAGCAGGCTCCAAAGCAGATTTGTTTCTACTTAGAGAAGAGTTGTGCTTTGGGATCTCCCCTCCCCTACCACTGCTCCTCATCAGCCTGCTGGGTATGGCAAGGGTGAGATGGCATTACCAGCGCAGAGCTGAGCTGGCCAACTCCCAGCCATGGGGGTCATGCTGGGATTGAGGAGGGGCTCGGGTCCCTCTGGTTTTGGGAAATGAGGATCCCTCTCCAGAATGCTACACCAGCCACCTTGCAAGGCACTGCTCCGAGAGCATTTTGGCTAAAGCCTGTTGGGTTTTTAGAAGAGACTGCAGCAGATGGCTCAGGGCTGGTTATGTCTAATTTGCTAATGAGAAGGCATGATGAACAGCTGACCAACCAAACACCCATGAAACTCTAATTCAGACTGATCCAATAATTCAATAAATAACTCGTCATCTTGGAAGAGAAGGCAGGAAACAAAAATGGAAGGAAGAAGGGATGGTTGGAAGAACACCGCCCCCCCAATTCCCTCCTCTGATGTACACACACACACGACAAATAAAATAAGGGGCTTAAAGTTTTAGGATGGGTTTGAATTCATCTAGTAAAGGAGGTGTAAAAATAACCAGCCACATCTGCACACTTTTAAAGTATACACAGATGAAGCTGGGTAAAGGTCAGTTGTGACCGCGCCTCTCTCCCCTGCCGTTCAAGGGTGGCACTGGTGAGCAGGGACACAAGCTTAGTGCCCCTTGCTGGCACTGAGTCAATCTTGAGCTTTTCTGCCCTTGCCTGGAAAAGGAACAGTTCCTCCATCCCCAGGACGGCAGCAGAGTCAGCGGTGTTTAGCAGCACTGGGGTTCCTGAGTAGGGCACATGCGCTACGTCCTAGCAGCTGTGTGCCGTCCCCTTGGGTCCTCTCAGCCTTGTGACGGAGTCCACCCTGCCCTGGCGCTCGAGGGAGGGGACAGCTCAAAATAAATAGGGCAGTTGTTTTTTTGGCTATGGCTCTAGAGCCTTGTGATGCAGGAGTATTTTCTTAACCTTTTAGTTTAGGCCCATAAAACCCAAAGCGTCCTGATTCTAATGGCAGTTATCTCCTGAAGCTAAAAATGGGACAGAAAAGGGACAAGAGCGGGCAGGCAGGGAGGGACAGGGAGGCCCAGTCCCCTCCTGGCAGAAGTCAGAGGCACGTGGAACTGTCACAGTTAGAGCGGGAGAAGGGACAGGGTGCAGTTAGTGCAAGTTTTCCCACACAAAACTCCTTCGCTTGTTCTCAGTTAATGACAAGAGCACAGAATGGGGTAACGTATCTGGAAAGCAAATCCATCTTCTCCCTGCCTTGTTAACAAGGCTTCACGGAGGGGACGGTCATGCTCCCCCACAGCCTTGGGAAGGGGAAGGCTTTGGTCATTCTCACCCACTCTGGGCTGAGGGCTGGCATCTCCCTGGGGCGCAGCTCCGGTGCCGGGGGGGGAGCGGGGGGAGAGGCGAGCCAGGGCCAGGGAGAGGCAAATCGGGGTTCCCTCCCTCTGGTGGTGTTCCTCTGCTCTAGCTTTTCTGCTTGGGTGACTTGCTCTTGGAGTCATGTTTGTTGCCCAGCAGCTTAAGAACCTTCATGGGCTTGAATTTGCCTTTCTTCTTGTTCTCAGTCTCCGTCTCCTTGTGAAATTCTGGGGTTGCAAAGGGAGGTTGTTACTGTGGGATGTCAGTAGTTGTACAGACACACTCATGAAAACAAGCAAGGGTGAGAGCCATGAATCAAAGCCCTCCACTGTATGCACACTTTCTCTGATAACAGGGGTGTGCAATACAACTGTGCCTCTAACTTTATTGGCCCTACAGGAAAGTCTCCCCAGTCTACACAGAATAAATTGATTCAATCTCTCCTGTACACAATTTCACTAATGGCTCGTGCTGCCCCTTACTGGGATAAGCAGTGAAAACATCACTCCAAAAAGCTTCCCATTTGTTTCTTACCTTTCCTTTTAATCATGGCTTCCAACATTTTATCCTCCTCCTCTTCTCTGAAAGAAAGAATGGGAAAGAGGTCAGGAATTCAGCCCTGAAAACAGCTGCTGTATTGTTTAAGGCTTGAGAGCCTCCTACTTAGAAGCCACAGAGGGGCAGATCCATCACTGTCTTGTGAGCATTTGCTACCCAGCAGGATAAATCCCACATGCTGCACGTGCTGTCCTGTCTTTCCCACACAAAGCATTCAAAGAGACAAGGATTGGGAAGCCCGGGAAAGACATCAGCAACACAGACATCTTAGGACACCCCCACAAGGCACTCATGCGACACTGAGTCAGACAGGCTATGCTTTTCCTTTCTCTCCCCCAGCCCACCCCACTCCTCAGTCACCTCTGCCGGTCCTCATCCAGGCAGTTCACAATGGCATTCCTCTGCTCAATGATGGTCACCAGCTCCTGCATCAGCACCTTCTCCCTCCCTCGGTCCTCGTCGGTCCAGTCCTTCTCTTCACAGCCAAACCCCAAGGAAGGACAAGCAATTACATGGCTGAAGGATCTCCAGCACAATCCCTTCTACCCTGCCATGCTAAAGGGCTGATTGGGCTAGCAGTGCTGTGGGGACAGAGCCCTACATGTGGCATTCCATGGGGACAAAAGGAGCACATCCCTGCACAAGGCTGGGACATGCATTAAGATGGGACAGAGCCTCTAGAGCCATCTGATTGCACTGGCATCCCTACAGATCTGCCTCTCTTCACCTGAGACCCACCTACAGGGGGAGGAGATGATGCCCAGGGGAAAAATGATCCTTGTGGGTCCCTTCCCACTCAAGATATTCTATGATTCTATGAAAAATGGGGTAAGCACACCCAGAGCGGTGCTTTACCTGGCTTGTTGAGGAGGCACCGCAGTTCATACTCCACGTCTGACTGCCGCTGCTCCAGGTTCTGCTGCTTGAAGCTGCAAAGGAAGGGGAAACTGTTGGGAAGCGCTGCAAGGCCCCAGAGAGGCGGAACATCATCCCAAAGTACAGGGTGAGCTTGGAAAGAACCATCAGGATGCTGATCTTGTCCTGTATAGCCAGGAAGCCAAGGACCAGGAAGGTCCAGCCCTGGCTGCACAAGACCTTCCTGCAGGAGATGCTGCAGAGGCTCTAGTGACATGCTATGGGTCAGTTCTGAGTGTATCTGGACAGATTTGTCTGCTTGCCCTTACTCCCTCCCTTTTCTAGGCAAGGAGGTCCTGTCAGGATCTCCCCTGGAAGCACCATTTCAGGAGGGCTGAGAAAGGGCTCCCCAAGAGAGTGTCAGTGCCTCCCCACACACTTACATGTAGATGAGCTCCGACTCGTGGCGAACCAGCATGTGCTTCTCATGGATGAGTTTGAACCAGTCCACAAGCAGGCTGTCCTCAGGGTTGTCTGCCAAGCAAAGGGACAATTCAGAGCCATTCCCAGCCCTGGTGGATCCCATCACCCTGCAGCAGGCTGGAATCTGCCAAGCTAGGGGAGGGGCACTGGGCTCGAGCCAGCCCAACCTCAGCCTATTTCTGAGTTCCAGAGAGACCCTGTCTCTTCTCCCACCTCTTTCCATTCTAGGGACATCTCCATGTTCAGGGTATGGCTGTGACCAATCCTGGAGACCAGCACAGCTTCTTGTGCTCTTCCAACCCCAGCATCAGCAGGGAGGAAGTCACTGTTTCTATCTCCTTGGCTGGAGAGTGGGCAGCCCTAGCATCCATCCTGCCCCACACCCACAGACAACCTACCCCACTTACCATTCTCAGCACTGCGAAGTTTTTCCTCCAAGGCCACCCCACGGTGCTCCAGCTCATCCAGCTGATGCTCAATGGCATCCATCTCCCCATAGATGTCTTCCTCAGGGATGTACTGATCTGTCTGCACCTGCCAAACCATAAATCAGAGACTTTCATTAGCACCAGACTCCGGTTTCCATGGGTAACCCAAAGGCTGGTCAGCACTAACAAGGGCAGGGGGACAACAGAATATTCCATCTAAGTGTGGATCTGAAATCCCCACCCCACTCTGGAGCAAAGGAAGACCACGGTACTTTCATGAACAGGGTGTAGCCTACACACCCTCTCCCCCAGCCACAGCCACCTGCTGCAATCCCTGCCCACACAGGCATCAGTAGGGTGCCTGCAGACTGCTACAGCCCTGCGGGATAGCACAGAGCCGGCTTTTCCCTCCTTGCTCCCGAGGGCTGTTTTACCTTGCGTTTGATGAGTGGGAAGCCGTGGCCTGGTGCAGGAGGCCGCACAGGCTTGGAGCCCTTGGGAGGTTTCTTTGCCGAGGGGGAGGCAGCAGGAGATGGCTTCCGGTTGAAGGGGTTTTCTTTGCAGGAAGACTGGAGAGGGTGGACAAAAGCAGATACATGAGCATGCAGGGAGGTGAAGGGATCCCAACAGCTGGGAATGAGCAGACAGGGCAGCCCTAGGGTTTGTCCTGCCCCACAGCCTCCTAAAGGAGGAACACAGCACTCAACTCCACAAGCTCCTAGTCAAATAAACAGTTGTGTTCCTATTTGGCATCAGTTTCACATCTTTGTCATAAGCACACTGAAATATTTTCCTTCATGGTTCCCTTCCTATTTGCTCAGCCTACATGACGTCCTGCCTCTTCTCTAGCACATGGGGTAGGCAGAGTACAAGCAGAGCCACCATTTAACACAGGCCTGAAGCTTGCTTTCAGGGGGTCACACATCAAACCTGCCAAAGGGACAAGCCTGGACTCACAATCCCCCTACATGATGGATGGGGAAGAAAAGCCCTGTGATGTGGATGGAAGGTCATCATCTCACCTTCAGCTGTGGTTTGGGTGAGGAAGATGTCTTGGGGCTCCCAGCACCCCCATCTGAAGCCAAGAGGATGGGTGTAGGGCTAGCCCCAGCCGGAGGCTTAGGGGGTAGCCGGCTGGAGCTGGTCTTTAGGCTGCCGGTGGAGATGCTCCTGCTGGTGTGCAGGGTGCTGGGCTGTGTCTCCCCACTGAAGTTGGCCAGCTCGCTGGAGGAGGAGAAGGAGGAGTTGGTGGAGAGGCTGGCTGGGACAGCAGGGCTTTCACTGGAAGAGACGCTGGCCAGGGGCACATCAGTGCTGGAAGTCTTGGTGGCTGTTGGTATGTGCACAGTGGGCTCAGAGGAGCTTTTGGGCACTGAGGCCTCATCGGTGTCTCCCAGCACCTTGGCTGAACTCTCAGAGTTGATGCTCTCGAGGCTGAGGGCTGGAGATGGGGTGGAGGATGACGGCTCAGAGTGTGACAGCCTGGAGATGGGATGGTGGGCTGCAAAGCAAAGGGAGAGCTCAGGGAGGAATGAAGGGACAGCCAGGAGAGAAGGGGAGGGTGGCATACACTGGAGACAGGGGTCAGTGCAAAATCTTGCCGCCTGCAAATGCTCTGCTCCAGTGGGTAGAGAGGATATGGCTAATGCAAGCTAATGCAACAACTGCACAAAGTCCTGGCCTGCCAGGGTGATGCAGAGGCACCTGGGAAGGAGGAACCTGCAAGGGGATGATGCACAGGGGCTGCAGAGGAGGGATAAAGGAGTGGGAGGAAGCTCACCTAGCGGGGAAGCACTGGGGGCTCGTGGAGCTGGCCGCTTCTTTGCCTTTGGACTGCTGGTGGGAGTGATGCCGTACCAAGGGTGGAGAGGCTTGGCAGCAGTCTCGCTCTGCTCCTGCTCAGGTGTGCTCTTTTGGGTGTCAGCACTCTCCACTTCCTCCTCATCCTCTTCCTCAAAGGGGTTGTATGGTTTGGGCTCTGTGGCATCAGACCTGCTCTCTTCACTCCTGGCTTTCCCCACGTCCTCCCCATCCTCCTCCTCTGAAGTCCTACTTGGAGTCTCATGGCTGTTGCCTGGGGGAGGAGGGGGAGCTGGCTTCTTCTTGGGCTCTGCTTGCACTAAGGCCATCCATGGTGGGTCCTTGGCTCTTGCAGCAGCTCCACCACTGGCAGAGGAGAAAGAGAAATTGAGGTGGCAGAGACAAGCTGGGGTGGCAAGGCCCTGGAGAGGGACTTAGCCCTGGGAGGAAAGGATGGATGGAGCAGGATGTCTCCCATGCAGAAGCAGCTTTCTCATCCAAGGATGGCCCTAGGCTTCCCCAGACACAGTGTCTCACTCTCTGTGGGCAAACCTATGGGCCTTAGGGAAGCACAGCCTGCCTGACTTGCCTGCTGCCCCAGTGTTTCAGTGTCTGAATATTAGAGCCTCCATCTGCTAAGCAGTGGTAAAGGCTGAGCTTTATGGGCACAGCTGATCCTCCCTCCCCGACACCTTTCCCAGCACAAACCCTGCACAAGGCAGACAAGTGTCCCCTTCCCAGCACCCAAAAGCAGGGCGGAAGGCATTTGGCAATCTGCATGTGCCACAGAAATACCTTTCTGAAGCTCTCAAACTCTTTACAAACCCTAAGGGACAAACGCCCTGGGGAGGTATGGATGAACAGTCAGCCTGACCACGCTGGGCTAGTACCTCTTAGAAAACGGATCTGGCCAAAGCCTACATCCTCCTTAGAGCAGGAGCTGATGGAGGTAGGAGAGAAGACCACAGCTGTGCTACCCCTGTAGCCCCACCTTGCTATGGAGTTTTCAGGTGATCTGCAAACACAGGGACCTACCGATCAGAGGAGCAGGGTCTCCCTCGAGGTTTTGGGACAGGGGGGCTGGGTTCAGATACCCGACCTAGAAGACACAGGGTCAGACTGTCACAACACCAGAAGGACATGAACAAAGAGGTTAAATCAACACGAGGCACCTCTTATATATCTTCTCACAGGAAGATGGCTGTTCCCACTCTCTGAAGACCTCATGGCATTTCTCCCACAGTCGATGCAGCCAGCTAACCCCAAACAACCCCTTTGCCTTTTTCTCCCCACCTTCTCTCTTCTCTTCACCCTGGGAGCTGCCCCTGGAGAACTGACATGCTCCTCTGTCCCCCCACCTGCAAACTCCTGTAGCTCTACCATCTTCCCTCCATACTGGCAGCAACCTTTGAAGAACTCTGGAGCAATACAAGGGAGCAGACAGGCAGGAAAATGTACTGCTTTCCTTGCTATGGGGGTGGCTGGCAACTGTTGGCAATCACAGGCTCGGTGCCTGAGCCCAAGATTTATTCAGAGGTGGAAGAGTGTCAGTGTGTGGAGAAGGAAGGGAACTCATCCAACCTGCAGCCAACCACCTCTGAGGATATGGAGGGTAAATCCTGCCACCACAGTGCCCTCTTACCATTCACCATGCTGGGCCCACACTCGCTGCCCTCACCCTGCAGAGTGGACCTGGGCCGGGGGACAGGGTGGGATGTTGGAGGGGAGAGGGCGGACGAATCGGTGGCCTTCCTTGGGGCAGGGGTGGGACGTGAGTCTCTGAGTCGTCCATCCAGCGAGCTGGCTTTGTCCCGGGTGAGCCCTGCAGGCTTGCTGGGGATTGGAGGCCTGGGGGGAGTTTGGGACACAAGTGCCCCACTGCCTGCATGAGCAGGGGCCATCGCTGTCTCTGCTTTGTTGGCTGTGCTGTCCTTCTCCACCGGGCCAGGGAGGCCCTCCGCAGGCGTAGGGGTCTCTGTCATGCTCTCCTGGGAGGGACAGCCATCATCCTTCCCCACCTCTGCTCCTGCAGCAAGGGCATCCTCTCCCATGCTGTCAGCCCCAGTCTCAGTTCTTAGCTCTGGTGACTGTCGCTCTGGGCTGGGCCTCCTCTCAGCCTTTACCAGTTTACCACGATGCTGCGTGCAGACAAAAGTCCCTGCCTCTGGCCCGGGCTTGTATGACCCTGGGAGCAGCGTGCTGGAGCATTCCTTACACCTGCCAACGAGAAGAGAGAAGCCCATGAGATGGGGGATGGAAGGCAACACACCTGGAAAATCCTTGCAGGGACATGGATTTAATTCCCACCCCTGCTACTAAATCCTAGAGTGCTTTAGGGGAAGTCATTTGGGAAAGAAAAGATGTAGAGAAATGTCACCAGGCCACTGTAGGAACCCATGGCGAGTTCACAACTCAAATACTGTGTGCATTTGGGTTCTTCCTTCATCTCAGGAAGGATTTCATAGATGTAGAAGGGTGACAATTGGTATTGAGATATGGTGTGGTTTCCAGACTTGGAATGGGGAGAGGGATCAACCATTCACAGACATGAAACAGTAAATATCAACTGGAATCAGGGAGCAACTGGTTCAGAAATGACACAGGGAGGCCATGGGCTGCCTGTGGGGCCCAAGGGTCCAGGCAGGTTAAAGAACTGTCAGACACACCCCTCTCCAACTCTGATTATTAACAAAATGACAACAATTCCAACTTGGGAAATTACTACACTGGAGCCTTCTAGAGTATTCTGGAAAAGAAGCACACAAGCCTGGCCTGGTCTCATGTTCAGCCGCACTAATGCTGACCAAGGTACCCAGCCGGGCCAAAGCATTTGGCTGGAAGGACAAGGGAATTATGCAGTAGGGCCATTCTCAAACTCTACCTTGCCTGTTGGAATTGGGCTAAAAGCTTCCCTGTCCTTTGCTGTGTGCCACATCTCCTTGGATCATCCACTCTTCCCCTGCTGAGCCTCTGAATGCTTCCTAATGAAGCCCTCCAGGTTGTACAAAGCACTGGCAACCAAGTCAGTCCTTCTCCACCTGGGAAGGGAGGTGGATAGCATACAGGAAAGACAGCCAAGGGCAAGGGGCTGATCAAGCACTACCATGAAAACCAAGCTTGTTCCTTCTTGTCTAAATACCTGCTGCTTGCAGCAGCTGGCTGCCCTACGCTGCCAGAAAATAATTTTGGCAAGGAACTCTGCTCTGGGCATCCAGTTTACTGGGATTTCCTTTGAAATGGAGAGCAGAAGTGTGAGGACATAGGGACTCCAGAGAGAAGGGGTATGATGAAATGAAGAAGTGGAAAGCTCAGACAAGGGGAGAAAGCGGTTTGCTTTGGGTTGATCTCCATCAGCCCATGGGAACCACTGCCCAAACAAACACTGTCCATGAATCAGCACAGGAAGAAAAAAAACAAAACAGAAAAAAGACAAGAAAAGAATAATGAGGCAAAACATTTGGGATAAAATTACAGGATTTCCCTGCTCACTCTGAAGGGCCATGAACTCTGCCACTGAAGATATGGCACCTCTCCTATTCCTGGCCCATGAGGACAGGGGGAATGCTGCACCTGAACTCCAAAACTCCTCCTTTTGCCCCAGCTCAGCTCCCCTCCTGCAATGCTGTTTCTATGGCACAACCCCAGCTGGCTTAGGCAGGTGAATAAAGCCTCCTGTATCTTCCCAGTGGTTCAACGTTTCTGCCCTCAGAGGCCAACTCTTGTCCTGTGGCCCATGGGAGATATCTTATTCCTTCATTATCAGAGCAGGGAAAGCAAAGTGAAATGATTACACAGGTGCTGCAGGTAAGGACCTGCACTCAGGGAGTAACCACAGAGCTGCTGATGTGTAAACCCTCATTCCTCAGTTTGTCAGAATCTGCGGCTCTCCACATGCTCCCTGAGAGCTCAGCACCACCCAGGCCGCATGGAAGCCTGTATATCCAGTTGACGTTGTGGAGTGTAGGTGGAAGGAGGTCTGTAGGATGATGTCATGGCTTAGGTCTCATTGGAAGGTGAAGCAGGGGGTGGTCCTGGGTAAGCAGAGGTAAAGAAGCAGAGCATTCTTGTTTATGGAGGTGGGAGAAGCTCAAGAGGCTGGGATCCCAAGTAAGTGAAGTGGAAAAGCACCAGCCAGCAAGGAAGACAGGGAGTAGGGTACGAATGGAGCACAGGGACACAAAGGGCTAGTCAGACCTCTAGGACAGGGGGCTGGCAGGCAAATGGAACATCTTCACTCCCATTTCAAGCACTGCCGTTCATGTTCCATGTTGCTTGGGGACGCGGACACACAAAGATGGGGTGCAGCTGGCCACAGACCCCCAATCTGCAGGGGAGAGAGGCCACCCCAGCAGGCCTGGCCAGGACATACCTGAAGCACTGGCGGTGGTAGAGCTTGCCCTCGGCCAGGTAGCGCTGCACCAGGTGGACGTGCTGCTGGCAGGCTGCACAGGTGCTGCTGAGCGCGCTGCGCTGGGACCGCTCCGAGGGGGCATCATCCTGGGACACAATGCACAGGCAGCTCAGGGTGGGGGCCACGAGCTGCTCCTCAGACCATGGATTCTCCAGAGCAGCTGCTCCCTGTGGAAGGCCCATCGCTGAGGGCTCGTGGCACAGCTCAGGGGCTGACCTCAGGGGCTGACAATGCATAGAATAGCTGCCCTCAAGCGCAGGCACAGGCAGGCTGCCTCTTCCCAAATTAGAAGGGGCCACTCCAAAAGCTGCGTTGCCCCTATCTACAGCTGAAGGGCTGTAGAAAGGACTAATCTACACCCCATGCACCAGGGTCCTGCAAGACATTGAAAAGGTCCCATCCCAAACAACTGCTAAAACCTGAAATTAAAGCCATCTTTTCTGCCCTTCTAATTCCACATTTATGCTCTTTCCTCATCTACAGGGTTATCCCAACATAGGAAGGAGAGTGTTTGTACCCTGGGTGGTTCAAGGAGCCATATAGCACCAATCTGCCCAACGTCTTGCCTGCCATTGACAAATTACAGTTCACAGACTCACAGACAGAAAACACTCTCTCAGCTGGATCTCACAAGGTACCACAGTCCCAAACACCCCTCACACCCAAAATACACAGGCAGGCCCCTGCAGAGATCCATGGCTCTGTGACAGGCATTTTCCCATCTCCTCACCCGCAGTGCAGGGGGTACCACTGCCTCAGGCTGGCTTTGAATAGAGAAATTGGGTACCTGTGGTGCTGAAGGACCCTCAGCTGCAGCCACGGGTGTCTTGTGGGACAGCAGCGGAGGTGAGGAGGCAGCAGTTGGGTGCTTCATAGGCGGAGGGACGTTGGCTGGAGGCAGGAGGGAAGGAGGATCAGGCATGGAGAGCAGTGGTGACTCACACCACACATGTGCGGGAAGGGGAGGGGAAAAAAATAAAATCATCCAGCCTTGTGACATAGGATGAGACCTGCCGCTCCCAACACTTCAGTGCTTATTTTAGGTGGAAGAGACAAACACAATCTAATAATGGGTCAGCTGTGAGGCTGCCAGAGAGCCTGGCCTGCTGTGGATCCCCTTCTGTGGCCCAGGGATACCAGCCTCCCACTGTGATTTTATTTACTCTTCAAATGCTACTTGGCTTCCTTGTAATGGACTCCCTAAGCAACGCTCAGAGCCCAGGGCAGCTGGGGCAGCTGCTGATGTATTGTTGTGACCCACTGGGCCCCCAGGCTTCCAGGGTGTCAGCAGGCCTGGGAAGCATCTCTTGCTGTCAGGGCTGGAACTCACACACCAGCCCCCAGCAGGATTCCTTGGCTGGGAGACCAGCATCCCTGGAGAAGCATTTTACAAGTGGAAGAGATTTATCTGATGTCGTGGCTGGAGTGGAAAGGAGGAGACCTCGAGCCCTCATCTCTGCCCAGCCAAAGGATGCCTGGGAAGAGCAGTGTCTGAGCACTCAGCTCAGGCTGCAGTTGGCAGGGATAGATGAGCTGATTTGGAGCACTCCACCCTGGCTCCACTCCCTCTATCCTCCAGCCACTTTACAAGTACCTCTGTGATAAAAATGAGCTGTATTAGGTGGGCTCCTGTCTAGCTTTCTCCTATTTTAGTGGGATAGAGCAGATCACAAAGGGGTCTGATGAGCACCAGGGGTGGTGGCCCAACCCAAGTTGGCAGGAATGCAGCGCAGAGGGAGGGGAAAGGCGTTCCTTTTTCCACAGCCGGAGCTGTTACATCATTCCCCACCTCTTGTGAAACCTCACCCTAATGCACTCTCTCTTCCAGGCTTTCCTCAGGGGCACCAGCAAAATGCAGGAGAGGTGGGTACAACCTGCTCCTGTCCCCTTCCTCAAAAACACACACAGTTGCCACAGGAAGGAGGAAGCACAAGGTGATGCTGCGTTTCCTGCACTCAAACAGGGCCAAACTGCAAGTCAGAAGGGTGGGAGGACACTCACCTTGGCTGGGGTTGTTGAAATGGTTGTAGTACTGAGACACATAAGTCATGATGCTGAGGCAGTCAGGGACTTTCATGGAGACCATATCATTGGGATCTAGCAGGGCTGGGATGCCCAGCTCCCGCTCTGCCAATTCAAAGGCCTGCAGGAACAGCAGAGAAGTATTAAAGAAAGAAAACCGATGCTTTATGAAAAATAACAGAAATACCAAATTGGAAGGATCCCAGGGAAGGTTAAATAGCGAGCCTATGGCATCCTTTATGGACAGAGGCTTCCAGACATGCTGTTTGACTAGAAAAATGGCAACAGAAGAAGGGTTCCCTTCAAATTTTCACTGAAAAAAATCCCAGTGTTTTTTTAACTCATGGAGACACCAGCAGTGCCTTCACACAAGAGCCTGGCAGAGCCTTGGCTGGCACCACAAAGGACTGAGGGCTGGCAGGTACTTCAGTGACACTGAGCTCTACTGAGCAGTGTCCCTGGCCACCCCAGATGCTCACCCCACAGAAACACTGACTGCCCATCCTTTCATGCTCTGGGGTGCCACACCTTCCCCTCCCACAATCAACAGAGCCATGCTGGCTCAACATCCAGCACCCTGCCATGCACAAACCCGTACTTTCAGTACTATTCTGTGTCTCAGCAAGCAGAAACGAGGACATTGTGATAAGAACAGCACAGCTCTTCCAACTGCATAGACAGCTACCCAAAAGGAAGGAATGGAGGAGGAAAAAAGCTGTTTGAGAGTTTCCCACTTAACAGTATATGTGGATTACTGTCTATACACTGGCCATCCTTCTGCTGAGCCAAGGGCAGTGTACCCACATTGATCTCACAGGGAGTGAGGGTTCAAGATTACGACAGGCACTGAAGAGAAGTAAGACAGGAGGAGATGAGTGTGGTTTGGGCACTGAATGGTGAAGTACCAGGTACACATGTAAAAGTACTCAGTGTGGGTAAAGACTGAAGGTGCCTAGTCTCTGGAGCATGAGATGCTGTGCAAGGCATGAGATCTAAAGAAAAGGAATGGAGAAATAAAAGAAAATGGATATTTGCAGTAACTAGGGGTGTAAAAATTCACCTGTGGACATCCTGCTCTGCTCAGCCTGGCTTTAAGCCAGTTGTCTGGATTGAGTTTTGCTGAATGCAAGGCTGCCAGCAGCAAGGAGTGAGGAGAGACCCCACCTTGGAGGTCCCTAATAGGACAAGATACTCATTGTGTGGGTCTTGAATGCTAATGACTGAAAGGGGCCAACCAGTCTAGGAAAGGACATAGCAGGACGCAGCTGGACAGCTGTAATCCTGTAAATTCCAAATCACAGAATCACAGAATGGCTGGGGTTAAAAGAGACCTCAGAGACCATCTAGTCCAACTCCCTGTCAAAGCAGGTTCACCCAAAGCAGGTAACACAAAATCACATCCCATTGGGTTTTGAGTATCTCCAGAAGAAGAGACTCCACTTCCTCTCAGGACAGCCTGTTCCAGTGTTGTGTCACCCTCACAGTAAAAAATGTTTTTCTTCATATTCAGCTGAGGAATTCCTGTATTTCAGTTTGTACCTGTTGCCCCTTGTCCTGTTGCTGGGCACTACTGAAATGAAGAGAGTCTGGCCTCATCCTCTTGACATCCACCCTTAAGACATTAGTATGTAGCTCAACTCATCTCAGGAAGGTGATGGGCTGTGCCTTTGCACAGACTATAGGAGCCTGCAGCAATTAGGTCTTTCTCTCACTAAAAAAACACAGGGCTATTGCTGCTCTGTCCTACAAATAGCCCCTGGGGTTGGGCACCTCCCCATTCCCCACTGCCTGCTTCTCCTACTGACTCCAGCTGTCCCAAGCAGGAAGGGAACATTGCAGACCAGGGTCTAGCCTGATCTTCTTCTCTGCTTATGCCTGAAGTAAAACTAGCTTCCTTCACCCATTGCCTGCAAATCTGAAACAACTGAGGTCAAGATGTTGCACCATTTAAATCATCACCTGAGATGTTGTCTTGGCAACTATTAGGATAACCAGGTTGGAAGCTGATGTTTCAGATTCCCTTGTTTCCAGAGAAGCTCCTGCTTGTTACTTACAGATTTTTCTTACACCCTCAGCACTGTCACAAATTCCTCCCACACTACATGACCTCTATCAAGTCATTCTCACATCACTTCTTCTTTCTGTGCATGGCAGAATGGGGACTTACCAAGCGATTATTCTCATAGACGTCATCCTTGGAGAGAGAATCAAAGTCTCTGAAATGAGAAAGCACAAAATAGCCACATGAGATGTAGAGGAAAAGTGCCCCTATGCCATCACAATCAGATTCCCAGGACAGTCAACCTTTCAAAAATCAACACATAATACCCTAGATAAACAAAACCTTGGCAAAGCAGATTTCAGGTTGTAACAGGACAAGGAAATCAAAGGGAAATTGCAATTAAAAAAAGAAAGAAAGTCCCAAATGGGTGGTGATCAGGAAACTGAAATGTCATTCTTTTCTCTTGTTACCTGCTTCTGCCCTTGAGATTAAAATCCGCAGAAATCCCAGGGCCATGTTTCAATTAGCACCACACACTGCTGCACCAAAGAGTGCACAACATCACCCCAAACTTGCCTTCCCAAGGCCACTTGCACAAGAGTGCAGGATTACGATACAGATCCCTCAATTCAAGAGAAAGAAGGGACAGATACAGCTCAGGTGGCTCTACGAGGGTCCTTAGACAAAACTCCCTGCACCACCTCAAAGAATTTGGGGTGACACAGAAGACCTTGAACTGTACTTCTGTCCTTGCTTTCCACCAAACATTCACAGTGCACAACAAGCCATCCTTGGCCACAGCATTTGGAGCTGAACACAAGGTGCTCAGGGCACAGAGAGCAGCTCCAGCAGCCTCCAACCCAGGGGATTCACTTGTTCCAAGGCGTTTCGCTTGTTCCCCTGGAGCCCTCTGGGTGTTCAGCCTGGCCACGGGGACTGATTAGCTGCCTTCACCAGGGGAGCAGAGGGCAGAAAGCTAAAGCAGTCTGCAGGCTTTCAGCCGAGGGGGAGAAGCCCAGGAAGGAGTTAGTTACGGCTTTTGCATATCTGCGTGGGTATAATGTGTGAAAACAGCATCACGCTGCACTGCTTACAGCCCCTTCCTGCCAAGGATCTCAGCTTTGTTACAAGAACAACCCTCATACAGCAGCTTGCTCTGCCTGCTAGCTGGATTCACAGGGGAGCAACGCAGTCCAGAGAGCTCTAGGGTCAAGCAAGGCACCCCAAGGGACCACAGAGAGGTGCCAAAGTCTGGGAGACTGACAAAGAAGGACAATTCAGATTAGAGGGGGGAATGCATCCCCCACCCCCAAGGCGGTGTGCAGGAACTGGGCGAGATGGCGAATCCTCAGCCATGCACCTGTGGAGAGGGGCTACAGGGAACCTCCTTCCTCCATCCCCCTTTGGATTTTATTACCTTTTCCTGTTACACCGACACAACCCATCCCGGCGCCACATGGCAGGGCAGCCAGCCCCTTCTTGAAGCCCCTCACGCAGCCTTCCCAAAGCTGCAGAGGAAGTCTGTGATGAGCTCAGGAAGATTTTCCCAGCTGCCTGCACTGCCATAAAATTACACTTCCTCTGTTCAAAAGCAAGAGGCTGCTGGTGCCATTTCCTCACAGACGTACGAGGCTGCAGCCGCTCACTGCTGCGGGAGCAAATGCAGCAGACACGCAGAAAGGTGGGCTGGATGCTCAGCTCTGTCACCCTCCTGAAAGCTCATGTGAATACAAGCACAGAGCTCAGACTGCTCAAAACACCACAGCTTTTCCTTCTCTCCATGCTGGTGAGCAAAGGCTTCAGCTGCAGCCTTTGCTTTGATGTCAAAACCACTGCCATTTTTGTAATTATAACTAGTCTCCACTGGGAGATGTTTTTTCCCTAAGTTTTTGCTTTCTTTTTGCCTAGAGAAGTCCTTTAACCTTGCAGTATGGTTTTTTTCCTTTTAAAGAAAATGCCAACTTGGAACACAGGAGAAGCCATGACTGCGAAGTTATATATCAACTGCCCTCTAAACATTCATGACCTTCATTTTGAATGCCTTCACTTTCAGGATATGGGAGTGGTGTAGCTGGAAGCTTGAAGTCTCCTTGGTTGGCTGGGCTGGGAGAGTATTTTCTGACAGACAAAACATCATGTTCATTCCACTCTGCCCCAGCAAACAAAAGCTGTTTTAGTAAACCAAGGCAACTCCATCAGGGAAAGCAGATGCCAGCAGAGAGGACGTGAAGCTCAAGAGGTAATGAGGGGTTACCAAGCAGCAAGGGAATAGAATATTCTTTTCCACTAATGTAGGATTGCAGGCTCGCAGCTTTACCCAAGACGTTGAAGTCCATCAGTACAAGGCCCCAGAGATCAGTTTATTCAGTTCCTCTCCACTGCATTTCCCAGCTCCCTCTCTGAACGAGCCAAGCAGGACCACACTGACCTGCATCACTCCTGACATGAGCACTCCCATATGCCATTTGGTCACGTGGCATCCCTGTGGCTCCAGGCACGTTCCAGGTGCCAATGTGCAAGGAGCGTGGCCTCTCAGGCATGGGGAAAAGTCACTCCAGACACACCCCTTTCCCCTCTATCCACTGTCTCCCCTGCAGAGAGTCAGAACTTGCCATCTCCCAGTTCTGTGACATGTGGCTGCATGTCACATTATTTCCTTGCCCTGATCTCAGCAGTCTTTCATCCAGCCCTGCTCAGGCTCCTCTCCTGACAACAAACCCATCCGAGGGATTGGATGTAAGAACAGGCAAGGCTCTGGCTATCCCAGCTGAACAACTGTCTTGACTCAGCAAACCCCAGCGTTGTACCATATCCTGGAGTAATATTTCTATGCAAATAACATCCCCCAAGCACTTACCTAATTAGATACATACAGAGCCACTAAGCACTCCAGGGTTTAGGGCAGCTGCCAGGGAGCACAGCAGATCCAGGGAAGGGGGAAGGGTGTGCCGTACAGCTAAAACCAGAGCAAATTCCTGGATTCCTCAAATATAAATCATGAGCACTTTAACGGCAGTGCCACATAATAAGCCATTCAGCTTTCCAGGTCTTGTCAGGGAAATGCAGCCAGTACATGGGAAGGAACAAACAAGATTTGTGATCCTGCCTGTAACCGAACCCACGGCTCTAGGGACACAAAACAGCGTTTCTAAAACAGCTCTCATCTCCTGTTTTCCTCAAGTCTCCATCTCTCTCAGCACTCAAAAGGCATGTGCCATACTCCTTTATTCTTCTCACCCCTGAATGCCAAGATCCTTCCCTGAGCTCCAGGGAGTCTGTACAGCTTGGGACGCTGAAAGTTGCTCTTTGCTTCACTAAGCTGCAGCAAATGCCTTGTAAACACTAATTTCATGCTTCAGATTTCTAGAGCACTGAGCAAACAAACTCATTAATCCCCACAGTCCACTGTCAAGTTGGTCTGGATGTTGCCAGCTTAAGTGACAAGGGAAGAGAAGAGATTAAATGTCTCTTCTCCAGATTACACAGCCAGCAGCGCAGACAGAGGCTTAATCCAAGTTTCCCATTTCCCTGACTGGGACAGTGAGGCAATGAAGACAAGTGAAGTACCTACAACTGTGGAGTCACTGATTTTCAATTTCATGGTTCAACATACGGGCCCTAGAGGTATGCACCCTCATTTTTGGTGGTCACTTCAAGACACCTTTAGCTGGATTCAGTAGACACTGAGGAGTTCCAGTCTACTTCTTTCAAAAAGCTCTGTTTCCAAGAGTTCTGCAGGAGCTGCTCCAAAGCTCTTCAGGGCAGCATCTCTCCGATGCCATTTGCCTTATCCTGCGGTGATTGTGTTCAAATCAGAGGTCATAAGGAAAACTGACCCCTCCCAGCAGAGCAGCACCACAGGGGCGCATCCAGGCAGGGTCAGAAGACCAGGACACACTGACACAGCAATGCCCAGAGGATCAAGGTGTCAGAGGAGTGGTGTCACACAGGTAAAGAGCTTCAGCTCAGCTCCCATATGGACGTGCCCATTCCTCCCCTTTGCAATCCCAGGGGAAGCCAGCAGGAAGCAGGGAAGCAGCTGCATGCAGAGGAGCTCCAGCCTTCAGGGAGCAGCGCAGCTGTCTCGTGTGGGCCAGGAGAGCCCGGCACAAAGGAAAACCACACAGGGTCAGAAACGCACTCGCAGATCCCTGCCAAGTTCCATTACCGGGCTGACTGAAAGCACTTTACAAGAAAAGAAGGGCAACCACTTTTCCTCTGCCGTCAGGAGATTTACTGCCTCTGATCCAATCTTCCCACTTCCAAATTGGGAGAGGCTGAAGAAGCTGGAATCAGATGAAATGATGCTATTCTCCTGATGGCCGTCTGAAAATCCTTCTACAACATGCCATGTCCTTGTAAGGCCCTGGGCTTTGTCTCTACAATGCAGCTCGTGCAGAGAACCTGTGAAGCATGTAGTTAGGACATCTGCCAGGAGCAGATTTAAGCCCACTGACAACTTAAGAGCAGCAGCCTCTGTTTAATGGGATGGTAAATATGGTTAATGGGAAACCATCAGGTGGTTTTAGTGGTGTTTATCTTAAACTTTTGCTGAACCTCTGCTTTTTAGTTCCCAGTTACTGTGCCATTTACAAAAAAATTTAATAATTGTAAGTGTTCCTGTCTTGAATTTGCCTTTTCTCGTCCAGCAGCCTTGCAACTGGGAGTATTTTCAGAGCCTCTATTCTAGCTAATCGGAGTGAGCCATACTATCCAAGAGCTGCAGGACACAAGACCACACAGCTCCCTCAAGACCTAGAGGGATGCAAAAACACCTTATGTCTTGGCTCTCAGTCATTCCAGAACACCATGCTGAGGGGTTTGGGGCAACCACCTGAAACACAGGAGGCAGCAGTTCGGTCTCCAGCCTACCTGTTCAGCTTCAGCTTGTAAGGGCACAGGCCTGTTTTGCCCTCATGGATACCACAGCTCCACAGTAGAGTCACAGTCAACCCTCTGCCTGACAAGAGGTTGCTGTCATGGCAGAAGACCTTCCTGGGGCCAGCTCAGGACAGAGAATTTGGTCAATTTGGGAAACCTCAGAGTAGAACGTGACAGGGGACGCATCACCTCTGCCCGCTTTACCAGCAGGCAAAGGCGCGTGTGCAGGCTGGAGGCACAGCGAGGAGGGGCGATGCCTACCTGCACTGCCAGGGCTACCAAGGATTAGAGCAGATGGGAGCCGGATTCCCAGCACAGCCGGGGCACACAGGGTTACAGCAGCAGGTTGGGGCAGATTCCTTCCAGCAGCTCAGCCAGTTTCTCCAGCCTGACACTGTGCCCCCAAGCAATCCCAAACTCACTGTCTGCCTCCTGAAACTCACATTCCCCCTCAGAGACATCTAAGCTGGGGGAGGCTAGAGAGGCTCGATACCCCTGCTGGCATTTGCTACCTCCTGCTTTCAGTGTGGCATGCACAGAAAACAAGCTAGAAGCAAGTGCAAGCAGCAACCTGGCCCAGGTCTCTACGTATTTCAGAGTGGCTGCCTCTGGCAGCTGGGAATGGCCCTGTGCAGGGCAGGCCTCTGGTCCTCTTGAAGTGTGAAAGCTCACCTCTCGCTGAGGCAAAACATCCTCACACCCAGATGCGAATACCATGTGTCCTCTCTGGTAGGCACTGCTCCCATTTGGGTGTACAGACCTAGCCCACCTCCATGCTCTCCCCAGCCTTAAATCACACAATTTCTTCTAACCCTGACCTTGACAGGTCTGTAGGACCAGGTCAGAAGGTCATTTGCTGAAACACAGAACGATAGAAGGGTTTGGCTAGGAAGGGACCTGAAAGATCATCTGGTTCCAATCCTGCTGCCATGGGGAGGGACACTTTCCACGAGACCAGGCTGCTCAGAGCCCCATCCACCCTGGCTTTGAGCACTGCCTGGGAATATGGAATCCTTCATCCCCAGTACACAACTACTTCTCGACAGCATCTTCCTCAGCACGTCCCCTACCAGCACATCAGCACAACGGAGGCACATCCGCTCACTGAGCCACTCAAGTCCGTGCCCAGGGAGCTCCCCTGCCAGCCAGCCTGGAGCCGTCTCCCACGGCACCTCCATCCCCCACAACCCCCTGTGAGCCCCCGGATCGCTGC
>VZRL01000729.1:54281-90722 GCA_013397895.1 Origma solitaria
GGCCTCCCGGGGCGGGGCTGCGGGGGCGGAGCCCGGGCACGCCGCGGAAGCTCCCGCGTCCCGGCTCAGCGCTTCCCGGGGAGCAGGGAGGAATGCCGGGGAGCGCACCCTCTCCCAGCTCAGGGAGATTGAAATTCAATTGCAACTAGATTAAAAACCACTAGGCAACCTAACTTCTGGATCCTCCTCAGGCTTAGACAGAGGCTGCTCCAGGCAGAAGCAGTTCTCAGCAGTCCTAGGGGCATAAGCCCTGGCAGTGGAGTACGTGTGGGACGTAGGTGGCTCCCAGGGTAGGCTCAGGGCCAGGGAGAGCTTTGAAGATCAAGACACTTGGAGTCACAGGCAGGGCTTCACAGGAAGCCCTGGAAGAGGCAGAGGAAGAGTGCGATACAATCTCAGGAACCCACAACATCGAGGCCATGGATTGTCACGAGAGCTGGTGTGCACGCTCAGGGGCATGGTTTGACAAGAGGGGAAAGCACACTATTAAAGGCTACTTTATTTGCCTTACCATTCTTTTCACCTCCAACAGCTACCTCTGTGGAAGACCAAACCATCACACTGATGCTGAGCTTATTGCTGCCAGTTCCAAATCAGTAAGAGTCCATTCACTCCAGTTATTTTGGGAGGGCTCTATACTCCTT
This sequence comes from Origma solitaria, assembly GCA_013397895.1. Taxonomy (NCBI): domain Eukaryota; kingdom Metazoa; phylum Chordata; class Aves; order Passeriformes; family Acanthizidae; genus Origma; species Origma solitaria. The sequence goes on from VZRL01000729.1 coordinate 54,926, forward strand.
CCTTTAGATTTCAAGCGTAGCACCCACTTTCTTCTATTCCACTGTTTCATTCTATCACTCTATGGTCCCAGAACTGTAACAAGTGAAAAATAAATTGTCTGACCAGTTTGTGCCATCTCCCCACTCAGTGCCCTAGACAAACTGCAGTGTAAATCACAAGAGAAACTACTCTGTAGCAAAGAAGGAAATGAAACATTGTGCTGGCTTTGTAATAACTTAGCTGGCTACTCAGCATCCCCCAGATTTGCCTGACAGCGTCTTCCTGAGGTATCCTAAGGGACAGCAGGATGAGGGATGTTTTCTTGACTTTTCCAGGTTCCACAATTACACTCATCCTCTTCACAACTGTAGAGTCAGAGACAGAGACACAGAGTACACGACCCTGTACTGTGGGTTCCTCTGACAAAACCTTTTTGTCCAGAATCACTTCCACTCACCAAACCCTGCTGCGGCAGGCAAGGCTCGAGCTCTAACCACCCCCACCTCCCTCCGGAGAGCCTCCCCAGTACTAGCGGGGCTCTGTTGATGCTGCTGAACACCCTGCACTCCTCTGGCTTCAAGCAGTGCCAGGCACCGCAGCTCGCTGAGCCCATCTTTCCACTCAGTGAGAGCTGCAAGCTCCTCCTGGCTTCGTTCCACCAAGTGCCAGTCCCGCTCAGTTAACCTTCAGCAGCCTCTCAGAGAAGGCGCAGAGCCAGGGAGATCAGCGGATGGTCTCTGTGCATCCTCTGGAAGCTGCTCTGGCAGATGGAAACAAACCAGCAGCATATTCACATACCTGAGAACAGCCTGTAACCACTGGAGTGTTTCAGATGATGGATACGTGCATTGGAAGTCCGTAACTCCAACATGCCAATCAGATTGTAAACCAACCAAATCCCAGTACCACACTGGATTCCTTTGCTATGCTATGAACTAGAACTGATCATGGAGATACCTACCAGGGGCTCTCCTGTTGTATCACATCCAACTGAGCACACATGCTGGGAAAGATTTAGGCTTTGGATAATAAGAAAGTAGGGCACTTGCTGTTGACAGCTGTGCTTACTGTGCTGCTGCTGGCAAATACACAGAAGGAAAAGTGCCAGCCCAAAAATCAAAAAGAAGCAGAATCTGCTTGGTATGAACACAACTCCCCACAGGCTGCTGCAATGCAGTGGCATCTCAGTCCTTTAATTTCTTAATGACATGGCTGCCTCAAACCCTCCAGAACTGGAGGCAGTGAGCTCCTAGCATCCGTAAAACTAACAGCAGCAGCTAGAATTCGTGCAAACATGAATTGCGCATTTAATCTCACTGTGCTGCCTGAACCCTGCCTGCGTGAGTTACTTGACTTTGTGATGGTAAACAGTTTACTTTGGAGCAGTATCTAGGACACTGTAGGACCTTCCCAGAGTCTAGGAAACCTGACTCTCATTCAAACACAGCATATAATCCAACAAAGGCTAATTATTCCCTACATCTAAACAGAATCATACACAGAGCCAAACTGGACTGCTAGGACCCCTCTCTCAGTGGAAAGGAATGAGAGGGAGAGGTGCAGAGGCAGATGGTGTATCTGAAACACGCTTTGTGTAGCTTTCTATTACACATGCAGGTTTTCCTCTTGCACCTGTTTCTACCACTCAAACACCAAACTATTTAAAGATAGCAAAAGGGAGAGAGGGTGTGGAGGGATGCAATTAATTCTTTGCATTCTCTTCCCCAATACTTGCAGGTCCTTGATTCCCCTTTATGTGACTCATTTTCAACTTTTTTTTTCCCCTCTTTCAAGGCACTGCAAGTTTGCAGCTGGAGAGCAGGGAAAATTTGCATTTAAAGGGTTTAAATAAATTGAAGGCCCTTGGGGAGTTTTCCAGAGAAACTGAACTCAATTAAATTAAGGGCCAGGTCTCAGGCATCACTTCTGCTGAAATAAAACACAACCTCCAGCAAGGACATCTCATCAGATGGCCAGTTAATATTGGTGCAATGTTCACAAAAATTCTCCCCTCTCCTTTAAAAACATTACAATCCACTTTGGAGCATTTCTACTTCATAGCAACTAAAATAATAAAGAGGGAAGGAAAGGCAAAAATGCAACCTTCTAAGGAAGCAACTACAACTCGGGTCTATTCAACGCATGGGGTAAAAGCTAAAAGGAATTATATTAGCTTGTACCTCTTTCCATATCCTGTGAAGACACCGTGGAACAGCTCATTTTGCTCCTGTTAATCAGCTCTGCAGCTTTCCCTGCTTGCTGTGCAGTGAATGCACAGAGCAGCTAAAGACATCTGCTTCCTATTGTTACCTGCAGCAACATGGACCAACAAGAGCACAAACCAACAGCAGCTGCCCGTATCTCCAGATGGAGTTATATTTTCCACAGAGGAAAAACACATGAGTACAGATGCTCATCAGGAAAATTACACTAATTTATTAGATGTCTTGTCCTTTGTAGGATAGTTTGAGCCAAATAAGTCTGTATATTTAAGTACAAAAAACCTTCAGAGTCGCAGGAGATTCCAGAAATGCCAGAACCCCAAGCTCCCCTCCCTCAACACAGAGAATAATCTCTCCCACCCACTTCGCTGACCAGGCCTGCACTGCATCCATGTTAGGGTCTCTGGCCCATCTTCTTCAGGGTTCGGTTCAGCTGGAATTAGAGAAAGCAAACGTCAGAAAAATACTCAGTGATTGATGTACACTATTGCTCCCCTCAGCAGACTTTATCCAATGCCTCTTAACTCCTTCCTCTCCAGCTCACTGACAAAGAGAGCTCTCGAGCAGTGTGTTAAGTAGAAAGAAGGATAATAAAGAGAACTCTCTCCTCTCCTCTCCAAGACAGCAGAGGAAGATGTAGGGAGAAGAGAGGATGCAAACTTGTAGCAGTGATATCACAACCCTATATTAAGTCCCCAAATCTCAGAATTTTGCCCACTGAGTTTCCAGAGCAGAACAACCTCTGTTGGGGGAGAGTGGGGCAGTGACAGAATGTCACCTCCTGGCCAAGTGCAGTGCTGAAGCCATCAGTGCTCCAGAAATCTCTGAGGCCATTTTCTAGAGACATAGTTATGAAGTCAGAGATACGATTTTGGTTGTGTTACTGATAGGAACACCACATTTATCTAGGGACAATGGAGCCAGGATCCCTGGACAATAAAATTCTCCTCCTTTTCCACTGTGGCCCAAATGAGCACTTCTCACAAAAAACATACCATTCTTCAAAGGCCAGCAGCTGCTGCTCGGAACACCTGCCTTTGCCCAGTGCCTTGCAGAGCCAGGGCTCTGTCCAGCATGGAATTACACAGCTGTCTCACACAAGTGCGGACCCTCAATGGCCTGCACAGCACAGTGCCTGCCCCACATTTCCTGCAGAGCTACACAGCTCTCCTGCCCAGGCCTCACCTCCTCAAACTTGTGGATCTGGCGGATGAAGAAGTCTCCATAGCGTCGAGCGACCTTTGTGTCTGCAATATGGATCATGTCCTGGGAAAGGAACAGCATGAGATTAGGAAAAGGACTGTGCTAGCAGGGAGACAAGAACTGCCAAAAATAAGGATCAACCTAAGGGGCTTCATCCTAGCCATGGTTCAGCATCACACATATCTGACCTGTGCTAGTCTCACAGCAACTATTCAGTTCTCCATGGGCTGCCTTCCCTAGACCTTTGCTTGGGACACATCCCCAGTTCATGCTGTATTCACTTCCCACATTCTTACCCATTCTGTCTGGTTTTGCCTTCTTTGCAGCACTTTTATCACCTCCCAAACCACTGACAAACAGTTCCCTCTGTCCTGGGTGTTTCTTTTCTAGGTACACCAGTTGCCAAAGCTGCCTGTGATATTCCATCACTCTTCATTGACTGACACTCTTTTTATGCAGGGCTACAACTTCATTGTGGGAAGCCAAGCCCTATACACGGCAAAGGAAGAAGGAATGTTTCCCATAGAATAGAGCAAAACTAGGGGCTGCCAATTCCAGAATTTCTTAGGTGAAAGCATTTCCCAGCCAGCAAGTAGCAGATACCAACCTTGTCAATATAGAAGTCAACCTCAGAGGCACTCTGGAACTCTCCATCCAGGGCAGATATGCCACTGGTCCATACCAGGTTCTTCATCTTGTGCTTGAAGACGAGCAGCTGGATACGGAACTCCTGCTCCGTGAGGTCTAAGAAGCCAGCCAGCTTCGCCACGGGCATGGTGGTGTAGAGCTTGAGGAAGCTACGGATAGTGGAGAGCTGGGCCTGCTGCTGAACCTCATCAGCAAAGACCTTGAGCTGCTGCAGGAAGGGCTCCTTGTGGTAGTTGGGGTGCACATTGTCATAATTGGGCACCACAGGGGAGAGGAACTTGGGGCAAGCGTAACTGAAGAGCTCCTCGTAGACTTGCGCATCGCCCTTCTGCATGCGCAGCATCTTGTCCCCGTACTTCTCGCGCAGCTGCAGGTGGATGCTCTCGTCTATGCGCATGGGGTACATGGTGAGGGCAATGGCCAGCAGTGCATGCATCTGCTCGTTCTGCTTGTTAATCTGAGATGGAGAGGAGACCCTGTCAGCTCCACAGTGTGCTTAAGGGAGCTGGGAGCTGCGCTTTGCACAGAATGATCCTTTACAGAGAGCACTGATGGTCCTAATACTCAAGGGGGACAGCACAAAGAAGCAGTGCCTCTGGGCAAAGCAGATGGATGAATGACGTATCAAAGCTCCTATAAATAAAAAAGAGGGCTGGACAAGAGGAAGGTGCAGAGTGAATGCATGCAGAACCTGGACAGCCAGAAGCATGTTTGACTGTTTTGGTACAAAAACATGCAGAGAAGGGAAGACAGAGAGTTTAACAACATCTCCTGGCAAGAGACAGTTATCAGGGAGGTCAGCGAAGAAAAGACTGAGAATGAAGATTTATCTGAGTGTGGGATGAAATGGACAGCTCTGTGGCTGAAACAGACACACCAAATTTTTGAAGTGTCATGGAACTAAGACTGGCAGGATTTGGCTAAACAAAGAGTTAGAAATTAATCATAAGGATAAAAAGCAGACAGCAGGTAAAACAGACACCAAAACCAGGAGGTAAGACAGTTTAGGTAGAAAGAGAAAGGAGCGTTGTTACAGCCATGTCTGTGAATGATTATCAGATGATGGAAATACATCTGGCAATGGCAGCAACTGGAAGTGCAGGACAGGATGAGGAATACAACTGAGTCTGAAGGAGCATCAACAAGAGTATCATTAGCAGCTGATACTCATTAACAAGGCTGCCTAGAGGGAGAGTGCAGATGGACCTGGGACAACAGGATGGGGAACACCCAAAGTAGCTAGTAACATAGCTAAGAGAAAATATTGCCACACACGGCAAAGGAGTTCAGATGATCCCCAGTCACCACCACCAGCAAAGTCCAGGAAAATAAAACTGGACTATTAGACATAAGCTATCAGGTGATAGAGGAGAGACAGGAAAGAAGACAGCAGCTTTTGCTTGTGTGAAGTCTAGTCTATCCTATCTCTGTCTCTTACCATCTCATACTTGTAGGTTGTCCTCTGAAACATGCTCTTGGTCCTCTGGATGTAGAGGAGGATGTTGGCAAAGACACGGATGGCATCCTGGTAACGCCGCATCATAAGGTATGCAAAGCCCACGTAGTAATAGGTGGTCACCTGGCACTCAGGCACCCGGGAGTACATGCTCTGAGAAGGAAGGAGTAACGTGCTGTGTTAGAGGGGAGACAACAATCCAAACTGCTTGTTACCCAGAATCCACCCACCTCTGCTTTCACTCCCATCCCAAATACAGAAAAGAGAGGGTTAATTCAGGATACCTCACATCCTACCCATCCCTGCAGCAGCTTCCTCGCTGTTTTATTAGATCATCCCATTTCCTATGTTTTCCAGTCTCAGCTTCCTGTAAGCACAGGGTTCTTGCACTGTGCTTAACATTGCTCTGCTCAATTCCCTTTCCCCCAATTTCATTCCACATCCTGTGCCAGACAGTACATATGTAGATCTATGCCAAGCCTTGGCCCAAGCCAAGGACTGCAGCTGGACTTCTATTAGCCACGCGCAGCAGCCAATTCTCAGGCAAAAGCACACATGGCGTGAGTGGGCACGGTGAGAAGTCAAAAACACGAGAAAGAGCCACTGATAAAGGTAAGAATGGTCTATTTCCGGTAGTTACCACTACACTACCACTTGCAGTTCCAGCAGTATTTTCTATAACAACACTGCTCTGCACAACACAGCAAACCTCCTAAAAAACTGGGCAATTGTGTTGCAACAGCAATCAGGCATTATCATATGGCTTGATTTAATGCCAAAACTCCAGCTGTGCCCAACTACAAACTCCTGACAACTACAGCAGATACAAACAGCTCCTCAGCTGGAAGATTACGTATAGCAAATTTTCACCAGCATGTTTGAGCAGAGGCATTTGGAAGACCGGGTTAAAACATGTTGTATTACCTTCTTGTTGAGCTCGATGTTCTCCAGCACCTTGATGGCTTGGTAGTAATCTCCCAGCAGAGAGTGCAGACGCAGCAGCCCAACCAGGCTGAAATAGCCCAGCATCTTGTACAGAGAGTGGCGCCCATATTCACCAGCCACACTTTCAGGGTCACCTAGGGAAAAAAGGAACCACAATGCCATGCTACAAGGAAGCAAGTTTCCCTTTCAATAATTTTATGTTTAAAAGCAAAGGGAGCAAGGCCTGAAATGCAACTACTGGCACTTCTCACCCAAGGCCAACAGAACCTGTTCCCAGCCAATCCATCCATTGATTATGGGTTTGATCCAGCTCCCAAACAAAGTTAACCAAGTTGGGTCAAATCAAAGCGAGGCAGCAGAGACACCAGTGCTGCCTGGCACCACCCCAAAGCTCACCTCCACTTGTGTAGACCTCCAGCTGTCGGTTGATGTTGGATTTGTCCACCAGAGAGTGCAGCACATTAAGGACACTGTGGACGTTCCAGATCTTAGGGTTGGAACGAAGGAAATCGATTTCCTCTTCAGACTTTTTGGCTGTTTTACAGCGGTACTGGCTGAAAGACTGGAACTACAGGAAAAAGCAGAGATTCAATGACGAGCAGCTTGTTTGGAGATGCTCAGCTAAGTGCATTAAGCTTACAATTTACACAAATGCATTACAATAAACTACAAGTTGCATGAAAAAAAAGAGTTTCATGTGAGATCACAAGGAAATAAAAATAGCAGATTATACCACCTTTAAAGCACCTAAAAAAATTATACAGTACAGAAAGAAAAGGCCTGGAGACATATTGAAACAGAAAACGATCTCTGAAACAACTAGGACAGGCAACTAAACATAAATTTGCTGTCTGAACAGGTAGAAAAGAGAATGACCAAACTATAAGATGCGTTTGCATACACACATCTTTTTTTTCTATATGTACACATCATTTTTGTTCTGAAGCTTGACAAGACAACACTTGAGGAACTCCAGCCAGCTCTATAATAAAAAGTTACAGAAAAAGGAATATATTCTCTATGGAGAAAAAAACAATAGCATTTGAGATCTGTACTGCTGCACTCAGAACAGTAAGTGGAAAAATATTTCTTAATGTCAAGTTCTCAGACCATAGCTTATTTCAAAGCAGGTCATCAATCTCTCAGTGCAAGCATAAAGGCCCCACTGACTAAGAAAGACAGACCTTTTGTTCTGAAACAGAAATAGGCATAAAAGTGCTCCCCAAAGAGCACCCTGTAACTTAAAAATCTGTACAACTACTACATCTACCTGGCAGCATAAGAGTAATAACAGAGATCACCAAAGATTTTCAACCTGCAATGGTACCCTTGCTATGGAAATCGCAGCAAGGGGAGAGATGGAAAATTTATACTACTAATAAAGGCAAGGCCACCCCAAAATGGTCCATTTTTTTATAGTCACATACCTGGTATATGAATTCATCAATGATATCCCAGAGCCACTGGTTGGGCAGTTCCAGAGGAGCGGGGCCATCAGCATCTGCAGGAGAATAGATAAGAGGGTTAATACCTTGAGCAAAAACATTTTCAGAACTGGAGGAATAGACAAATTAAAGAACGTTAAGAATTTCCCTGAAATGGGAGATGCAGCAACAGTAAACGGTTATGAAACACTGCAAGTTTTCTTTAGCTTACAGTTTCATTTTACTTTTTAATAATGATAGGTGACGCAGTTCTCAGCAAGACAGAAAGCTGAGTAAGTTTTATTCTTTACAGTATTTCAGAAAGCACTGGAAACTATTTCTGCTTTTTGTGGTTTTGAATTCATGGATGTAAACTGCTCTTGCTTATAGACTACTTTTCCCTCTATTATTTATAAACAAATATGCTGCAGTTCTCCTGAGCCTTTCTCCAGCTCTGCCCTCTCCATCCAATCTCTTTTTCTAAATCAGACAAACCAGAAATGAATTGCAGCAACTCACTGAGGATGTAGTTGAAGAGATTGCAGTAGTTGTAGTAGGACTCAAATCTCTGCTCCAGCGTGGGCCCCCCCTGCAAAGAGAAGTCAACACAGTCTGCTTCATTTCAAGCCAGGTAGGAGGCAGTTCATGGGCAACAGCATAAGAAGGACAGTCACAATAGTAGAGGGTCTAGTTCAGGAGTGCTAGAGCCAGTATTCAACCAGGACACCCACCAGCATCCTCCAGAAAACCTGAAACTGTTGCACTATTGTCCCATAGAACAGGGATGATGTTTCCTGTACAGGTAGCTTCTCCCAGGATGACCAAGCAGTCAAACCTCCTGTGAATACTCTGCATTAACCTTCCCTGTTTCCCTCTGCTGTTCCCACTTAAGAACTTCCTACTACCTTTACCAGCTTTCCTTCCTTCTCTACTCATGCGAGGCCTTAATAAATACATGATTCTGTTTCTGGACAGCATTTCTAAACATTTTGACCTAATGGTTCTTGTTTCAGCTGAAGACACTGAGTCTCAGAACCACTAACAGCACAGCTTGAGAAACCAGTTTCTCTTGTTAAAGCCTGGCTTGAGTTAACACAGCAGCCTTTTAAAAGCACCCATTTCTCCACCCTCTGGTCCACAGTAAAACTGCAGTTATTACTTATTTACCCTGTAAGCCATGCACCTGTTCAGATTTTTTTCCTTTAAGAACTAAGTACTATGATTTTCCCACTGATTTCAAAGCAGTTTTTAAAAAAAAATCAAGGTTTGTTTTGTTTCACAGAGCATTATCCCTTTAATTTCCTTCTTCCCCATCCTTCACGGTATCCATGTTTCCCTCTTCACAAGGGGCTCTGATCCCATCTGAGGTTTTTAATCACAAATAATGCAACTTCTCCAACACCCCCTTCTTCCCTAACTCACTAACCATTACAATTGATGGTAGCAACAAACAGCCCCCTGAAAACTCAGACGCAGTCTCCTGATTCATCTGAGCTACCAGGGAAACGTGCACACTCATCACCACGAAGCTCGAAAAGACAATTAACAACAGACAGACAGTCAAGTCTTTCTTGCTTTTCAGCAATCACTGAATCCTTACTAAACAAACAGAAGGCAAGCATTTAAAGCTTCCCTAAAACCAACATGACTTATAGCTCATGAACCTATCCAACCCTGTCTTGCAAAGATCAGGGGACCACTGATACTGTAGTGGCAGCAAGATTTGGCAAGTTTGCTGGCACAGAGAAGCCAGCACGCAACCCACACAGAGACACGGGGCCAACACTCACGCTGACTTTGGCGTAGATGTGCCTATAGTACAGCTCCTTGTATAGGATCAGGAAAACAGCATCTGGAAAAGATGACAGAAGGGGATATTAGCAAGCCACAAGGCCTGCTAATGAGTCTCCTGCCATAACAACAAAGGGAGGCACAAAAAGACACTTTGCTCAAGTCTGACTTCTTGACAGGCACCTTCCGAAGAACTGCCAGAGCAGAACAAAGGTGACTGACTCAGGCAGCAGCAACACGGTGCCCCTGCTAACTCAGGAGCAGAAGGGATTCTGATCCTTCTCTCTCTGCCAACCAAAGAGAAAGTGGAAGACTCACCATTACCAACTTGAGGAGCAATGGCCTCAGCCTCTGGCCATGGAGTGTTCTTAAAAAACCTTTCTGTCAGTTTTGTCCAGCTGAAAGACAGACACACATGTGGTATGAGAAGCCACTTCTCACGCAGTATGACAGTGCTAGAGTCAGAGATGACAACAGAGAGGCCTTGAACTTGGTGAAAGCTGAGCAGTACCACCAACCCCTGGTGGTAAATCCAATGCTTAAGCAAAGAACGAGAATTGCAAACTAAGCAGTTAGATTTCAATTTATCCCTCAGGCACAAAACAGCACTGTACGTCACTTCCACATTCCCTTTATGGTGACACAGCTACAATCAGGAGTGGAAGTACCTGTTGGGAAGAGATACAAAAGTTACACCTCACAGCTTTATGAAAACTGCCTGACTAGCAGGACTGAGATCCCTTTTTGCAGCCCCCTCGCACCACACTTGTCAGGCCAGGGCTGATACTTTCCTTCAGACAGGTTACAACTCACCTATACTTGTGTTAACCTAATGGGCTGAAAATATCTAGGGTTTATTTTTCCCCAGTAACCAAACCAAACCTGTTTTAGAGAAAGTCCAAGTTTGGAACAGCACAGGTAGTAGTCAGCCTTTTCTTTTAAGGGCATCACAGTTTAAACAATGATTTCCATTTGCCAGAAGGATAGTATTGTACCTGTTCTCATAAATGTCCTGGATCTCGTACACCTTCTGGTCAATAACATCACTGGAAACACGGCTGGCCTGGAGCTCGTACACCTTCTGGTCAATGAGATCTGACACCGTCTTGTGAAAATACTGAATGAAGTTTTTGATCACTTCGGGGATCACCTGGTAGGTCTGCTGTTCGTACTGGCGCTCGTAGGCCAGGTCTTGCTTCGGGTCTCCTGCGGACAAGGAGGAACAGTGAGGCAGCCGCCGCACGGCCCGGCCCGGGCCAACAGCCCCAGCCGGGCGCAAGCAGGCCCGGGGCGCCGGTGGGGCCCTCACACTCACCCGTGTGCATATCATAGTCGTTGGAGTACGCGTACGGGTCGTAGGCGGCCTGTGGGGAGAGGGCGGCAATGAGTCCCCGCAAACAGCCCGGACAAGACCCCCGCGCCCCCCAGGACCCCCGCCCGCACCTCGTTGTCGTAGTCCTCTCCCGGGTAGGCCATGGCGGCGCCGCGGCACGAAAAGGGCTCCGGGCGGAAACGCGGGCCCGGCCCGGCGCGGGCACATGGGCGGGGCGGGGACAGTGGCAGCTGAGCTCTTCTATTGGCTAGAGCAACTGCCTGTCTTTATCCTGCTCCACCATCGTGGGCGGGCTATGGCCCTGTCCTCTATCTGATTGGAGAACACGCCTGCCCGTCAGGCTCCTGATCACAGCCTCCACTTCCCGCCCCGCCTCGCTCCTACCCGCTCCCTCCCCATTGGCTGCATGCACGGCTTTTGTGGCTGCCCATTGGTCGAGAGGCCGCGGCCCGCCCTGTTGCTATGGTGACGCCCCGCCCCTCTCCCCCGGCCCGGGCCGTGACGGGATGGAGGGTGGCGGTGGGGCTGACGCGGCGCCGGGCTCGGAGCTGGAACCCAAACCGGGACCGGGACCGGAGCCAGAGCCGGAGCTGGAACCGCAGCTGGAGTCGCGCGTCGCGCTGCCGTCACTGGGGCCGGGGGCGCCCCTCGGCTACCTGCACGTCCTGTGGCAGCGGGAGGAGCCCACGGGCAAGATCCCGGCCCGCCGCCTGCGCAGGGCCGCCCGCCTCCACCGCCGGCTGGGGCCTACGGGCAAGGAGGCGCACGGTGAGCGGCGGGCGGCGGGGAGCAGCTTTCCCGCTCCGGAACCGCCCTTCCTTCGGGTGGCTCCGCACGGGGCTGCGCCGGGGAGGTCGGATCTGTTCGGCGGGCGGCTTGGGAAGGCATCCCCGGTCCTGCCAGGGCAGGGTGCCCGCCAAGAGTGGGCGGGCTTGTGACTGGGAGGAGACGAGGAGAACGATTCTTAGATGGTGTCTTAATCTCCTTCCCCTTCTCTGGACTGAGCAAGCAGCAGTGTGATTTCGCTCCACACCTGTGTGCTCGAGCAGCCGGATGGGGTATTTCAGTAGGGAAACGTGCATTTTTACTCTGTGCTTTCTAGTAATTGCTTGCTTTCCTCCATAGCTCTGAAAAGGCTGCGTGAAGCTGCCAATAGCAATGATTTGGACACAGGTAAGGCTTCTGTCAGTCCCACTTAGGACCTCTTCTTGGGAGGGCAGTATATCAAGGATTCTTACTTTAGGAGTGGAGGAAGTGGGTGCAGATAGTTTGTGGACAGAGTGCTTTAGATGCTTCAGATCTAGAAAATGCTTTTTTGAAGCCTGAGTTTGTTCTCTGAGCAGAGTGGGGCTGGTTACAGTGTTCACTTTTTCACTGCATCTGGTTGATAATGTTAGCTTTCCATCTGCGTGGAGCTGAATCAGCACTGCACTGTCCCAGCTGTTTTGGTATGTTCTTTTGCCCACTTGTTAGCAGCAAGAGAATAATGTTTTGATTTAGGTGGAAAAGTTGCGATTATCTAAGCCATACCCTGTGTGACGAGGCAGCGTGACCCAGTAGATTAGAACCAGGGCCAGAGCTGCACTCTTACGTTCTTTTGGTTTCTGCAGAATGTCCTTGTGGCCCGTAAATTCTACATTAAAGATGTCCAACTTCAACAATATATCTTTCTCTCCCAGGCTTTGTTCATTGACACTTATCACAGTTAGTTTATCAAAACTTAAAGTTTCAGTAGTTTTCCCAAGCTGTGTTCCTACAAAAGTAACTTATGACAACTTTGTGAGATGCTGTTTAAGAGTTATATAAGAATAACACACTTATTTACAATTAATAAATATATATTGATTATGACTAAACAATTAATTTAAAAGGCAATTAAAACCTTTAAATAAAATTATTTAAAAGTTCTGTCATTTTCAACAATTCCTCCCCTTTGGAACTGATCTTAATTTTCCTTTAAGATTAGTTCCACTTAAATCATTGAGTATCTAGCAAAACTTAAGACATTAAAATGCAAAAATTTTGTTTGTGTCTTTGTTATAAGATATCATAGATCACTCATTCCCAATGAAATTCCAAATCAGGGTATTATTTCTTTTAACAATATCTTGGTAACATCTCTTACTTTGTTGGTACAACAGGGAAAAGCTTCAGGCTATCCAGAAAATGTGCCAGCTAGAGCCAGTAGGTATCAATATCCCTCTTATCAAGGTAACTCAGAAAAATCAATTTGCCTGTTAACTCCAGGACAGTTTCCTCTTTTTGTAGTCTCTAAAGGAGGTCTTTTGTAGGACTTTGGATTGTTTTGCAAACATACTTTATGCTTACTGACTACACTTGTGATGATTCCTGTCATTTTTACACTAATTACTTGATGCTTCAAGTTATCTATAATAGGTTCTGCTCTCCAATTTGTTTCTCTGTGTTTATTTTTGGCTGCTTGTCTCATCACTGAGGTACTAGGTGCGGTATCTCATTCCATTTCTCTTTATTTTGGCAAAATAACAACTGTAAATACCACTTTGGTGTAAACTGCCATGATCTGGTCATTTTTCTTGATTTCCTAATAAATAATCTGGCCCCCAGGGGATACAATATTCTATTAACTGTTTCCGAGTTAAAGAATTGCTTTTAAACTCTTCCCAGTGTTGCAAAATACAACCTAAAGGTGAACCTTTGGGTATTCCCCCTCTTCCTGGGTTGGGGAAGAAAAACTTAGTAAATATAAATTTCAGCAAGCACTAAAACGAGCAGTAGAGAGCGCTCTATGCACACAACTACAATTCCAATCACTAAAACAGTGGCAGCCGCTGTGCTAACGCCAAAGGGAGAGCTCTGAGCAAACAATCCCCGCTTTAACAATTTACATTACTGAAAAACAATCAATTAGTACACACCAAATACCGTAAAATTCACAGTAAACATGCAATTGCTTCAACACTCTTACAGCAAATGAATTTTCCTACAGACAAACTCAATTTATACTTGTAACACTCACATTACCTCACACTCGCATTTTCCAGCACTAACACCTACCATAGGCTTTAATAAGCACAAAAAAGCCTGAGATGCAGCTGATTAAAACTGAAAGTTAGGTCCACATCCTTCCTATCCTTTTATGTTCTCTGGGCATTTGCTGCTGATTGTCCTTGGAGCTTGAAAATTTGTCTAGGTGGATCCTTAGCCATTAGAGCCGTTGGCTTCTCTTTTATGGCAACATGTGGAAGGTGTTGAAGACTGAATCAGAGGGTGGAGGTTATGCTGCTTAGGCTGGTTCTGCTGAGCTAGGATGCTGGGGAAACTGGTTCAAGTCCAGTTGACTTAGCAGCTGACAGCATGTGTATCTACCCCCAGAAGAGCAGATAGCATTACCCTCTCTGGTCAGGTGCCCCTTCAGCTTACCTGCTTTCTTCTCCTTGGTGCTGTCAGTGCAGCAACTCTTGGAGGATGGAACTGACCCCTGTGCTGCAGACGATAAAGGCCGGACAGCCCTGCACTTTGCCTCCTGCAATGGCAACGATCACATTGGTGAGTGGGAGTTCTGTCTTCCAACTTCTTATTGTGGGGATTTTGAAGAGTGCTCTTTATTTTGATTCAGCACATGTCAGAAGTTGCCTGGCTTTGTGCTGGGTCCTTCAGCATTGCTGTGCCAACCCCTGTCCCAGTAAGGCAGCTGATGAGTTGAACAGAAGCGCCTGTAAGGCAGCCTGGTGGCTGCCACGTGGACCTGTGGCTCATGTGGGCCTGACCTGTGGGGCAAAGGGAAGGGATTGATGGGGCTCTGTTTCCTTGTTTCTAGTTCAACTGCTTCTGGACCATGGGGCTGACCCAAACCAGAGAGATGGGCTGGGCAACACTCCGTTACACTTGGGTAAGTGCCACACAGGTGAGCTTTGCATGCAGAGAGGTGAGGTGAATGCCACCTTACTGTTCCTTTCCTTTCCACCTTCCTCTTGCCTGTGCCTCATAGAATGCATCCCCAGATTTAAAGATCTAGGAGAGACTCTTTGCACTTCAGTATATTAACTCCTCACAAATATTTCGGGTCAGAGAATAGGTTAGAGGAAATTTATTTCCCCCCACCCTGCCAGCCCCAAGGAGTGCAAGATCTGTTCCAGAGAGAGTACTCAGGTTTGAGTGTAAGGTTATGTTAGCATTTGGGCTGTTCCTCTTTCCCGTAGCGAAGAAGCCCTTTGGGAAGCAGCAAAGTTTCTCTTGAGCAGAAACTCGTTCTTGTTTGTACCTCTGAGTTTTCTCCTGTGTTTTCCCTCCCCAGCTGCCTGCACGAACCACGTTCCTGTCATCACCACGCTGCTGCGCGGAGGTAACATTTCCTCTATAACAATTACAGCCCGTCCCCTTCCTGCCCTGCCCTGTTGATGCTCCCCAGGGACACCAAATCTTGACGATAGATCTCACTGTCCTTGCTCATGCATCTTACAGGGGCCAGAGTTGATGCCTTGGATCGAGCTGGCAGAACCCCACTGCACCTTGCTAAATCAAAGCTGAATATCCTCCAGGAAGGACTCTCACACAGCCTGGAGGCTGTACGCCTTGAAGTGAAACAGGTAAAAGAAACAGTCCATGTTCTGGTAAGGTAGTGCAGCCCCTGACAGCCTCCTGCACTCTTTACTTAAATACCTATTTGTAGGCTCTCAACTGCTGTGGGAAGAGCTTGACTTTTCCTTCTCTTTTCAGAGAGCTTCCTTTTTCCCAGCTTCTACTCTAATTTTTTCCAGGGCCTCCTTTGGCTCTGGTAGGCCAAGGATGCATTTGAGTGTCTGAATTCTTGGGCTGTGTGGAGCATTCTCTTTTCTTCAACCATGATGTAAGACAGATGCCTTGTGGCAGGAGAGGGACCACAGCATGAGGCCGTAGTTGTGGCATACACGTGCTTTGTATTCCTAGCACAGTCTACCCTGCTCCATTACGTGGAGACATGGAATAGGAAAGCATTCCTGGAGCTGCAAATGGGGCATGGGCCTCACTTCGGGAGTCACATAGCCACAAGGATTTTTATCCTCTGTGCACAAGTGGATCCTGCTGGAATGGGAAGTCCCTGCTCCTCACAGCAAGAGAAGCTAACTAGCCATAAAGAAAAGCTTGGTACTTTCAGAGCTAGACTTTATGCTGCTGCAGCTGGGCTTATCTCTCTTCCCTGTCCTTAAGTCAGGCACAAGGATCACAGCCAGTCCATGTGTGGCTGGTGAACACCTCTGGTGACTCACTGGACTCTGATGCTGCCATTAGTGCCAGGCAGTTGCTTTGCCTGTGTTTGTCTCTAGGGGTCATGTACTCTGCCATGTGCTGCAGCATCAAGGCTGCGTGCCTGGCAATTTATTTGCAATTTAACTTTTCCTGTAAAAACACCCCAGCCTGGTGCAGCTCTCTGATGTTTGCCTCTTATGCCTGTTTGTTTCAGATTATCCAGATGTTGCGGGAATACCTGGACCGTCTGGGGAGGCATGAGCAAAAGGAGCAGCTGGATGACCTGTGCTCCAGGCTACAGATGACTAGCACAAAGGAGCAGGTAGGCAGCACTGAGCTACTCTGACTCACCTCCTTGCGCTGGGACTCCTGCATTTAGAAGGCAACTGCATGAGCAATGGGACATTGAAGACATGGTTCTTGCTCATGCTGGGTCAAGTTTGCAAGTTACATGATGACTCACGGTACTCCTTTAGGTAAAAATTCAAAATGCAGAAAGCATCATTGTACCTAGCAGCATCAGATGGGCTGAGGGCACTGTCGGTTTAAGGCCAGGATCAGCACAACCACATGGGGTTGCAGGGCCTAGGGTTTTTTCCTACAAAAGACTGGCCCTTAGAAACAGGCTTAGAGGAAACAGCCCTGATGCCGTTGTTGAGTTTTGGGTAATGTAGCAACATGCTTGTATTATAAGGACTGGCTAAATCACACAGAGTGCAGGTCAAGCATCACCTCCTGAAGAATGGGAAGAAGTTCCCATTACTTTAGATTACGGCTTGTTTGATCATGAGGATAGTAGCCCTCATGCATGATTGTTGGCACCAAACGGATCCTGTCCCAGTATAAGCTCAGCATGAGCATTACTGGCAATTCTAGTTCAAGGGTGGTCCCTGCTGTGTGGGGATTTCTTCTGTGGTGGTGGGTGGCTGCACAGCTGCATTCCCCTCCCTGATGGGCATCTGTATTCTTTCGTCAGGTGGATGAGGTTACAGACCTCCTGGCCAGCTTCACATCACTCAGCCTGCAGATGCAGAAGATGGAGCATAGGTAATGGGCTTCCAAATCTTCTTCCTGATGCACCAGGAGAAGCCTTAGAGACAAGAAAAGGAAGCTGAAGTTTGCTTCCCAGATTGCCGACTAAGCATTGCTGCCAGCGGCCATTCCTGCCAGACTGACTCTCCAGTGGTGTTCCGACTGTTCCTGTTGGTGCTGCCACAGCTGCCCATGGGGAGGCAGCAGGCTTTGCACAACAGAGGCAACAGAGAAGAGTGCTGCAGCTGTGACTTTGGGGTAAAAGAGCTGCTCTACTTTTTACCAGACGGACTGGCAACGAATAGGATACCGTTTCCAGAGATATTTTGCCTTCTCCTAAGAATGTCAGCTCGAAGTAGGTGGTGGCCAGTGCCATGTGCAGTCACCAGCCCTGACTAGTGCACTCAGCAGTTGGCCAGCATCACAGAAATGCTTGGAACAGGCACCTTTTGCCACCTCCATACTGCCCAATTGCATGAGGGAGAAAGTTAATGCCTTGAACAGCAGAAGCCTTTGTGCTATGAGAAGAACACACATTTAATTCTGCATGCTAGAAGCTGAGCAAACATACTGCCTTGAGAAACGTCCGCTGAGGCTTAATTCTCACCTTCCCCAGAGCCTGCTTTCAGAGGGAGAGAATGGGCCTGGTTACAAATGGGATGCAAACTTTTTCATGGCTAGACTAACAGCTTTCACTGCACCCATTTTTTAAGTCACTGCTGCAAGTTAGGGCTTAAATATTACAGTGTAACACTTGGAAAAAATACCCATTTACACTGCCAGCAGGTCAGAGCTGCCTTGATGCGAGAATAAGGATTGGAGGATGGCAGTCCTAACGCAATTCTAGGCAGACATCTACATTTTGCAAAAAAACCCCACCATACCTAACTTTTATGCATCCTGTTGCTGGCAGTCTCAGGCAAGAGGTCCAGTTGTGACAAAGAGGTATTTTGCATTCAACTGTATTATTGGGCTGGGATGAAGGTGGATTTACCTCTGCCTCAGCAGCACCAAACCCACTGCTCAGCCATTCAGTGTCTCTTGCTTGTCATGGAGAACCTTAAGTGCAGTGTGAGAAACAAATAACAGCTTATGGTGGGAGCCTGAAGAGATGTGGCTATGAAGGGTGCAGGGAAATGCTCTCGCTGCTCTATTGCTTCTGCCCACTGTGGTTAGCAATGAAGATTTAGGCTGCTTTGTTTTGGAGCAGGCATCCGTGAAATCTCATTGATAGGGCACCAACAATGACAGGGTGACAGGAACATGCCCAACAGTAATGAGTTCCCACCTGTGTACCACACTGTGGTGTGTTGGTAGCCATACCCATCCCACAGTTTGGGAGTTACTGTATTATTAGGATTCAGCTTACACATGCAGCAGCCACAGTTTGGAGCATTCTTCAGAGACCTTTAGGTGAGCATGCTCTCTGATATCCACCTCTCGTCCAGGAAGAGGCTAAGTGGACCTCTGTTCAAAGCTGAGATATCAGGAATAGGCATGGCTTTTAGATGGGTTCATCTGTGGGGTGCTGGAGAACACAACTGGGGCCAGCAGTCTCGTAGCTGGGCTGGAGCTGTCGCTGTGCATATTGATACTTCATTGTGATGTGCTGGATGGGAAGGATGCCAGGAGGGTGGGAGACAATCTGACCTTTTTGTATTTTCAATAAAATCCTGTCAACCTTTTATGATTCCTCAGCCAAGTTGTCTTTTTTAGAGCGGCCCATTCCTCTTTATGTCTGTTCCAGGCCCCATGCACAGCACTGGATTTAGTAACCGCTACTTTCATACCTGGTCCTCAAATCAGAAACAACAACACAAAGCTGTTTGAGTTCAAACACCACCCTGTTTGCAGATCGAAGTACATGATTACTGGCTGACCTTTTCTGATCCTGACTCTCACAGCCAAGAAATCCAAACTTTAAATCTAGGTAGTTGCTGTGAAACTGTACAAATAGAGAAAAGAGAACTCCAGCAGGAGTGCTTCAAGCTGGAAGATATTTTGCAGAGAGGAGCAGCAGCCTTGCCCAATTGCTGAACTCATGCCTTGCCCCATGGCAGATAAAATGGCTGTGCTGTGAAGAGACATCGGGTCAGGGCAGAGAATTTCCAGCATGGCCCCTAGGTGAGGAGCAGGAGACCTTCATGCCCAGTCTTCACTGAACTTGTTTCTTCTTTCACAGCCCAGTCTTGATGTCCACATACACACCCAGCTGCCAGCGCTTCCACCCTCAGCAGCCTTGTTGCTGAGGAGACCATTAAGGTGCCTGAAGAGCAGGTGGCTGAAATGCTCTTTTATCCCTGCAGTTACTTCAGTTGCTGATGTTGTCTCTAAGTAGACACCTCTTAGACGCTTACCTCAAACCCAGGAACACAACACATCAAGCTGAGACTTGTGAAGCTTTTAGCCTCGGCACACGTGATGCTGTCCACAGCTTTTCAGGCCTTTGTCTTGCCTGGTGCTCTGTTTTTTCTTAACAGCTTCTGACAGAGGGGAAAGGTGGGGGTGCTGCAGCCAGTCAGGAGCAATTGTCTTGCTTCTTTTGCAGCACTGTTCCCTTCATGGGAGGAGAGGTAATAAAAAAACAAATGGTTATAGGAAGTTTTGCCACTGCTATAGCAGTAACACCAGGTAAAAGGAAGAGAAAAGAGCATCTGGTTTTCAGTGGGGGAAAAAAAAATGTATCATATAGGAATCTACACTATGAACCACTGCAGTCAGTTCTGCTTTCCTGCCTCAGGGCTTGAAGCCGTGGGCTGCCCTGAGCTGTATCGTGTTTGGCACTGGAAGGAGAAAAGCGTTAGGTTTCCATGCGTCAGCTAGTCATACCAGAGCCTTAACTATCCTGTCATGCTCAGCAGCTGTGTCCAGAATGAGAGTTAGGTGCTGGGGCAGGAAAGAAGCTGTTCCAGGGGAGGAGGAAACATGGCTTCGCGCTGTGCTGAGAGCTGCTCACTGGCACTGCCTGGTTTTCTTCCTGCTTTTGGCCTAGAGACTTCAGCTTCTCCCAGCAGCTTTTCTCTGTCCTTGCACCCTGTGCCACACATTTCCCTGCACAACCTGTGAGGTCGGTGGCAGTTTTCTGCATTTCCCAGAGGTGTCTGGTGCAGTAATAGAGAATGGAAACAACAGCACACGTTTCCCTCTGCTATTTATTTTGCCATTAAAATCAGTCCAACCTCATCATTTTCTTTGTGCTACACCATCAAATGCACCTCCCAGATCCCTTCCTGAGCAATCATTCATCCCTGTCCTCAGGGCCATGATATCAACTGGGACTTTAGGCTTTGCTTCCCTCTCACCACTACCTGACCTCCAAATACACTCTACTTCCCCTCCTAATTCAGAGCATGTGATATGCTGAATTCCCAGCTACTGAACCCAGCAGCAACCTCCCTGGCTCTGCAGTTGCTGCTGTGCTGTAAGATGCCACCAAAACCAGCCGGACTGAGGATCTGGCTCAAGCAAGCAAAGAGCTGAAAACCTGCTTGTGTCTCACAGACAACCCACAGCAGAAGCAACAGCCCTGACAAGGCCTCCCAGCAAAGCTGCATGGCTGTTGTTAAGCAAATGACCTTTCTCTGGAGCAGCCACTTCACCCACACAATCGAATGCGAGGCACACGCCGCAATGTGTGTGAACATCGAGAATTTGTTCAGGTCTTCAGCAGCTGAAATAATTAATCTCCAACTGCTGAACTCATTTACTTCCACCACCTTTGCCTTTCTAGCCGACTTCAAATCCAGCACTGCAATTATCTGTGCTGCTAAGGAAGCCCCAGGAAGCATCTTAGGAAAACTTCCACCCTTTCATCCACTTCCTTTGCTCACTCTGTGAGCAAAGATCTTTTCCATCACAGAAAGGTACTTACAGAAAGGTATCTTCTTCATGCATTGTGCCTGGCCACCCTGGGGGAGCAAGTCAGGGCCTGTGGGGTGAGTAGGTGGAGGAATCAGCGAGTTTTGATTAGGAAGATGATAAAGGAGGGATGGCAAACAGTGTTCCTCTGGCGTTTTTTATGAAATCTCTGAGAGGAGAAGAGAGCACACGGCTGTTGGAAGAATTAAAATAATCAACCAGCAACCTGCTAAGGCTGGTTACGGATTAGAAACCAGCAGCTAAACCTAAAAGTGAATAACTAGAATTCCCTTCCCAGGGCTTCCAGATTTGCACACAGGGTCGCAAGTAGGATGACCTTCTTGGTGCCTGTGTCTGACACCTCCCAGTGGTGTCAGGCTCATGTCACAGACGCCAGGGAGAAGTCAGACACCAGAACTAGCACACAGTTGGCAGGACTAAGTCACTGCACAAAGAAGAGCTGGTGCTGACCACAAGCTGCAAAGCCCTGACCTGCTCAAACTTCTCCCATTTCATCTACCCTGTTCCAGAACTTGGAACAGCAGCATTCTACTGATGTGGAAAACCAGCCTCTGCAGGGTTAAAGATGAGCTTGTCGGCCCAGTCATGAAAAGCAGGAAAGAAAATAAGAGAAGAGTCAATTAATTAAGGCATGAAGCTGGAAGCAGAGACTGCATAATGCCAATCAGTCTGGAGGGAAGGCTGTGTGGAAAGCAGCAATCAAACTCCTTCAGCTTTAATTAAACCTGACTCTATATCAAGGATGTGACATCTTTTGTTCACCTCTGCTTTTGAGCTGAGAAACTAGTTGGAGCATGCACACTGTTACTGGAAAGACAGGAATTCCCTTCTGGCTCCAGAGCCTTCCCAAGCCAGGCTCAGTACATGCCCTTCCTGCTCATGTGCTCCCCAAAATCAGGGCTTAGCACCAGGCAGAGTTTAGTGAAGGAGCCCAAGGCTTGCATCCCTACTTGTCATGCTAAATGCACCTTCTCCCCAAGATCTTCCCTGTCCTCTCTGCCCTGTTTTGTTTAGGCTTCACCCCAATGTGCAGTAGTCAGTCCTGATCTGATCTGCTCCTTTTGCAAGCTCGGACCAGGAGGAGCAAGATCAGGGGTGAGCAACAGCCCAGCTGCATCTGGGCAAGGACAGGCAGCGTCCAGCTGTGCCACATCATCATTCCTGACTGCTGTTGCCTTTTCCCTTTGATATTTTGGGCTGTGGAGTGAGTCTTCACCTGCAGAAATGATGTATGCATCTGGGGCCATGTGAGCTGGCCACCAGCCATGGCTTCACGTGCAGAGGGTGGCTGCAGAACTCGCTGCTCCAGGAAGGTGGGTAAGGCACACTGGACACGTTTCTGAAAGGCATCAGCTGTAGAGGAGTGGCAGGCACCACGAAAGGAGAGAGATGGAAAAATCAGAAACAGGGATAGAGGCGAGGGAGGCTCAAAGCGCAGAAAGCGACATGAAGCACTTGAATGGAAAAAGAAAACGAATTCCCAGAGCAGCTCTTCAGCTGGCCTCCACACAGAGAAAGGGATGGCCTTGGGGCTGAGCTCTAGCAAGGCACACAACAGCTTCAGTGAGCGTTAGAAATACCACGTCAGCTGGGAATTAAGAGTGGGCAGGACAAAGCAGAAAGGAAAGATTTACGCAAACAGAAGTGGGGAATAGAAAGAGAAGAGAAATGAGAGGGAAATCATGGCTCTGCTCATGCACATCACAGCTCTGCAAGCTGCCTGATTCCACCCTGCCCACTGTACAATGCCTATAGAACTGGCTGGGGCCAAAACTCCTTTACTTTTGACACAACTTCCAGCACCATGCACTGGGACAAGTGCAGACACCAGAGGATTTTGCAGCCCATGCAGGGGTCAGGACACTGCCGGTGCCATGATAACCTGTAATTGTTTCCCAGCCTCAGTGTGGAGGTCTGGGTGTCCCACAATGTCACAGCTTTCCCTAAACACTTTTTTGCCAAGCTTCCCCTCTTTCACCTGCTCTTAAGAAATTATAGGTGCAGATCTGCCTCACATTAAGAGTTACATACTCAGGATCCACACAGCACTAATTAAATGCCATAAGAAATTAAGGAAAAGGAAGGCTGTTGCAGTCATTGAAAGTTTACTGTGAATGTTGAGCTGGGATGATAGCAGGGCTCAGACACGGCTGTAGGATTTCAGAGGAGGTGGTTGAGGAGTTCTGGGGGACTTGACTCAGTTTAATGGGTTTGAATGAGCGAGCTCATCTCTTACTGCCAACATAAAACCATCTCAGTGGGGATAAGGTGTGGGCCTGATGATCCTGGAGGAAGGCAAAACCCCTGCAATGTGGCCAGAAAATGAGATGCAAATGGAGACTTTTTTTTGCCTCTCTAGCCCTTTTCTAGGGCTTCTTCTTGGTCTTGTCCTACAGTTCCTCTTAGAGGGGTCATGTCTAGGGAACAGCCAGCTGTTGCCAAACTTTCCTCCTCCAGTATCTCCTTCTGAACAGAGACCATGGCATCTTGTACCTGCTGAGTCCATGCTCTGGCATGACTGGCACCTTCATGATCCCTCTTCCTGATGTTCTCTGGGACCTGGGTCACCTCAGTGTCGCCTCCATAGAAAGCTCCCATCCTGTTGGTGAAACCTCTTTCCACATTGACCATGTGGACTTTCCTTCCAACTCTCTTCTTCTTCTTCTTTTTCCTGATCTTGTTCTGAAAGAAGAGGCAGGTGAAGACCTGCTTGAAACGCTTGCGGAAATGCTTGGAGATGAGGGCGTAGACAATGGGGTTGAGGCAGGAGTTGGTGTAGGAGAGGCAGTGCGAAGCCAGGCGGAAAGCGTAAGTGGCCCGGTTGAAGGGAAAGTGGCCAAACCAGAAGCAGAGGATGACCAGGTGGTGGGGCAGCCAGCAGAGGCAGAACAGGATGGCCACAGTGACAATCATCTTGGTGACCTTACGCTTGGCTTTCCGAGACTCTGAGATTCTTTCTATGGGGTCCACAGAGGTCCACAAGAACTTGATGGTCCTAGTGTATGCCAGGCTCACCACGGCCACAGGCAGAAGGTATCCAAATACAAATGTGAGGATGTCCAGAACCTTTCGGCGCTGGTCCTCCCAGATGGGGACACAGATGGGCACAGCGTGGTAATGGATTATCTGGTAGTAACTGAGGTAAGGCCCTGCAAAGAGCAGCGACAGTGACCAGATTACCACAATGGCCACTCCTGCATTTCGGGAGGTGCGGAGATCCCGGGACTTCAGTGGATAGCGAATGGCCAAGTACCTGGCAAGGAAGGGAAGGAGAAAGAGAGACAAAAGACAACATGAGCGAGATGAGGTATTTCTCCTGCCCTGTGGAGCTGCCATCCGTGCAGCCATTCCCATGCAGCCACCCACCTCTTCCCTCCCAAATTTTTCGGGAGTGAAGGTTACAGTGAGTTCACAAAAATACCAGGGTCATCCCAACAGTGGGTCTGGGATCTCTATCATCTATTCTACTGGGCTAGCTCAGGAAGGGGAAGCAGTGTATCTCTCAAACAAGGTAAGAGAAGGATAGGAGCAGGACTCTCCTGTTTCTTCTGAGCTGTGTTGGTGCCCTGGCGGTTCTGCTGTTCTTGGTTATGCATGGTGGACACTCCTCCTTCCCAAGTGAGTGCTGGGTAATTAGGCTGAGAGCTTGGCTTTGTGGAGGGAGAGGGCATGGGGAGCTAGGGAGGCTGGCCCTGCCTCTGGGGAGACCCAATCTGCTTCTTACAGAACACCCGACAGGGTAAGGAGTGGCCTTTCTCCCACCCTTGGCCCAAGGGTGGCAGAACACTTCGTCCCTGAGCTGCAGAAGTCAAAGGGAAGGGGACTCTTACCTATCAACAGAGACGGCAGCCAGGGTAAAGCTGCTGGCATACATGGTGAGGTAGATCAGGAAATGTACAGCCTTGCAGGCAAAGGCCCCAAAGAGCCACCCATCCAGGGTGTAAATTGTGGCCTGGAAAGGGACACAGCAGATGATGAAGCACAGGTCGGCCACGGCCAGGTTAAGGATGAAGAGGTTGGTGGTGGAGTACTTGACTTGGCCATTCCACAGCAGCACCGCCAGCACCAGCCCATTCCCCACAGTGCCCACAAGGAAGATGAGGGAGAAAATGATGGGCACAATAATCCCTACTGCTCGTAGCTCCAGGCTGTCAGAAGAGATGTTCAGTCCCCCTGGCATCTTCCCATCAGACTGCAGGGACCTGCATGGGGAGAAAGGGATAATAGGTCCCAAGGTGCCTGACCCCAGCCTTTGACACCCACATTTCTCCCAGAGATGCCAATCCCAACCAGGTGGTTAAATGATGCCACCAGGAGCCTTGTGACATTGCTGTCAAGAAAGCTGTTAGGGTCTATAAATCCACATCTGCATGGCTTGAGCACAGCTGAAGCCTCTTCTGCCCAGATTCACATTCCCATCAGAACATCTCCTGTGCTCCCAGAACTCCAAAGGTTTCCCTCGCCCTGCCTCCTGGCCTCCCCTACATTCCTCCTACATTCCCAAAGCTGCTAAACCCTTGGGATTGCTTGCTTGGCTAGTGTTCAACAGGGTTTGGCCATGAGACCGTGGGGAAGGGGGCTCCCATGGGCTGCAAGTGGTCCTGGCACACTCAGCCCAGGGCTGTGCCACCTCCAGCAGCAGGGACCTGGGATGACACCCCCCAGCAGCAGCACCCCAACACACCCCTAACCCACGGGAACTCCTTAAGCTGGGACCACCTCCGCCCTAGAGCTGGCTGCTCCTTGCTCCCTGTGCAGTGGCTATGCTTCACAGAGGAGAAGCAACTAAGGGCACCTTTTCCTGATGACGAGAGGTGGTCAGGGGCTGGATGGTGGCAGGTAGGTGAGGATGGGGAGGAGACCCTGGAGCCACCTGAAATACAACATGATGATCATTGTGAAGGAGCCTGTTATTTCCACAGCTCAAGCTATTGCAATTTACTGCAAAACTTCCTCCAGCCCTGAGTAACGCTGTGCTCAGGCAGGGAACGCCAACAGCCTATCTGCGAGTGAGCCTTCCCCGTGCTGTGCTATCATTAGAACAAATTGTCCTTCTCTGAGCAGTAACAGAGAAGGAAAGACACTGTTATCTAGCTACTGTTGACAGGCAATTAACTTGTTTTTGGGTCATGACAGCTCCTTCACTCCGTGCTCTCCCATCCCTCAGCTCACACCACTTCGGCTTCCCAGCTCCTTTGTGTATCACATCAAAAGACTGCCCCTGCCTCTGTCTCTTTGGTCCCCTCTGTCCTACTGATAGCTATCCTCCAGCTTATCTAGCTTATCCATCTGGCCCCAAGGGATCTCCTCTCTGGAGCAGAGGAGCCTGGTCTCCTTTTGGGCATGCATATGCACCAGGGTGTCTCTGCTCAGGGAGCCTGAAGCCACCTTTCAGTTTTGGAAGCTGGCACTCACCTTTTAGAGGATGGGTCTGCAGCTTTGTCACTCGCTCTGAGGGAGACCTCCAGTCCAGCCCACGCAGTGGTAGCAGGAGGATGCAGACCACCGAAGAGTTTATCTGGGCAGCTTGGTCATCCCAGTCACTCCTGCCCAGTGCTCCGCTGCTTCCCCCTGCCTGTGACCAGCTCTGCTCTCTCTCCTTCTGGAGCTCCTCTCCTCTCTCTCTGACTCCCCCTTTTCCCCCCCTCTGCTCTTGCTGCTGATCCATAGTTCTCTGTTGGTTTTTTTCCCTCTCCCTGAGGTTGGGTTTAGAGTTAACCCCTCTCTGCCCAGCTTTCCTGCACGCTCAGCTTCTCCCTGCTCCTTCTGCTGAGGAGGGGGTGGCAGGGAGAAAGCTCACTACTCTCTGGTGGATGAGGGGGAGGATGCAGGGGGAAAGGCTCCTTGGACCTCAGCAGCCACCTCTCGATGCTGGGTGTTCAGGACGTGTTGTCCAACACCTCTGGGGAATGTAAATATCCCACCACTGTGAGCCTCATCCCTGCCCTGTCCCTGGGATAGGGCCCTAAACCCTCTAGGATGAGCAATTAATTGCTCATCTAGCAATTAATTGCTAGATTACTAGCTGTTACTGATTTTTAGTAACATGGCACTGAGCAGATCGAGCCTCTCCCACAACATCTGACCTAGGGAGGGAGGAGAAGGCAGGTTTTGGATTCCATCCAATCCAGGTCTGCACTCCACCAGTACCGCAGCGTGGGAGGGAGGACAAGACCTCCAGGATGGCCACCTGCAGAGGTCCAGCTCCATCACAGCTGCCTGGGACAGCATGGGTGCTGGCTGACATGCCAGTGACCCACACAGCCCTCCTGTGCCACCACTCTGCTGCCGTGTCCATCCTGGTGACAGGACCTGTGCCCTGAGGTGCGCTGAGGCTGAGTGCAGCTTGGCGATCCTTTCTCAGCAAGACTCCAAGGCCACCAGCTTCCCTTCCCTGGGGAGGTCGTGGGTGCCTCTTCCAGTGATGGAGCAGGACATGGAGAAGGAGGCGCTGGCCCCTTCCCCTCCACGGCAGCCCCAATATCCCCAGTGGCTCAGTGGCACCCCTCAGCCTGGCAGGAGGCACCATGCAGCTTCTCCCGGGGCGGGAAGGAGCGAGCTGTCCCCGCCAGCTCGCTATCAGCCGCTGCAAGCAGGGAAAAGGGGAAGGCCATGCCTCGGGACACGGTGATAACCCAGGGGATGCGGCGGAGCGCAAGCCCGCAGTCGGGCACAGCCCGCCACAGAGCCGCTCGCCATGGAGAGACCGCACCGCCGCTGCCTGCTCCTGCTGCTCCTCTGCCTGCTCCCACCACGGGGCACCCCAGGCCCACCGCCGCCTCCGGAGGAACCTCGGGAGTCGCTGGGACCACCGTCCAGCACGGCTGACCCCACCGCGCACCTGCTGCGCGGCCACCCCTCGGCCCCGGCGCGGCCCTACAGCCTCTCGCTGTCCCCCGAGGATTATCGCTATGCCCCCAAGCCGCGGCACCTGCGCCCCGGGCGGCTGCGCCGCCTCCTGGGCTCGGCCTTCGACCCCTTCTGGATGGCGACCGAGGAGCCCCGCGGTGGCAACGGCAGCGTCGTCGAGGAGAGCCTGGAATCCATGAGCAGGGACCTGGCCGAGAGCGCCGGGCGCTACCGCCGCAAGCTGTGGCGAGAGGCGGAGGGGCTGGAGCTGCCCACCCTGCTGCCCCCCGCCCCGGGGCTGTCCCCGGACCTTCCCGCGGCCCTGGCCCGCCGCTTGCGGCAGTGGCTGGTGGAAAGGGCCACCTGCCGCCTCACCTCCGCCTGGGTGGATCTGGGACCCGTCTTCTGGCCGCGCTGGGTGCGGCACACCACGTGCGACAGTGGCACCCCCGGCTGCTCCTGGCCCCCCGGCATGAGCTGCCGCCCCGCGCAGCTCACCCGCATCAAGCTGCTGGCCTGGCACTGCTGGACCCCCCAGCACCCCGGCCCCCCGAACTGCGCCTGGCGACAGGTCCCCTACCCCGTGGTGGCCGCCTGCAGGTGCTCCTGCGGCTGAGGGGCTGCGGGGGGCTACGGAGGGGCCTCCCGGTGCGTGTTCTGGCAGCCAAAAGGCTTGAAAAGTCTGCCTGCACTCACCCTCGGAGCTGAGGGGAAATCCTCTCACAGAAATAAACCTCCAGAAAGGAAGTGGGGATGGCTGTGGTCGTTGCTGTGTGTCGCCGAAAGCCCTGGGTGGTGGGTGCAGCTGCTTCTGCCCTCTCCCATCAGTGCAGTGAGGCATTAGCACCAGCATTGCATTTATCTCCAGCAAAGGATGAGGGATGGAAAAATTATGGCACCGAATAACAGGTTCAGACCCTATTTGCAGCAGGCTCAGTCCAAGCTGGGGCATCCCTGCCTGCCTGGGTGGGGCTGCAGGCAAAGGAATTTCAGCAAAGGGTAGAGAGAGGTGGGTCACCACTCAGAGTGGAAACAGCAATGTGGAGAGGAGTTGGAGTGAATCAGTGGGCAGGAGGGAAGGTTTGGGACTGCAACAAGGCAGGCTAGTGAGGATAGAAGTGGGGGGAGGAGCAGGACCCAGGGCTGGAGGCATTTGTGGGGCTGGGTGTGTATAAAAATGGGATGGGATAGGATAGTCCCCTACTTTGAGGTACAGGGTAAAACACGTGGATCCCTGACCCATCCCGTGGTGCAGAGGGTGACAGCCCCAGACCGAGGACTGCCACAGCAGCATACAGGGTATGGGGTGGGTCAGGGAGCCTGGGGTGTGAACTGCATCCTCAAAAAGTGGCATCTGCCTCTACATTCGACTCAGCAAAACACCCTCTGCTTTCTAGGCTAAAAGCTGCCTAGAGCTGTAGATCAGACCTAGGCTGGGAGGACTTGAAGAAATAAAGAATGGGAGGATTTGCCTGGGAATGCAATATTAATATGGTGTCTACAAGTCAATGGGCACAGCATTATTAATTTGCAGCATGCCATCATCTGACCTTCCTGCCTTCCCGGCGCTCCAGCACTCCCCAGACAGCTCCACAGTCTGCTGCAGGGCTTGGCCTTGAAATAGGCAGAGTGCCGGGAGTCAGATGCTGAAGGGCCTGAGAGATATGGAGGTGAGAGGGAGGTCAGCGTGCCTGGTGAGAAGAGGAGCAGAAGGGGAAGCCCTCGTGTGCATACAAAACCAATTGTGAGCATCGCGGGAGGGAGGCTGCTGCTGCTCTGGCCTGCAGCTGAGTAGCAAGACATGGGTACGGCTGCTCTCCCACTGAGGAGGACTTGAAACCTGGAGCAGGGTTAAACTCCTAGGGTTGTCTGCCCTGGGTGGAGTGAAGGCATCAGCAGGGCTGCCTGCAGAAGGCCAGGGGAGAGGGGGAGAGCAGGGCTGGGAAATGTGAGGGAGCACGGTGCAGGTGTGCAGGTAGAGGGAAAAAGGGGTGCACATGCATTGGGCTCAAAACAGCAGTGATTTAGTTTAGGGTCTCAAACTCCCTGTACCCAAGCCCATCCGGCTGAAGCTTCATCTCTTCTAAATTGCAAGAGGGGCCCAAGAGCAATCCCCTTGCCTTCCCCACTACATTCCCCATGCCAAAATACTGCCTGTGGAAAAGGGTTTGCAGTGCCACGAGGGCCTGGTGCCACAGAAAGGGAACTCCATATCATAGCTTATCAGCAGGCAGAGCTCAGGGCCTGTGGAGGTGGAAAATTAAACAAAATCAGCATGCAGTTACACTACCAGGTGTTTTAACAGGGCTTGGCTGCAGTCCTGTTGAACCCACAGAACACATTTCTGCCCTGTCCTCTGCATCCTGTAAAGCCCTACAATCCTGGATTAACACCTGTATTCTTCCACAGTTGCTCTGGTTCAGGTCAGACATTATTGCCCTGTAGCTTGCTCCCTGACTGCCTAAAGGCACACAGCAACTTCAGGGCAGGTCTTTGCTGACCTGACCCAGCGCTCCAGCACCCAGGCACAGCACACTCCATTCCTGCTGGAATCTGTCCCTGGCTGCAGCTACTCATTCAGCACACGGGCAGCTGGCAGGACACACAACTTCTGACCTGGCGCAAAACTGATGCAAACAAAGCAACCCTAAGAGATGCCCAGGTCCCACTTGCTCCTGTCGGAAAGCTGAAATGCTATACCAGGCACAGCTTGGAGGAAAAAAATCCAGAGATTCCTGCAACATGGAAGAAAATTAAAGGTTTCTGACACCTGCTCTGCCCCTAGCCTCAGCCTCAGTAAGATCCTCAGGACTCAGCAGGTCCTCTCACCATGCTGCTGGCCTCTGCCACCTCAGCTTGCCCGCTGCCTGATGGCTTCTCTGGGGCAAGATTTCTTTCCCAGGGCAGGTTTGGGACCACTGAAGCATTTAGCAAAGCCTTGTAGCTGGGGACCAAGCAAGCCTCGCATCTAACACCTGAGAGTGAGAAGGACAGAAAGGAGTACTGGAGCTTTGGCTGGCCCATGCCCTCTTTCCCTAACCAGCTGCCGGTGGCACAGGTTGCAAAGGGCTTGGGAAACACCCCTGCCTCAGTGGGGAATTGCAGCAGTCAGATCTGCCACGGTTATGCTGCTGGACCCACAGCACAGCACAGCACAGAAGAAGCAGGCAACCTCAGTCACGTCAGCAATGCTGTATTTCCATCAGCAGGAGACAGCAGGAACTGCAGCGCTTCAGCATCTGGACTGAGGCTTCAGGGAAGACATAGCAGAGTGCCTGGTCACAGCACGAGAGGATGAGGATGGGGATGGATGGGTGCAGCTCCTGGATGAGGAAACAGGAGGCAGACAAATATCCGCTGCACAGCAGGACACCTTTAATGACACTTTTAAGTGCTGGTTGCCAGTGCTACTGCCAGCATTCTGCAACAGCCAGCTGGCTGACTCATGTGATGCAGGCTGTGATGCCTTGAGGAACGGTCCTGCTTTCGGCAGTGTGCTGCTCAAGCCTTTTTCCCCGGCAGAGGCACTTGGTTGTGGGCAGGGATGGTGTTGAGGAGGTGTTCTCTAGCCCCTCAAGGCAGGGCTCCGTGTTTCCGTCCCACCTCGGTGAAGGCTTCCACGCAGCGGTCGATGTCCTCGTCACTGTGCACGGCTGAGATCTGGACCCGAATGCGAGCCTTCCCCTTGGGGACCACGGGGTAGCTGAAGCCGATGACATAAATGCCTGGGGAGGAAAAGCAGGCAGTCAGAGCTGGATGTCACCCTGAGGAGAGGGGCTAGGTGTACTGGGTGATAGAAAGGCTCCCCTCCCAATAACCACTTCCAGACTTCAGGGTTTTCAAGTGCCATCTGCTCCCAAGCGTGGAAATGAGGTTTAGGGTCAGTGATGGGGATGGAGTCCAGCAAGGCAAGACAAGAGCATTAATGGAAATCCCCTCCCTAACAGAGAAAGAAGGTGAAGCCAGCAACATCTGCCACCACCACCAACTGTCCCTTCCTGCAGGGAATGTGTCTGCATACTGAGTTTGGTCCCTGGATCACCTCTTTTCAGCATGTCCTCTGCCATCACTGACGCCAGCCGAGCATCCCCCAGCATGACCGGACAGATGGGGTGGTCTTTCCCTGAGATGGTGAAGCCAGCTGCCGTCATCTTACTTCTGAACCTGGTGATGAGAACAACAGGATGAATCAAAACCTCATCACTCCTGTCCCCGGAGACCACTGCCTTTCTTTCCTCTGGAAGTCCTGGCCCCTGGAGACTAGGTGAAGTTTGCTTCACTGTGCATCTTCTGTGCAGGGAAGAGATCTCTGCTCTTGGAGTGACCTCCTGGCCATGCCCTGCTCAGCAAAATGGGACTGCAGATTCTTGAGGGGCAGATGTGTTCCAGCACACAGAACATCCAGATGTGACACATCTGCCTGCACATCTGTCTACTACAGACACGCACATCCTGCAGGCTCCCCTGAGCTCTGACTTGCACACTTCCTTCACAGCTGTCACTGGGGAAGGGGGTGTGTGTGAATAAACATATGGACAACTCATTCCCAACAAATCTATCCCTGCTCCCACCCCAGTATGGCCCCCTCACCGTTGGGTTTTGGCAGCCATAGACTGTGCAATGGCATTGCTCTCCATGAGCAGGTCCAGGGCCTTGGATGCACAGCCCACCACGGCGGGGGGCAGGCTGTTGGAGAAGAGGTACGGGCGGGAACGCTGGCGGAGCAAATCGATGAGGGGTTTGGGACCAGTTGTGTACCCGCCTGCAGATGGAAGAGAGAGAATTGGACAAGGCACCCCAGTGTGACCTCGTGGGCTCCTTGATAAAGCCAAGCTGGCACCTATAGCAGGAATTTATTAATTACAAACCAGGTCTAAAAATCACAGCTGATGCTTTTGACCAAGGGTTTCCACCTTAACCCCAAAGGCAAACACATGAGAAAGATGACAGTGTAAGGAGCACACAGCATGATCTCCCTTAATCCTGCAGCAAGGTCACAAACCAAGCCTCATGCCACCAGAGGAAGAGAGTAACATGCATCAGTGACTTTATCATTAGGCTGAGGAAGGAAACATAAGACTGATGCTGTAGAGCTCCTTATAGCATGCAGGACCCTGGGCAGGAAAATGCCTTCACCTGCAGCTCCTCCAAGAGCTTTTCCCAGGGTGGAATTGACGATGGTGACTTTGTCCATCACTCCCAGGAGCTCATCGGTACCCCTGCAGAAAAAGGAATGTCACATTATCAGCTGTGCCAGCATGCACCAGAGAAGCTGTCAGATACCTCAAGGAAAACAAAGCACTGTCAGGTCTCTGGCATCCCTCCTTCTAGACAGGGAGGAACAGCCCCTTGTGATAGATCAATCCAAGTATTGACCTTCCTTTCCTGCAGCAAACCTAAGCTGGGACCTCACAAAGTAAGAGCATGGGTTCTTCATCCCCTACAGATGGGAGAGTGCTCAAACTTCCCACACAGAAGTTTAATAGTCCAAACAACGCACCTGCCAGGAGAGGCAGATGAGATAGTCACACCATCTGCTTCACACTAAGAAGCAGCTGTTACTTTGGGATGGATCACTGCTAAAGCATCTCCTTTCAATCTCCTTTCAATCCTCAGGTGTCCCAAAGTTGAGGTGCAAAGCCTTCAAAGAGTCCCCTCACAAAAACACGTTGTTCATCAGCCCCGCAGCCTTGCTTCCAAATTAGTTAGGGCAGGAGGAAGAAACAGGTATGAAGCAGTGACCTACCGACCATTGGGTCCCAGGAAGCCTGTGGCATGGCATTCATCGATGAAGACCAGGGCATCATACTTCTGGGCCAGCTGGCAGATTTCCCTCAGGGGTGCAATGTCACCATCCATGGAGAAGGCACCGTCAGTGGCCACCAGCCGCAGTCGATGCTTCTGTTGGAGTGAAAGAGGCAACCCCAGGGATGAAGATGTCACCCTGAGGAGAGGGGCTGGCAAAGGGACACACTCTAACCCCTGTATGGAGAGGATGTATCTAACCGAGATGGGGGGATTTGCATTGCAACCATTTGCCTTGCCACCTTGCCTATGCATGCCTACCTGTGCCTGTCAGCCAAAACAATGCCTATCGCATGGGAAAAGGCAGAGCTCAGCCTCCAGGACTGGCTGCCGCACAGGGAGCACAGCTAAGCAAGTGCTCTGCCATCGGGGTGCGAGCAGACCTCCATACCTGTGCTTCCTTCAGCTTGGCCTCCAGGTCCTGCATGTCCATGTGCTTGTAGCGGTACTTGTTGGCCTTGCACAGGCGGATCCCGTCGATGATGGAAGCATGGTTCAGCTCATCCGACAGCACTGCATCCTCTGGGCTCAGCAGGGCCTGGCCGTGCCAAACAGAAAGGATCATCCTTCGCTCCAGATGCCAACTCACTGAGATCTCCCAGCCTCCCTCAGCACAGAGAACAAGGCTGTGATTGAGTGCTAGCTGCCACGTCTCTCCTGGCGCTGCTAAACTTCGTATTTCCTTCCTAGTCCCCTTATTCCCTGGTTTCTCTATGCCAGGCTCTTGCTTGTGACTTCTGAGCTCAAAACCTCCCTCCCCCTTCCCTAACATGACTGGGAGATCACCCCCCTTCCCCTCTCCTACACTTTTAAGGGGGAATACAGACCTCTGAGGAAATAGGAGGCCTCCCCAGGAGCTGGAGCTGGCTGGAGACAGGGGAGGTGAGGGCAGGTTAAATGCCTCTGCATGGCTTCCCCAAGTCAGGGCTCTTCACTGCCAGTCACTGCCATCTTTTCTGGTGCACAGAGCTCACATCAGAGCCTCTGGAAGGCATGGCAGCCACATGGCTGTCACCCCCCCCACCCTCCTCCATGCACAACACAAGGGAAGCCTTATGAACCTCAAAGATACCAGCGTTGGCATCAAAGCAGCTGGCGTAGAGAATGGCATCTTCCCGCTGGTGGAAACGTGCGATTTTCTCCTCCAGGTCCTTGTGTATGCTCTAAAGACAAGAGAGGGGCAGGAGTCAACAGTGGGGCAGCACAAGTTGTTGCTTGCCCACTGCTGTTAAATGCTGACTTGAAAGGGAGAGAAGCTGCCAGGTGTTATCCAGAAAAGGTGTGTGTGCGTGGGAGAAGTTAGTTGTGTTCAGCAAATGCAGCCCTAAACCATGATTATGGGTTTGGACGCCAAAAGCTCAGCAGGGAGACTCCAAGCTCCCCAGGCACAGAGGAGAAGCTCTGCTCGTTCTTTGCACTTAACCAGGCAGGGCTCAGAAAAGGCTCCAGCAGGGATAAACTAGGGCGGGTCTGATGGAGCCACTTCAAGTCAGGTTCACTATAATTTTGACCCGCAAGAGAGGGAAAAAGACATTAATTTTCTGAATTCTGAGGGGTGTTTTGTTTCTTTGCTCTCTCAGGTGTTGTAATGGTTTAAATTGGCATATTTCCAGATTTTTGGCTAGCGGGGACTTGGCAGGCTCTTTTCCTCACCGGGCCACGTGTAACTTAGTACTGTGTACGCATGCCGAGTGGGAGCACCGAGAGGAGAGTGTGCGGGGACACCCTGTGAAAGACCCGCGGTGAAGGGATGCTGCCGCTACCTGGGTACCGCAGATAAAGCGCACGGAGCTCAGCCCAGCGCCGAACTTCTCCAGGGCCTCCACAGCGGCACGGATCACCTCGGGGTGGCTGGAAAGCCCCAGGTAGTTATTGGCGCAGAAATTGATGATCCCTGCGGGAACAGAGATAGAGAAGCAGGGGCATGGCACGGGGGGAAGGGACCGAGGGCCGCCCTCCCCGCCGCCCCCCGCACGCACCGGCGCCACCGCCCGCCAGCTGGAGGTGGGGACCCTGTCTGGA
>VZRL01000729.1:90898-112867 GCA_013397895.1 Origma solitaria
GGGCGCTGCCGCGGCTCCAGCGGCTGGAAGCGCTCGAACACTTTCTCTAGGAGGCGTTCGGCGTCTTCTTTCGAGGAGAGGATCTGTCCCAAGGGGTTTAGGCACGCCAGAGCCAGGCGATATCCGCAGTCTGAGGGATTTTGGGGGAATGCCATCCATGGGATTTAGGAACTGCAATGGGGTCATGTACTAGGGTCTGAGCATCAGTGCATCACGGACGTTAAGGATCAACAAGCCCAGGAGCATTAGGTGCTTCTACCTAGGGATTTGGGGTCTGCAGCACAGGTGACTTGGATCCTGGCAGCTCGGTGGTTTATGGGTGCCCACCACTGGGGATAATGGAGAGAGTCTGTAGTGTGTGTGCATCCAGTTGAGGTGACCAATAATCCATTGGACAGAGATTAGGATCCATTTAGGATTTACCAGGTGAAAATTAGAATACCCAAACCCAAGGAATTTAAGTCCCTCTGGCCAAACGTGTATGTAAACTAAAAGGTCCAGTGGCATTAGTCATGAAGAGTCATAGAATGATGGAATGGTTTGGGTTGGAAGGGACTTTAAAAATCATCTAGCTCTCTGTCATGGGCTGGGACACCTTTCACGTTTCCCAGAGCCCCATCAAACCCCAGCTGGAGTACTTCCAGGCATAGGGCATCCACAACTTCTCTGGGCAACCTACATCCATCTAGATCAAGTATCTCCTTCCTCCACTACAGCTGACTGAAGAATTCTGTGGCCAGAGTGGTTAGGCCATTCATTCGGGGGGAAATAGGTACCAGGCTCTTGAAAGGTGTTCAGCGTCTTCAGCCTAGGTGTTCTGGGAACCTTTGATCCAAGGGTCTTAGGAACAAGAGCCCATAGGGATTAGGTGCATCCAGGCTAAGGAGTTCAGGACCCTGAAGCACACAGTTTGGAATCCTCAATGGCTAAAAAGCTCAGGCACCATTTACCCAAATGATTTAGGAAGAAGAGGCTGAAGAATTTGGTAGTCATCGGAGAGGATGAAGAGCCTGGGCTTATGAGATTTAGGCACAGCAAGCCCGAGGGTACTGGGTACCCAGAGCCCCTGGGATTTTAGAGCTCCTGCCCCAGGTGTTTGGGGATCCTGATGATCAAGAAGTTTATATGTCTCTAGCTAAGAGGGATTAGGCAGCCCCTGCCTGAGGCTCAGACCCTGTTGAGCAGTGAGGCCCGTCTGCAGGCTCCCTGCCAGCCCTGGCTGTCAGGATCACCCAGCCCAGCCCAGGGAGGGGCTCTGGCCGGGGCCAGGCAGACCCTGGAGTCGTGCCAGCCCTCCCTGGGCACAAAGCCAGAGGCCCCGGGGCACGGCAGGGCTGAGCGCTGCAGTCCTGCCTCATCCTGCCCTGGCTGCCCACCTCAGCTCACCTGCGGAGCTGTTCACTGCCTCAGGATGTTCCTACCTAGGCAGCAAAGATGCTTAGAGCTGTGTTTATCCTTCCACCCTGCGGGGATCCCACTTCATGGGCACCTTCAACTCCTTGAAAGCCAATGTGGACAGGCTCCAGCCCTGCTCCTCCTCTGTCCCGTCCCTGCGCAGGAGTCCCTGCCACTACCCAGCTGTGCTGAGGCAGCTCCACAGGCAGGCGGGCAGCCCCCGTTATCTCCAGCACCAGCTGGACCTCACACGCAGCAGCCAAACATTCCTCACCTCATGCCATGGTGGCGACCTGCAGCAGTGGATGAGGGAGCAGGGACCCCTCTTCTTCCTCCAGGGAAGGCCAGGGCTTTTGGAGCCATATGTTTTGGCTTCCCCACCGATGTCTCTGCCCAGCCCCAGCAAACACACAACGCCCCAGGAGTTGGGGCAGGACCAGGAACCGAAATCCCGTACAACCCCAACAGACACACAGAGTCACGATCATGTCCAACACACAAGAAGCAGCCCAGCACTGATAAAACCAACAGACACACACACGCAAGAAATTTCGGAGACATCAAAATAAAAACTCAGACCAGTAAACACTTTAAAATTGGAACTCTCCATTACCAAAGATGTTCCTTTGTTTTCATTCATCAACTGCCTTGTTTTAGCTATTTCCATTCAGGAACAGATCAATTCTTTATAAAATGCAATAGAAAGGAGTAAAAATAAAGGCAACAGCTATTTACAGAACCAACGGGGAGAGTACCGGAACACCTCTAGACTTCTCACTTCTTCTTGGGAGATTTCCGGGCACTGGACTTGGCTCTGGATTTTGACCTCTTTGCCTTCTTGGGTCTGGATGACTTCAGGGTCTTGGCCTTAACAGTCTTTGGCTTCTTGGCTTTCTTCGGGCTGCTCCTTGACTTCTTCCTGGCCTTCCTGGCGGCAGATTTGGGCTTCTTGGTCGGAGACTTGGCTTTCCTGGACCTAGCCCGCTTCCGGGGCGAAGTGGATCTCCTGGCCGCCTTCTTCCTCTTCTTGGCTGGAGACCTCTTCGCCTTGCTGGCCTTGCTGGCTAGGCGGAAAGAGCCGGAGGCACCGACTCCTTTGGCCTGCTTGAGGACTCCAGCGTTGAGGAGGCGTCGAATGGCCAGCCTGATCTGGACGTCGGCATTCGGGCCCACCTTGTAGTGGCTCTTCACGTACTTCTGGATGGACTGCCGGGACGAGCCGCCGCGGCTCTTGTCGGCCCGGATGGCTGCCTTGATCATGTCCGAGTACGTGGGGTGGGCTGCCGGACGCCGTGGAGACCGGGGCCGCTTGGGCTTGGTGGCCGAAGCCGGCGGCAGTGGGATCGGGCTGTCGCTCATGGCGAGTGCTTCGTCCCGCGATGTCCCGCTGTGCCCTCGCGGCTGGAAGCGTGGCCCGGCCCGGCCTGGGACCCCCGCCCGTGGGCGGGGAGAGGCTGGGAGGGAAGCGGAGTGTGGGTGAAGGCGCAGCAGAGCCGGTGCCGCTCTGCCGCCGGTGCCCCCCGCCGGTGCCTCTGCGGCCGCGCCCGCCGCGGGCTCCCTTTAAAGCCGCGCTGCGGACCGCGGGGAGGACTGCCCCGCGCGCGCCGCCCGTGTCCCCGCGTGTCCCCTGCCACGCCCTGGCCCGACCCGCCGGGAGGGACAGCGCGGGGGGCGCCGTGGAATAAATAAGAGTATTTGGGGGGGAACACAAGGGGGGACACTGGTGGGAGCGGCGAGGGACGATGGAGAGCGAGGACTTTCAGGGGACATCTAGTGGGGCAGCTTGGGTACAAAGGGCATTTGGGAGGATATGGTGTAGGGACAGGAAGGACACTGGAGGGGACACCGGCATGTCAGGGGTACTCAAAGCAACATCAAGAGATGAAGAGGGACACTTAGGGAGGATAAAAAGGGTGTTAGGGAGAGACATTTAGGAGGGACACAAGGAGACACACTGGAAAATACCAGGGGACAAGGAAGGACACTGGGGAAGATACTGAGGTGGCAAGAAGGAACACTAAAGAAGACACTGGGGATGGCACCAAGGAGAAAAGGGGAGCACTGGGCACAAATCAACTCAGCAGCAAGACCCCATGGCCAAGTGCCTCTACTCCCTCTTCTGCCCCTTTGCTCCCCACCAGGTGCTTTAGGAACACCAGCTGAGTCCTTGCAGGTGAATGGCGAGGGGTCACAAATAACAGGCTGCCCTGGGAGACACACACAACTCCTTGTGAGGGGACAGAGCAAGGACATGTTGGCAATCAGCCATCCTTTCCCTGCTGGGTGAGCGGTCGGCTGTTCCTGGGAGATTAAATACAGCTCTTATCATCATCTTGCCTGTAGGATTTAGATGATGTTTTCCCCTTATTTCTTAAAAACACGTGGGTGCAGCCACCTGGTGCCAAGCAGCATGCCATGCTATGCTCAGAGGCGAACCAAACCCCACAGTGCTTCAGCATGGCATTAAAATACACAGCAAGCACCTCCTGATAACCTCTGTCTGCCCTGGGTGTCCAAAGCCATGAAAACCACCAGCCAGGGACACACAGAAGTACACATAAAAAAATCAACATAGATACATAAATACGAATATGAATACAGAAATTGAAAAACTAGAAATAGAAATTGAGATCATGGAAATTAGAAATAGAATCATAGGATTGTTTGGGTTGGAAGGGACCTTAAAGATTATCCAGTTTCATCTCCCCTGCCATGGGCAGGGACACCTTCCACTGGACCAACTTGCTCAAAGCCCCATCAAACCTGGCCTTAAACACTACCAGGGATGAGGCATCCACAACTTCTCTGGTCAACCTGTTCCAGTGCTTCACCACATTCACAGTAAAGAATTTCTTCCTAATGTCTAATCTAAACTTGCCCTCTTTCAGTTTAGAGCCATTGCCCCTTGTCCAATCAATACATTTAAATACAAATCTTTGATACCTGCTCCTGTATTATGTGAGGACCTGGCCTGGGAGGAGGCACTCAGGTCCCTGATGCTTTCCCACAGATGGAAGTGCCACCAAGTGCATCTCCTTGTGCCTTCCTCCCTGATGGAGTTTTTTCACATGCTCCATTCCATTTGGGGAGTGGGAAAAGCTGTCAGCACCTGCAAACCTTTTGATTTTATTAGGAGCAAACTGCTCCTAATTGTGGAGATGAATAACCACCATCCCACCTCCCCTGGGGTTTGCTTTTGTTTAAGACCTAATAAATACATGGTTTTCCATCCCATATGGAGTGCAGGGAGCTCTGGTGGCCTCTGTACAACACTTTGACCGGCCAAAGGACCCCTCATTTTTCCTATCCAGGAAAAAACTGCTGGCGCTGGCTGCCTGCACGTAGGCACCCCAGACACACAGATAAGGCACCATCTGCTTTTATTTACATCCAAGTTTTTAACCGTCGCAAGCAACTCGCCCGTACGCCAGGCTCCGAGGGGAGATGAGGAGGTTTAGGAATTGGCCCCGGGATTGGCACAGCGCCACGGGCTCCGGCCCTAAAAGCCAGGCAGCCATTATCAGTGCAGTGCAGTGATGGGGAGGCAGAGGCGGTGGGGGGGAAGGCGGCAGGGAGGGACACGGCAGATGCTTCACCTAACTTCAGCCACCTTAGGGTCTAATCTCAACCATTCACCTGGGCAGCTCCTGCAGCTGATCCAGGCTGCTCAGCCTCCTCCGGCGGGTGCCGCTGCTGGCAAACAAACACGCTCTCCCCTGTGCATGGCAGTTCTGGCCCTCTCATGCAGACCAGATCCCTAATTTTTAGCCAGTCACACTAAGGGAAAGATCCTGTGGCCCCAAGCAATTCACTGGAGGGAAGGCACAGGTGGTCACAGCTCGTGAGGCTGCTGCTGGCTTTGCACAAGGGGGTAACCTGGTCAAGGTAAACCCCCCAAGCACCTCACTTGATATTGGAATGCACCCCTTGAACCCTGCACTGTTTTGACAATGCTTCTTGAGCATGAACTGATCAGGATTGAGAGGATGAGAGGATTTCCCAGCCCCTGGCAGGATCTCAGGGCTGGAGGTGGAATTCAGATGCTGCCAAGCAATGCAAGCCCTGCTGTCTCTGGGCAGTGGGTCCTGTGTTTCTGGCACTCCACTGCAGGCAGCACAGGGGGCTCATCCAGAAGGAACAGTTATTTCCACGGGCCACACATGCCACCATGGCCATCTTGGTTCATGTTTGCACTTTTGGCCACAGGAACTTGTCACCATGCCCCTGAATAAGGCGAGTTACCCCCTGCACCTCATCATTCTCATCAAGAATGGCTATCCAACCACTACAAGCCTCCAGTGCCTTCCCTTTCTGGCATTAGTCGGGAGAGATTGGGAAATCCCACTTCTCCGACAAACCCCAGAGGACGAAGCCTGGCAGAAGAATCCTCTCTGTAATCCTGTTTACCTTCTCCTCCCTCCCTACACTGAGTTCAACCAGACCCCATGGGGATTTACACACTTCCAGATGCAGATTTCATCTTAAATGGTCAAACTGTGTCCACTGCGGATGTGCTATGGTAACAGCCCCTGCCTTGTAGGGGCACAACAGCTGCTCATAAGCCTTTGAGAGCACCAGGGCACTTCTGGTGATTAATGTCAGAGACAACATTTCATTTTACCCAGTTTCTCTCTCAGAGAGACTCAAAATCCCCAGCAGCAGGACTTGGTCTTGGTGGTACTCAGATCCAAGCGCTTCTGTGCTTTTTTTAACAGCAAAACAGGGAAACTAGCTGATGTTCTTGCTGTGCTCATCAGGGCTTCAGCTCCGAGTCCCTGGTGTGCAATGCAGTGTGGTTAGCCCAGCGTGAAGCCACTCAGCCTGGCCATTGCTAGGGGCAGAGCAGGCTTGAAGGGTACAAATAAATGGCAAAGGGGCATTGCCTCTGGCAGCTGGGCTGATTACTGCTGTTTTAAAAGACTTACAAGCTGGTTTTTAAGGGCAAGCTCCTTATGTGAGCTGGGATGTAGGCTCCCACGTGCCATGGTGCTGTATAGCTGTTAGTTTTCCCCTTGCTTGAGGTGACGATGATTCTCACAGCCACAACCCAGCTGGGAGCAAATGGATGGGACACAACCATCACTTTGGGATATTTTTGGGCTCTGTCAGCCATCATGCCTGTCATCCATGGGCATTTTGGTCATCTCTCCCAGCCACTCTTCCTCGAGCCAGCTCCTCTGCTCCCAGGAGATAAGGATGTGGAGACGACGGGATGAGCTTATCGCCCCAACGCAGGCAAGACAGGGTCTGCCTGATAATGGCCATGCCAATTTTGGAGGCGATGGCCCCCCTCACCCTGGGATGAGGGGATCATCCTACCCCAGAGCCTCGAGGAGTGGCAGCTCCACCACATGTCAGGGGCGCGCACATTTCGCCCGTGCTTACGCCACACATTTATCGGGCCGAGCAGCCCTCCCCAGACGGGCAGAAAACAACAACACACCGCTCCGAAAAACCAACCCAAACACAAGATACTGAACTCTTCGGGGAAGGGGCGGGTGAGCAGGGTGCTGAGCACTGTGCAAACAGCAGTTTGCAGTTCACCCCTTGCTTGCCCCCAGTGCCCCACTCTTAGGAGCTTCCTCCCCCAGGAGTAGGTACAACTATACAGACTGTTGTTTGAGTGGTTATTTTTTCTAAAAAACACACAGACACCACCCGGCCCCAACACTCTGCCTTGACCTCTTTTTTTCTCTCCTTTTTTGGCTCCTATAAATCCCCATGGCAAGACCAAGCCCTGCAGCCTGAAAACACTTGCCCTGAGCTGTTCTTTCACCTCTTGTCTTCCTTGCCATTCCAGTGCCCCGAATGCCAAATGCTCGCCCTGTTCCAAACTCGATGGCAACAGCCATGTCCTGCTGGGAGGCAGAGGGAAAAGCCTGGACCTTGGGCAGCACAGAAGAGAAAGGGTGTCTAGGCCAGAGGCAGGAA
This sequence comes from Origma solitaria, assembly GCA_013397895.1. Lineage (NCBI taxonomy): Eukaryota > Metazoa > Chordata > Aves > Passeriformes > Acanthizidae > Origma > Origma solitaria. The sequence goes on from VZRL01000729.1 coordinate 98,225, forward strand.
GCCAAGAAACATCAAGAGCAAGTCCTGGTGCTTGACAGGCATAGTGGGGAGCTGAGCTCATTGCTTGGACTCTTGCACCATCCACTGGGTTGCCCAAGGGCCTTGCGCATGTGACTAAAATCTCCAACCCAATTTCACCAGAATTTGTGACTAACAAAAACCACTAAAGTGGCTTGCCTTACCTAGGGAAAGTAGCCCCTGCAGCCCTTCCCAAGGGAAGGGCACGCCTGCATGCTCCTGCCCCAGGGGATGCCAATACCATGGCCAGGTGATCCCATGCTGAGCAAAAGAGTGCCACCCTAACTGCCCTCATTCCGGCTGCTGCAACATCCTTACCCCCTGCTTCCATCCCCAGGTCTCACAGTACTCCAGTCTGCCAGCCAACACATCCATCACCTCCATCCAGTGATGCTCCTTGACCCCTTTGCCTTCCCCTCTTCAGATGCTGCCTCCAGCCCCAGCACGTGTCCGCAATTAGGTCTCTTCCATAATTGCCAGCACCCTCTCTGTACAACAGCAGCTCCTGTTTGCATTGGGATGTGGCTGAAGGAGAAGTAGTCACCCGCCAGGTCCTCCACCCTGACAAAAAAGCAATATGCTTCACACAAAAAACAGGAGGAAAGTGTTTGAGATCCCTCTCATCTCCCCAGGATCTCTCTACACTCCTTACTCTGCCAGTAATTTGCAGTGCCATGTATGTGTCCTCCCAATACTGGATTTAACAATGCAGCCCAGGCTCAGCTCTTCCTCCACGAGAATCAGGGTCCACGTGGAATTTTGGGAGCAGTGTGGTGAAGGAGATCATCTTCCCCCTCCAACCCAAAGGTGGAGCAAACTGCTGGGTAACAGCACTGCAGGGCTTCTCTCGTTCTCTGGCCATGGGCCAGGAGTGCTCCTGCTACTTTCCCTCACCAAATCCTGAAGAAAGGAAGGAACTGGTCAGTATACCCCAAAACCTTGAAAAATGACACACAACCACACACCCCTCACCACTGGATTAGGGCCACAGGGTAAGCCTTCCTCTCCAAGAACACGTTTTTCTCAGCGAAAGGGGAAGATTTTATTAAGTTAAAAGTTGAAGGGCACAGCGGAGCAGCAGCAGCTGCCACCTTGGGGAGGTTGGCTCGGGCGGGTGCAGTAGCAGTCTCACAGCTCCTCTTCCCCAGAAAGGAGAAGCCCCGTGGCTCTGGGCTCCTGCCAACTCAGGTTCTTGCAGGAGCCAAAAGGGCAGGCACGGAGAGAGCTCGATCATGCGGACTCTTGCCAAGGTGTCCTCTTTCAAACGTCTCAGGCAAGCACATCCACGGCAGATTGCCCCGGCGGCTCCCTCCTATGGCTTGGATGTCTTCTCCGCAGGTCCCTGGGGGTGGCACGGGGAGGGGGAGCATGGTCCTTGCCGTACATCCCAGGGGGACCGTGGAGATATTTGGAAGAGAGGGAATATGTGCCAAAGGTGGCTGTGTGTGGCCAGGAAAAATGGGGCAAGGAAAAGGGGGAAAAACCAGATTCTCTTTTTCAGGTTAGAAAAATGCTGGTGATGTAGTAAAAGCTTTCCTCCTCCTCTTCCCCTCCTTTCCGTGGGGGAAAAATTCCTCTATAAAATATAATTTTCACATATAAAATCCTGAAGAAGGTGCATGTAAGGAGCCAGTCCAAACAACGTGCTCAGGTATGCAGGCAAAAAGGGTTCATCAAAAAAGCTTTGGGAGGGCAGTGAGGAGGTTGGGGGTGTGTGGGATTCCTCGCCAAGGTGATAACGGATGGGGATTCAACCTTCCTCTCCCCACAAGTGAGGAATGGAGCAAATACAAAACAAGGACAGATAACAAACGTAGAGCAGACCTAGAGAGAGACAAAACCAGAAATGGTTTAGAAAGACTCCAGTGAGCACAGAAATGCCATCATGCAGCTCCCTGGGGAGATGGCTGTCTGGTGGCCTGCTACAGACCCACACCATCAGCAACTGCTGGTGGAGCAGGGTGACCCCAATCCAAGCAAGCAGCAGAAGCACTCTGGACAACAGGATGACTTTGTTCCTGTCACCCTGGTCCTCCCCCCATCTGTGCTGGAGATGCCTGCAGGTGAGCGTGGGAGAAGGGCTGGGTCTGCTTTGATGCAGACCTAAAATTATTGTGCTGCGATAGGGAAACCACTTCAAAGGTGAAGGGAGAAGGAGCATTACCCACACAGGGAACGCATAACTGCCCATGCTGTCACCCAAGCACAGGGTGAAGGCCAGTATTCACCTGGCAGCCTGGCTGAGCAGTGATTAGTGCTGCCTGCACCAAGAGCAGCACCATAAAAAGGGGACTGCAGCCCTCAGGAGAACATCAGGGACAACAGGAGGGTCAGGAGTGCAGGCCAAGAGGACGCGAGAAGCAGAGGAGGATGACCTTAAGCCTGAAGTTTCAAAAAGGAGTGGAGCAGGAGAAACTGGCAGCTTCCAGATGGCAGGGGACATGGCAGCATCCCCAGTGCTCACCGTTACTTGCTGTTGCACAGCGACTCCTTCTCCTGCAGGGCCGCCATGGCCAGGCGCAGGTGCTCCTTCAGCTGCTCGATCTCTCGCTCCGAGCGCACCTTGATGTGATTCAGCTCTGCATAGACATCTTGGTATTTCCCTGAGGCAAATCTCTTGTCCTGCCAGGGGAGGGAGAGAGGTCAGCAGGTTTCAGGACTGATTTGAGGGAGGGTGGCAGCAAGGTGAGCCCAGCAGAAGAGCCAGCAGGTGAGGAGGGGAGAGCTAGCCCTGGGTTTGAAGCCCATCCCAATCTGGGCCATGCAGAAACCATTCAGAAGAGGAGCATGGAGGTTTCACTTTGCAGACACTGGGCCAGGGACGAAGGCAGAGATGCTGGTCCCACAGCAGCAGGGATCTGCAGCATCAGGTTGAGGAGGAGCTTTTCCATGGCTTGTGTGTCTTTGGGGCAGCCATATGGGAAAAATAAACCCCACCAGGAATGCAGGCCACTGAGAGAGCCGGGTGCAGCTGCTCACATGGCAAAAAACTTATGTGAGTAAGTTATAAACTCCTGGAGCACCACTGAATTCCAAAGCCTCTTTCAGGTTCCACTTTGGCAGGGGCCTCTGAAAATCCCTCTGGAGGAGCTGCTGCCAGTGGAGGGAGCAGCACACCCAGAAACGGTGCCCAAGGAAACACGTCCACTCAGAGAGGGGACAGCTAGGGGAAGCAGAGTGCCAGGCAGCCTTCACCCAGGTTTCCCACTTGCCGAAGAAGGGCTCCTGTCTTGTCCATGCTTATGTGTGCATCCATCTGGGGAAACCAGCAGCTAACTCTCTGTGACTCTTTACTGCACAAGGTAAGCCTATGCCAGTCCATGCTGTTGGAGCTGCTATGTGCTCTGCAGTCAGGTGGTGATAAGAGGGTTTGTCTCCAGCATCCTATCAAACCCAGTCAAACCCTGCTGATATGCAGCCCTGGTGCTTCCCTCCCTTCCCTCTCCCGCTGCTTTCCCAAAGGCTCCCAGGAAACACCGACCTTTTGCATCATCTGCAGCTCCTCCCGGAGGCACTGCACCTCCTTCTTTACGTACTGCAGCTCGTTCTCCTTCACACGCAGCAGCACCTGGGCCAGAGAAGGGGGAGAGGAACCAGAGGTGACTCAAGAGCCACGGCCTCGGAAAGGCCAGCAGGCTCTGGCGCAAGCGCAGCACTGGAAAAGGAAGGAAGGGCCAGAAGGGCTGGGGCAGGAAACGGCGCAAGCAGCCGGAGAGAGCAGCGGAGGGAGGCTCGTGTTCTGCTTCCTGCACTGTCCCCATCGCTCCGTCCGGCACCCCCTCCCACCTGCTCCAAGCCAAAGCCACCGAGAGGAGAAGACCCCCATGATGGTGGGGATGGAGGCAGCGGGGCAGCCTGGGGGACCCCCGTACCTCCAGCTCGCAGGAACTCCGCTCGTTGTTGTGCGAAGCGCGGTCCCCAGAGCCCCGCGACGAAATGAAGCTCCGCAGCTTCCCGATCTCATCTGAGAGGCGGGTCTGCAGCTCCTGCAGGCAAAGCCAAACACGTCAGAGTAGGCATGGCACAGAGCTCTTACTGTCCTGGCCGCTCCATCTTCATGCCAGCCCGCGTTGTAACCCCCTGTCCACAAGCAAAGGCAGCATCTACATCCAGCAGAATACACTTGCTGTATTTAACGCCACAGTTAAGGCAGCCTCTATCTCTTAATCTCTTTCTTTCTCAGATAAAATCTCAGAAGGGAAGAAATGTGAACAAATGGGGAGTTTTAACAGAGGGGCTGTGCTGTGTGAGGGAGGAACATGCTCTGCAGTCTCTCCCTTCTCTTGCCTGATTTTTCCGGAGGAGGTCCTTCCCCTCCTGCTGACAGCGCTCCAATATCTGCTCCCGCTCTTCTGCCTTCTGGGTGAGCTCCCCAATTTCCAGGCACTTTTGGGAATACTGCTCAGAAAGCACCTGCAGTTCCCGCTTCAGCGACTCCACGTCCAACCTGCCAAAGAGCCAAAGAGGCTCATCGCTGCCCCAAAACCCTTGCCAGCTCCCAGCCACCAGCATCACCTTCCCCCCTGCCTTGGCCAGCCTCTGCCCGCATCAGCCATTAGCACAAAACAACATTCCCTGTGAGCCAGAGCTTCAGTTCCCGCATTCCCACACATGAGCGTGGTGCTTCTTGGAGCTTCAAGCCATGCAGAAGAAATGAGGGAGCTTTCCATAAAGAAAATAGAGGGGAAATAGCTATGGGTAAGAGGGAGGTGCTATGGGGAAAAGAGCCAAGCAGGGGACAAACCTCCCTACCCTACAGCTCCAGCAGCCCTGGGAGCCACTACTGGGCACTCACTACCCCTGAGGAGTGAGCTGGGGAGGCGGCAGGAGGAACAACTCAGGGCTAGAGCTGCAGATAGGGTGTGATGACACTGGCACAAGGCGGCATCATCAGACAAGGGGATGAGAGAGGCGCTTTCTTACTGGTGCTGCTTCTGGAGGGCTTCTGGGAGCGAGCTGCATTGCTGGAAGCTCCGTGTCCTGCCCAGTTCCTTATTCATTTCCTCCCGGTGGGCTTTCTTCAGTGCCTCGATGGCTGCAGAGAGGGGGGGCAACGAGAAATGGGGATCAGGCTGTGCCAGCTTCAGGGAAACCAGAAGGGAATTGGCTGAGTTCTTGCCACTGCAGGTTCCCAGCTCTGTCTTTTCATATCCCCCCTCCTTTCCCTTCTGCCCTCAGGGTATCCCCCACGTTCTCCACACTCCGGGATCATCATCAGGATGCCGAGGCCCTGCCAAGCATCCTGTAGGGCCACAGCTTGGCGTTTGCTCCCACCTGCTGCCGTTGCCGCCGCCTCCTCTGCCAGGAGCCGCTCCTTCTCCTGCCGCAGCCGCTCCAGCTCTCGCTGGTGGTGCCTCTGGAGCTCCTCCATCACTTGCTGGTGGGATGACTCCATCTCAGCCAGGCTGCGCTCACAGGCCTCCTGTTGTGAGGAGGAAAGGAGGAGTGAGAGACCAGGAGGGAAGAAGGAAGGGCTTGGGCCAGGACAGGCACCTGGCTGGGCTGATGTTTGCCTTTGCAAACCTCACCCAAGCCCAGGGACATTTTGAAAGAAGTGAGACTATTTCCCAGGAGGGTCTTTTCCTTCTGAAAGTGAGGTGGCACTATAATCACTGACCACAACCACTTGACAGGGACACGCATCTTGCAACACCCCCTTGCACTTTACAGAGGAAGAACGTTCCTCTGGCTCTTAAAACTAAAGCAGCAAGACCGGAACATCCCTCTTGGTCCGAGAGCTGGAAATAGCATGCCCAACATCGCAGTCCTGACCCTACACCAGACCCTACACCTGACCCTACACCACACAGACCAGGCTGCACTGCCTGGCTGGAAGAGATCAACAGTGGGAACTGCATCTCAGTATCTGCCTTTTAAATGAAGCAGCATCCCCTGGAATCTATGAAAACCGAGCCTCCTCTCTTGAAAAGTGACACCCTGCACTGTCCTGTGGCCTGATGGAGGCTGCCAAAGAGCCCTCCCCACAGCCTAATGGCTAGAGATCCTCCTTACACATCTCTCCCTCCTTTCTGATGGCTCTGAGACCAAGGGGGTGGCTCTTTCTACACTGAGTGCTGAGGTTAACTCAAGTTAGAGCTAAGCAAAGAGGTTCCCACCTTGGTGCTATCCCACTGCTCCCCCTCCAATGCTGGCAGCACCTCCCTGAGCCTCTCAGGAAGGACGTATTCACCAACAAACCACACCATTATTATTAAAAGCCTGGGCCTCACAGACTTCAGCAGAGAGCTAGGAAGCCATCAAATCCCCCAAGAGCCCCTTGCCATCCCATTCCTCCCCCACTAAGGCAAAGGCTCATACAAAACACACTCCAACACATTAGCCCTTCCTGGCTACTCCTCTCTGCTGAGATGAGGGAAGCTGGGGAGCTTCACAGGACAACCAAAGGAGAGGAAAAGGGGAGGAATCAATTTGGTGATCTGTCCACGGACCAGCTGCAACCCTTGGCAGACCGTGAGAGAGCGAATCCTTTGGGGAAAGGCCAAGTTTGGCCTCAGATGTGACATGCTGGCTTTTTGAGCCAAGTTATTAGGAAGATAAGGAAGTTCCTCCCCACAGCTTTTGCTTTTTTTTGACCATAAAGGGGCTTGTGAGCTGTAAATATTAAATCACGATAACACAGAGACTGGTAAGTGTCTGGACTGCGCTTGTGGGTTTCTTTATCTGTGCTAGGTACAGCCAACCCGCTGCAACAGAGTTTACCAGCCCCAGTTTCCCACCCTGCCAACCCCCTCTGCCTCAGTATCTTCCAACACGTAAGGCCCATCCTGAAAACCCCACTGTGTGGCAGAACAGCAGCCTCCCCACAGGAAATCCCTGCGGGATGTGACCCCGCTTGCTTTGGACGAGCCCATGAGAGAGGAAAATAAATAAACAAAGAGAAGTGAGAGGCTGAAGCACGAGCAAATTCTGCTTTGCTGGCTCTCCCACGTGCTGTCCCAGCAAACGAATGGGCTGCGCTGTCAAAGTGACCTTCAGGGCTCGGGCTGTCCCTAGGGACTGACTGACTGACTGCTGTTAACAAGACACTCAGGAGCCCTGCTTAGCAAGAACCACATGTGGTGAGCAGCAAAGCACCAGGGAATGACCAGAGGCTCAGCAGGAAGCTGCTGACCCACTCTCGGGCTGGCCAGCATCCTGCCCACGCACCAAGCAAGGCACAGATCCTGCACCTCTCCCCAAATTCTCCTTCCCTCCCTTTATAACCCTGGCCCCTTTAAGGCCAGGCAACACGCTCCAGCCTTTATGTAATTAACATTGATTACAAATGGGCCCAGTTAGGGTCACCATGGCAACCCAATGATTAGCGATACCTGCTCGGCAATAAGCTGAGTCCCAGCACTTCCCAGTTTGGAACTGGGAGTGACCCCTGGCCCTGAGTCCTGCACCCTACTCACCTGTGAGATGTACCCTCGGGGCACATGGCTGTCTCCCTGGGATTTTGCTGCTTCCCTAAGGCTCTCATTCCTGGCCCGGCAGGACTCCAGCTGCGCCTGCAGTGACTGGATCTGTGCCAGGGAGAGAAAGATGCTCAACCAAGGGTGGAAAAATGCCATGGCCTGACCCATGTGCCACATCCAAACCCTGGGATTAGGGATGGGGAGGACAATGCACGGCCAATGGAGAAATCTGCTTCCCTGGCAGCCTGCCAAGGCACCAAACTGGTCAGTGCTAATAAGGAAGGGAGGAGACATCCGAGCCTTCAGAGGTGGATCCGTGCTGGAGGAAACCACCAAAGGCTGGCAGGTGAAGTGCGTGCAGGCTTGGGAATAGCCAGAGAAGAAAGGCTGTGGATGTACTCCCAAGAAAGGCAGATTCCACACAAGTAGGGCCACCAAATAGATTATCCTGGACCAAAACAAAGTCTGGGGAGCCTCTGCAGGTTGTGAGAGCCAGCCTCTAGCCTTGCATTACTGGGCTGCAAAAGCTTCCGTGCACTCAAGGAGCCTGAAAGAACGAACATCTCCCTGCGCCTCTGCCTTGCTCTCCTGCAGAGCCTCCTGCTGCCAGGGACCACATTAAGGGGCCACCAGAATTCCAGTTTCAGAGAGGAGGGATGCTCTTACCTCCTTTTTCAGCGCCTCATTGGTGTCTCCCTGGCCCCCCTTGCTCTGGTTCAGCAGTGCTGTCAAGGGCACCCGCCGCAAGTCCTTCAAGGGCAGGCGCTCCAGCTCCAGCCACTTCTTCTCTATCTCCTCATTCAGACGAACCCGTTGGTCCTCTGAAAGTGGAGGAGCAGCGAGGTCCTGCTCCCCAGCCTTGCGGGAGGAGTCTCCTGCCGGGCCATCGCTGTTTGGGACCCTGCCATCGGTGGTCTCGAACCATTTCCGCCTCTCCTCCGAGCGGATGGCCAGATCCCGCTCCAACTCCTCGTACTTGGGAGTTCGGTCGGAGATCCTCAAGCTCCCTTTCGTCCTCTGCAGGGACCCCTGATTCCCAGGCTCCTGTGGCAAGGGGGACAGCTCCACATAGTCAAAAGCATGGTGCTGCCCATCCGCCTTCCAGTGGCTGCCCTTGGAGTTCCCCTCGGAGCCCGAGCCTGGCTGCTGCTGCTCCTCCATCCGGAGCGAGCCCTTCTGGGGAACGGAGTTACGGAAGTTCTCCTTGTCGCACTCAGAGAGTCTGAAAGCAGAGCAGCAATGGGTGAAGTAGAGGCACCATGGTGGAAAGGATGCCAGCAGAGGCACTGCCAACCGCTCAAGGCTCAGACCCTCTCTCAGTCCAGCCTTATGAAACCCCACCCGGAGCGCAGAGCTGGGCCTGCAGCATCCCACCCCTCAGGGAAATGGATTTTTCCACCAAGTGGCAAGGATTCACCCTGGCTCCAGCTATGCTTCTGGAGAAACCAGTCTAAACTGATGTGGTGAGGCAAAAAGCAGGTACAAGAAAGGAAGCCACCAGGTTCTCAACCCCTGTCACCGACTGGCGTAACTAAACCATTTTCAGAAGAAGTGGAGGGCAGGGCTGATCTGGGAGTGGTGAGATTTCCAGAGGGGCCTTCCTGGCCTCTGTCTGTCAGGGGAAGCAAGGGAGAAGAGGACAAGCAGCACCGGGCAGCTCTTACTTGGTGACGTCTGGAGCACTGACTGGGCGCACATTCTTCCTCAGGGCCTCGATCCAGTTGCGCCGGATGCCAGAGGTCATCGCTGACAGGGTGAAGACAGCATCCTTTGTCTGCAACAGGGAGGTGACAGGGGCCCTGTCAGCACCCAGTGGAAGTGCAGCAGCTCCCACTTGCTCCCTGAGACCCATGGGCACCTGCATACACAGGTGCTGGGCTGTTGGAAAGGCCACCCTCTGTCCCAGGCTCTTGGGGACAGGTGGAGGGGTGGGAAAGAAGTACTGTTTGAGGGGGAGCCTGTTAAACATCCTTCACGAGACCACCTCCAAGTAAAAGAAACCTTGCAGGGTGCAATCCAGTTTGGGTGCCAGCACTGGTGTACAGCAGCAGGGCACAGGGAAACCCAGACCATGCCCTGCACACCCACAGAAATACCATTTCTCATGCTGCCTTAGCAGCCACCTCCTGCTGCCACAGCAAATAGCCGAGGACAGGACTGTACTGGGGCTGGATCCAGGGTACAGGTTGTCACTCAGAGCATGGGCAGCCAGGTCACATCGAGATCTGCAGTGCTCACCACTCCCCCTCGGCAGCTGTGCAAAAGTTGCCCTGGCCAACATGTCAATTAGACACTCCTGGCATTTAGCTTGGCTCCTGGACTGCCTCCAGTACAGCCTTCAGCCAGCCCTGCAAAGCCTCCTCCTCCTCCTCCTTCCTTCCTTTGCAGGCAGGCAGCCCCAATGCCCCAGAGCAGCGTCACCCATGTGTCAAAAAAAACAACCTTGGGCCACCATGCTGGCACAAGATTTGTAGGAATTGCCTCTCAGCATCTTGGCAGAGGGAGGGAGCACACATTCCCAGCCGGTGTCCCTCGGTGCCTCGGTGCCGCTGCTCCGGACACTCACGTGTATCTGGAAGCCATAGTTGCGCTGCACTGCAAACTCCGTCACATCCGTGCAGGAACGGAGGTCGATTTCTCCGTCAAGGTCATCAGCCTGCAAGCACAGCCACCCGCTAGGACATCAGTGCTCCGCCAGCTTTGAAAAATGCCACCTCTGCCTTCACCCCACAGTTCCCTGAGAGCCAGGCTCAGTTGCCCAGCACAGCCTGACCTCTTCTGCTCCATAGCAGCATGGATGGAGAGCATCACAGACGCCCAGCCACAGGACCAGCCCTTCTCCTCACCTCCCACCACTGACAGTCCCCCCCGCCTTGGCCACCCTGCCTTCATCCTCCTCATCACCCCTTGGCAAAGAGCAGCTTGGCACCTCTGGCGTCCTTCAGGAGGACACGGTGCTGTCGCTCATCCCTGGAGCACCCTGGCCATGCCAGGGCTGTGCTCCTCTCCCCGCTGGCCAGGTAGGAAGAAAGGGCTGGCGAAAGGCTGGCCACGCTTACCTCCTCTGCGTTCGAGTCCCGGTAATACCTCAGGCTCGAGTCGGTCAGCACGAACCAATGTTTCTTCCACTGCAGGCGCAATCAGGCAGGGGGAGGGAAGGGAAAAGACAGGAGGGAAATGGATAGGCAGTTACCAGGGAAAGCGTAGGAACAGGGAGGGATGCTCTGCACTATGACCTCTCGGCCTTGTCTTCCCCCTCCTCCACGTCCCTCCCAGATCCCCCTGGTGACCCTCAGCTGGGAGAGAGGCGCTTGATGAAATTTTGTGTCCACACATAGAGCAAGGCACCTTCACCAAAGGTTTCCCACTGCCTTTCCCAGCAGGAGAAACCTGAGTGGGCAAGGAGGAAGGAAATCAGCTGGCTCACTGGGGATCTCTAGCAGCAGGGGATAGGGGAAGAGGCAGGCTCTCATCTCAGGCTTACCTCTCCTGGCTCGTCCAGGATGGACATCCATCCCTTCTTGAAATTGAGAAGATCCGGCTGGAAAGGACAAAACAGACAATTACTGTCTTGGAGCGACCTACAAAAGGGCTTTCCATGCCAGGGGGTGGAAGGTGAGGCCCCAGTTGCAGAAGAACAGTGGGAATAGCCTTTTAGGAAACTCATGGGAGTATATGACCCTATGGCAAAGGAAAACTGGGCATAGCTCTCAGCAGCAGGCAGTCATTCCTGTAAGAGGAAGCAGGAGATAAGGGAAGAGGTTGGAAAAAAAAAAAAAGGAAAATATGCAGCAGAAAGGTTTTCACAAGGTGCCTCAGAGGTATTTATTCAGAGAGGGGGAGGCAGGGACAAGGAGAGTGGGCAGAAGGGAGTGCTCCACCACCACCAATGGGGCTTGCCTCCGAGATGGAGGCAAAGCCACAAAGAACCAGACACGCCTTGTCCCAACCTTTGCCGTCCATGCCCCAGAGCTATGTCCCTCTGGTAACTTCACCACCAATCATTTATTAAAGACTTGAGTAGCTCAGCCCTCACCAAAAACCTACAGAAGGCAATTCAACAGCTGTGAAAACACGTTGCCTTTAAACGATGTGCCCCAGGGTAGAGATGAAGTCAGTGCTTGATCCTCTCCCCTCTCCCTCCAAGGGTCAACCCTCTCTGAGATTCTGAGGGTTTTTCTCTTATCCATCTCTTTCTGCTCCCTCCCACTACAGAGCCTGCCTTCTGCCCAGCCACATCTACAGAAGATAAGGATGAAGAGAATTTCACCCAGATCACCCTGAGCCACAAAGAGGTTTCCTCACACTTTCTGCCTCCTAACCTCATGTTGCTGGTGCAGCATCCCAACCAGTTTATCTTCTTCCCAAGGTGGAGCACCAGAAAGCTGACTCAGGGGAACCTCTCTCTGTGGCTTTGCCCTCAGCCAAACAGGCTCGAGCTGGTCCCTCCTCCCAGCCCTGCTGCCTTCCGGGAAATTGCACCATCAAAGAATTCAGTCAAACGCCTCTCTTCCCGGGCAAGTCAGTTTGCCAACCTGCCCCTTCTTCTGCAGCTGAACCAGGCAGGGACAGTGTTGGAGAAGGGACAGTGCCAGAGCTGGACATCCCAGAGGTCCAGTACCAGACCGTGGAAGCCACCAGCAGTCCCCACGTGTCACAACCACCAGCTGATGGCTGCTCCACATGCCCTGCACAAGCCCAGTCGCCAACCACAGCTGCCCCACAAGCCCAGCTCCCTGGCTGTACAGCCAGGCAAAGTCTTTCCCTGCTCTCATTTCCCTGAGCTGCTGCTCGTGGGTTACACCCAAGGTTATGGGGTGGCAGGAGCTGAGTATGAGCCGGCCCACCCTGGCGCTCTGGCTATTGGTTTGAGCAGGAGCGAGGAGTCCTGCCAAGGGGAGGGTCACAGCCTTAGGCCTGGCCAGAAGTATCCGGCAGCAGCTCCCTGGGAAGGGAGGGAAACCAGAGCGAAAATGCATGGGGGGCTCCCAAACCTCACCTCCTGCTGAGGTGACAGGAACTGCTGGCAGCTAGGAGACGAGGGGGATTTATGCATCCCCACCAACCCAGACGTGGTGGTGGCTCCATTGCTGCCCTGAGAAAGCACCCCAAAAATTAATTCTTTCTCCGCGGCAGCAGCTCCACCCTTTTTCCCGTTATTCCTTCCAGTCCGGTGACTTAAGCTCCAGCTCTGAATTCAGAGTGGCGAGAGGGAAGGAAAGGAGACAAAACATCAAAGTACGACCTCCCCCCTCCTGGGATGCACGTGCGCTCAACAGAAGAGAGAGAGATGGGCAGGCTCCACGGAGGCAGAAAAACAATATAGGGAGAGAAGGAGTGAAAGGAATCCTAGCTGGGGCTGCTGTACAGATCAGCTGGGTCTCATCTTATTGAGGATTTACAATCCCAAAGCATTAGGTGCCAAAACAATTAATATTAACGGGATGCATGCCGCTGGGAAAGCTGCCACGACATCATGCCAGAACTGCTGCCCCCAGTGCAGTGCTGGGGCCAGAAAATCTCCCTGGAGGGTTTCTTCCAAGCAGGCAAACTGCACAGGGCTTGTGCTTTCCCTGCCAGCCCTAGACACAGAGCTGCAGCTCTACAGAATTGTCTTTGAACTATTCCTGTCATAGCCGGGTCAGTACCATAAGTTGAGGCCTTAGCTGATACACAGAGTTCTTAAAGCCACTTTTCTTCCCTTCCCCACAACCCAATCCAGTTTCCTCACCCAGCATAAAAAGCTCAGGATACCCTCAGAGAAGAGCGCGGGATTCAAATAGAACCCCTCATCCAGAGGAAATGGCCCAGCAATGGGAGGAGGAAACATCCAGGAAAGCCAAGCTGCTGGGAGAGATCCGGGTGCCGGAGATGCAATGATGTGGCAGGATGCACCCCCGGCAAAATGCTTGGGGCTGCGGATGGCTTGGGAGGTGGCAGCAGTGATTTTGCCCAGTTGCATCCATATATATCAGAGTTTTATGTTCAGCCCCACAGCTGGCCAGGTAGAGGCACTGGAGGGGGTCTCAGGCAGCTGGGGACATAGGTGACACCTGGAAAGACAGGCTTGCAAGAGCAGGTTAAGAAGTGGCAGCTGCCTGCTCTGGTTGAAGAAGGGCTACAGGGAAGGTGATAACAGTCTGTAAGTATCCGAAGAATGTAAACACCAAAGAAGGAAAAGGGACAGGGTGGGAGCAAAGGAATGACTCCTGGGTGGTAGTGAGGCGCCAGGATGGAGAAGTGGAGGAGAAGAGGGCTGTGGAAGGCTGAGAAAGCTCAGTGTCCGAGCTGGACCGTCAGGTGTGTCCTTTCATCACCAACCTCTGTCACCACCGTGCCTCCTGCTCTTCCCAAAAGCTCCTCAGGACCGCAGGTCCTGGGGCACTGCTTCCTCTCACCTCCGGGAGATGGTGCAAAGGGCTCTCAAGCCTCCCGGAAAGCACAATGCCTCCTCTCCTCTAAAAAGGGAACCCGCTTCACAAGGCGTGGGCCCCAGCCCAAAACACAAAGCAAAACCGCTCCAGCTCAGTTTGGGGAAAGCAAAATCACTCCCAGGCTGGAGCACACATGCAGCTCCCGAAGCCACACGTTCAGCAAGAAGAGCCAGCGGGCGACTGGCTCTCCCTTTCCCAACGCCCCCGTGCCAAACGCCGGCGGCCACAGCCCAGCCTGTCACCTCCATTAGCCCGGCAGCCCCCCGTGCCGAGGAAGGTTCGCCCCGGGGCTGGGATGCTCCCTGCCCCAAACCGCACCGGATTCCCACCGGGAGCAGGAGCTCCCCCCGCCCCGGGGGGGGACACACGAATTTCGCATCCGACCGCGGCCATCGGTGCGGTGAGCTGGCCTGGCCTCAGCCCGGTCCACGCTCACGCTTACCTGGGTGCGGTGGTGCCCGCCGGGGCCGAAGCGGCCACGGGGAGCCCCGGGGGGACCCCGGCGGTGATGGGGAAGGGCTCCAAGGAGGAGCCGCCACAGCTCCGAGTCCCGGGGCCAGAGACAGCCGGGGAGCGACGGCTCCAGAGACCCCCGGAGCGGAGGGACCCCCGGGGGCGGCGGCTGACAGCTGGGGTCCCGCGCCCCCTCCCAGCCCCGGGCTGTCCCCCGGGCCAGGAGTGTCCGCGACCACCGCCCGCCAAGCCCCGAGCCCCCCGTCCCGACTCACCGTCATGGCGGGGGCGCCGCGGCCGCCGGGGCCGGGGCCGGGGCC
>VZRL01000729.1:122030-168046 GCA_013397895.1 Origma solitaria
GCCCTTTCCCCCGGCTGCAGCTCCGCAGGGACCGCCTCTCCGCCGGCCCAGGGGCTGCCCCCGTGCTCCCCGGAGGCGGCAGCCCACGAGTGAGTTAGCCCGAAGCCGAGATGCCAAAGCGGCGGACTTAGCCGCCAGCGCTGGGACAGCGAAACGCCGCCGTGTCCCAGCGCAGCTCCAACAGGAGGTCATGCCTACCCACAGACTCAGATTTGTCTAACTTGGGCTTTACCTACCAAGCACAAGCCCTGCCTGACTCTTGCTATTTCTAGCAGGATGCCCTTAACATATGTCCTCCACTGCTCCTACAATTCAAACTCCTCTGCAATCCACTCCTCAAACCTATATACCCCACACAACCCATTATTCAGCTCCGTTTCAGTCCCCAAAAGTTCTTGTCACTCTCCCAATTACTTTCCTTGAGTTCATTTCTGGAACACAACGCTGGAAGCAGCAGTGCGACTGTACTGTGTACAGCCTTGAGCTTGATATGCTACAAAAGCAATAGCTTCAGCGCACTGGATATCACACAGCTCATGCACATGCTGCAACCATTCCTCCTTTTTGCTGCACTCCAATTTCCCCCAACTGTCTGACCTTTTTGGCTCCCAGTCTGCTTTTGATCCTCTGTAATCCCAATTATATTTTTGTGCGTGCATGTGTGTGGAATCGCAGTCTAGCCAGGGAAAGCCATCATGCATGGCAACCTCAGTGTGGCAGCCCACGTCAAAGCCCTGCATCTCTGTGTGAGCCTGGGGCACATGCACAGCAATGCGCAGGTGCCCGAGGTGACCTAGCTGCAGAGCCACGCGTGAAATGCCTGTGGAAAAGGGAGTGCACAGGGAGCTGCTGGTCTCCACTTTTCCTTTACAGAGCAGCAGCTGCACTAACATGTTGATTTTTGCAAGTGCCTTACATTTGGAAGCAGCCTCCTCCAGAGCAGCCAAGAGGGGAAAAAAACCCAAGAATGCTCAAATCCATCTTGGAAACAAGTGGAAGCAGCAAACAAGAATTATAAGCCAGAGTCTGGTATGAAGTGTGATGTCTCTGGCAAACACCTCACTAACTTGTGTGTGAAAACTCATATCCTCAGTTCAGTATATCTGGGGGTAGCCTGACTGTACACCCTGTGCATAGCAAAAACAGCAGGCTAGGGCTGAGTCAGTAATTTACATTACAAAATAAAGCTTTAATCAATCAAATGGAGAAATCAATCGTGTAGGGAACAATCCTGATGGTCAATGCCGTATAGGATTTAACAGTTCTGTTCTCAGTTTTTTCCATATGCTTTTTTGTTTTTTTGAATTGGAAAACTCATTTTTTAGCAGGAACTAAAAGATTTCAGAGCATGGAAGAGGCTGTCAGAGATTTCAGCTGGCACTTGAGAAAGGCTCAAAGATGTTATTAGGTCAGGGAAATAGCAAACTGAAAGTGAGATTCTTCTAGATCACCTGGCAGCAAAATGACAAAACCTGAAGTCACTCTTAACACTTCATCCAGAGTACAATTAGGTCATCCAGCTCTGTCCCAGCTACCATGCCAGGCTGCCTGCGGAAGGTGGGGCAGGTGGGAAGGCAACTGATCCACATTCCAAACTCCACACTCCAGCAGATTTCTCAAACAGACCATTTCCTTCATAGTGGCCATCCCAGCTCCAGAGCACTCCTTGGGAGAGGAAGCACACAGGTGATCTTCTGTCCATGGTCACTCCACAAGGCACTATGTCCTGGAGAGAAAGGAAAGCTGCTGTATCCGGACCAAGGATGTCACCCTGTCCTCCAGCTTTGAGCTGCAGTCCCCTTGGTGTGGTACATCCCTCCAAACAACTTTCCTTTCCTTCCCTCCATCCCTCTCCAACCCAACAACCACAGAATGCTCTAGAGCGTGTAACTCCCAAACCAGAAGAAGGAATACCTAATGCTCCACACATGGGACCTCTTGGATACTTCGGCTGAGATCCAGTTCAGCATCCCACTTTTGGCCTTGCCCGAGTTGAGTTTTTGCAGCTCTGAAACACCCAACAACCTCAAGTGAGACAGGTAGACAGGTAAGGTCACCCATTAAATCCCATGACCTTTCTGGAGTGGCCTTTAGGGCAGTGTTTGGGAACTATTTTGGAGGTGAGAAAACCACAGACACACTTAATGATCTGACTGAGTTTATTCAGTGTTAGTGCCCAAGAACTCAGCCCTGGGTGGGACTCTGAATCCAAGCATATGAGGCACCAGTGATAACAATGTCCACTTCCCCAGCAATTCCTTTCTTCAGAAGGGAAAGGGACGTGCAAAAGGACCCCATGCCTTACCACAAGCACGTGTGTCACCCAGCTCTCTCCAGAACACTCCCTCTAGCAGCAACTGCACTGCTGCTGTCCGTGTTGAGATCATACCCTCCCCCTTAATACAGTCTGGAGAACAGCTCAGTGTGTGCACGCTCCAAGAAATGATGGAGAGATACAGCAGGCTGGTGCCATTTGCTTTAGCGGCTGGTGGCCTTCAGTATTGTTCTGATGTTCCTCCATGCAGCCTCAGGCACTGGTTTACTCTTTTCCCTCCCATTTCTGGCATGAGGAATCTATTTACTTGCCCATTGCTGGGTTGCAAATTTTTTTGGTGTGGGTTTTGGACACACAGGCCTTTTCTTTCTTTGTCATTTCCTTTCCAGTGCACACATGGCATGGGAGGAGGCCTGGCTGACAGAGGCAGAATGGCTATTTCCTACAGATACTCCAGGACAGAGGCCAGCATGCTGCCTGGGCTCACTCTCCTCCTTCAGAGGATTCACTCACAGTTTTGTCACCACTATTCCTCAATCCCAACCATTCGAAGTTTTTCTTTTCTCCCCCACAGAAGGCAATCACACTACAAAACATACACTGAGGTCCTAAGAAGAAAGGCAATTAGCTGCTAATAACTGCAGCAGCCCTGAGGTAAAGGGCAAGGGCAGCCTCTGCCACTCCCAACCCAGAGAGAGCCACACACATACAGCAAGGGCATTAGGGCATTTCATACTCCCCTGAGCTATCGCAGTTACGATCGGCATATTCAGCAGACAATGGAATGTGCCATTCCTGCTCTATCTGGCTCTGCCTTACCACAGAAATAGCTCCTAGCTATTCCATTCTCCAAGCACCAGTGGATTTCAATATCCTTTAAGCACCAGGAATTACCTCCCTCTCTTTTCTTTCCAGTTAGTACTGGCGTTAGCACAGCTCCTGTTATGCTTCAAATAAATCACAGATTTTTTTTTCTTACCAAAAACAAATTTATTCACAAAGTTACCCAATTTCACCTGGCACAAGTACCAAACAAAAAGTACCCCTGCATTTAGGTGTAGCACTGTGTGTGTGGTGGAGAAACACACGAGACAAGATGACACCATGCCTCCATGGAAAAACGATTTACTGCACAGCAGAAACGCCAGGGCACTGATGCAGGAGTGCAAACAGAACTCTTCCAAGTCTCTCAAATTGCCCCGATGATGGTGTGCCTGTTGCACTCTGCCTCAGATCCTCTTCTTTGATAAGGCCAAGTGTCAGCTCTGAAAGGGGAGGCCCAAGGACACAAGCGTTACGCCAAATAGAGAATGTGACCTTCAGCAGAAGTTTTTAAGAGATTCTGTGGCACCCAGACACTTCGCTGGAGGTCACCGCAGAAGTAAGTGGGGAGAGTGTCTAGTCACCCCAGCCAGTGCTGGGAGGCTACAGAAAGGCTGAACCGGGCTCACTCCTAGTCAGAACACCAAGTAAACAAGGTGCTTGCCCACAATGACAGGGTCCCAAAGAGAAGCAGGCCAGATGTGGAGCTCTGTTCCAGCTGGTGGTCTGAACACTGGATTCTCTGCTAATCTTGGTCACGGCCCATTTTGCCCGTCAGCCTTCGTCGCTGAGTTTTGGTGGTTCGCCCTGTGCTGGACTTCTGGATTTTCTTACGTGGGCCTTGCCCACGTTGGGATCTCTTTCCTTTCGTCTTTTTCCGGCTGTGCATGTGCAGCGTGGCAGTAAGAGAAGAGATTCTGTGCAGGGCAGAAAGAGAAAAATGCTTGGGGACTAAAGCCTGCAGAAGCAAGGCAACACCACAACAATTGCAGGAGAGCCCTGTGTGGCCCAGCGGGAATCGATGCCAGACATGGCAAGTCCTCAAGGGACTCCAAGCTATTCAGGAAACCCGCAAGTCTCCATGTGTGGCAACAACAAAATTAATTCTGTGAGCATTGTCCTGCCCAGACACCCCAGAGTTAAAGTAATTCTCCACACCCCCAAAGCAGCTGTAAAACCTGGACAGTGAAAAATGCAGAGAACGCCTGTGCTTGCCACTTTAGGATGTTTTGAGCTCCAAGCCTAGGAACAAGCTCTGCAGGCTGCGGAATGTGCCGCGATGCAGGGCTGGGCAAGAGGTGAGGACGGAGCCCACCGTGCCCTGCTCCTCCTGCGCTGGCCCCGCAGCCGCGGGAGGGAGCGCGGGCTGCGCTCCGCCGGCGCCCTCTGCCGGCCCCTGACGGGCAGCACCGCATCCGGGAGCGCAGCATCCTCCGGAGCAGCTGCCAGAGCCCCGCAGCGAAGGCCTGAAGGAATCGGTACGTACTTTTCAGATAGGAAGGGGTTTCTGGACTTCTTGGGCATTGTTCTTACAGGCTTGTTCACCACCTCTTCCCCTTTCTCTTCTTCAGATCCATCACTTTTGCCCTTAAAAAGAAAGCACTTTTGTGATTCTGGCGTTTCCACTGCCTTCTTGGTTTCATCCTGTTTTGCAAACTGACTAGTCACAGATGAAGATCTTTCAATTCTCCACATCCTTTGCTGTCCAAGTGTCAAGGTTTCCTGTTGCAGTCCCTCAGAAAGGCACAACCAGAGAGATGTCCTATAGTAATCCACCCTAAGATCCAAAAACTTCAGCATCATCTGAATGTCAATGCAATTGAAGTTTAAACTATGAACCAAAGGTCTCAGCTTTTTTCTTAAATTACTGGCAAGACCTCTTTGAGTGGATTGTCAATTAGATGACCTTACAAATGTAAACACAGATGCTTCTCTAAAGAGCTCAAATCCAGACACAAGTCATGAAGATTAAAAGGATCAAGTCAACCAGTACCTGAGAGTCTCTAGGAAACAAATAGAAGATCTTAGTTACAATGTATTTTGAGAATAAAAGCGACCACAAGCAGAACTGAATCATTTTCTTATTTGTGGTCTAAGCACAAGATTATGGAGTGAGAAATCCCTCCTCATCCTAACAGTAGTATTTCTGAACAGGACACAGGAAAGAGGTTGAGGACAACCCATGCAGCAAAGTCTGAAATATGGCTGAAAGCTTTGTATCAGCTTTTAAAGTACTACACTGTTGCCATGCAGTCCAATAACACTTTTCCTTTAACCATGTCCAGTGGGGACTAGCAAAGGATTTCAGGGAGGTTTGGAGCGAGCTATTCACACAGGACATTTCCTTCCCTTTAGAGGCTGAACATAAATTGTGGAAGAATATAAAAGTTATGAGTTTCCCTTTTCATCCCTGTTCCCAGCCAGCTGCAAGTCTTTACGCATATTCAGGGAGCACCAGCCCTACATCACCAGCCCCAGGAATGTTTACAGCTGATACAGAGAGGTAGCAAGAGGCTTTACCATGGGGCTGGTCAGTCCCAGCTGGCGTGCCCCCGAGAGGTCCAGGTCACTGATGGTGGTCACTGTTACGATGTGGTTTGGGTGGTCGATGTTCACAGACTCTGTCCGTGACGTCACCAAGTGCTCCAGTTCATCAGCTTCCTCTGGGGAGACAAGAAATCCTGCACTGCAAAGTGCCCAGCTTTTCACGAGATACACTCACTTGTTCCTGCTGCACTGTGCTGGGCAGGGACAACACTCAGCCTTCGCACGCAGGGATAAAGGGCAGAGGGGCTTGGCACTGCAAGCCTGGAGGGCAAGCTCCATCTCCCCACTGAGGGGACCCGGTGACACCTCGGAGATGTCCTCCTGTTCCTTCCTTTCTGTACAACCTCCCTGATGCCCTGTGCCACAGGGCTGTACGGTCACCACTCAGGTTGCTGCCCAGCTTGTCCGGGGGACATGACAGGACCGAGCAGCTGTTGTTGCGGGACGGCGTGCGAGCATCCCTGCCCCAGCTCTCATCACCGAGCCAAGGCTGCCGGACCCCGGGCGCCCACCTCCCTCCCCAGCGAGGGCCCTGCACGTACCGAGCGCCTCCTCCCTCTCGCTCAGCATCTTCAGATACTCCTGGTGCCGCTGAGGAATGGAAACAGGTCATGCGGCGCCTCTGCCCGCCCCTCCTGCCCCGCTCACAGCCCCCCTGGCGAGGGGGGACACAAGACCCTTCCCTCACCTCCTCTTTCATTTTCCTCTGCTCCTCCTTCAGCTTCCGTTTGATCTCCTCCAGCGCCGCCTTCCTGCGCTCCACCTTCCGCTTGTGGAAGCCGGTCAGGTACTCCCTGCCGCGGGCAACACAGAGCCCCTCGGTTTTTAGCGACCGGGGGATGCCTCCCTTCCTCGCCCCCCGCCTCCCGCCCTGGGGCCCGCCCGGCCTCACCTCCGCCGCTCCTCGTCGAAAGTCACCACCAGCCTCCCCTCGCGGCCGCCCGGACCCTTCTTGTTCTTCTTGCGGCCCATGGCGGTCCCACGTTGCTGCCGCCGCCCGCCCCTTCCGCCGGAACGCCGGGCGTTTTGTCCGCCTCCCCCGGCTCGGGCGGGACGGAGCCGCCGATATCATGGACCTCGCAGCCGCCTGTTCCCCGCCCTAGCGTCCAGCCAGCGGTGGACGGGGTTTGCTTCAGGCATGGGAGCCTCCAGCTCCATTCCTCTCAGCTTCCGATTCTGTGGCACTGCCTTTTGCGGGCATGGTAGTGTAGCACCCGATC
Source organism: Origma solitaria (assembly GCA_013397895.1). NCBI lineage: Eukaryota > Metazoa > Chordata > Aves > Passeriformes > Acanthizidae > Origma > Origma solitaria. The sequence goes on from VZRL01000729.1 coordinate 128,895, forward strand.
TCGCAGCCCGAGAGTCGTTCTGACACTCCAGACTGTTTTACATCTACGTCTCTTTAATAAATGTGTCTCTTCTGAATAGTTAGCATCTGCAGTTCTTCAACTGAGCATTCTTCAATAGAGCTCTGAGTTTATTTCAAACTACTGTCACTTCTTGGTGTTAGCAGAGCATGTGCTGCTCCTCTTATCCAGGGAAGGCAGTTGTGGAGATGGGTCTTGGCTCTGATGCTGAGTGCCCAAGTCGCAGCATCTGACTGGACAGCTGTGGTTTCTGTAGTGATGAAGAGAGGTTGGTGGGGGCATCAAAATTGCCGTGTTCTGATGGCTTGAAGTGACATTGGCTGAACTGTTCTCGCCTTAAAAATGGGTGTAATGCCTGTGTGATGGCCAGCTGACTTCAGTGGATGCTTCTGACGTGCTGCGGGGGCAGCCAAAGCCAGCCCCCCCAGCCCACAGAGCATGACGAGTCCTGACACGAGTCCTGTCACAGCCTGGTGGCCGCTTGTCCACATCCAGCTTTCCTTTATCAGCTTGCTTGCTGCTTGTGCTCTTTTCCTGGCCTCTCCTTTCACCAGCAGAAATGCGGAAAAACCAGTTCTGTGGTTAATTGCTGCACTTCCCTCCACGCCCATGGGGCAGGTCTCCTCCTCCTCCTCACTCCTCTCGCACAGCCTGGGTGCACTTCAGCCTCCAGCCTCTTTGCCCCTGCCTGTGCTCAGCCGGCTCAGGTGCACCGACAGGCCTCCGTACCCTTCCCATTAACCTTAACCTTAGGCTTCTCCTGCCTTCCTCTTTTCCCTCTGGCTGCCAGAGCTTGTCTCTGGTGGCTCCTCTCTCTCGGATAACGCAGTGGGTTGGCCTGCAGGTGCATAAGGCATAGGCAGCTGCCCTCCTGGCCCTGTCCTGCCCTGCCTGGAGGGATACCATTCGGAGGTGATGGCTGGAGGAAATGAGCGGAGCATGAAGGCCCTGAAGGAAGTGTGGAAAAGAGCAGAGAACTCTTTGTGTGCAGACTGTGGGAAGCCAGGTGAGTCCCCAAAGGATGCTGGAGGGAGAGTTGGAAGCAGGGAGCTGGGGCTGATCTCTAGAAGCCACTTGATGCTGGTTATCTGGACCACACAGGAGCCTGGAGTGGAGAGAAAGGGGAGGCATTGCTGTGGGTATTAATTTCCTCTCCCTGGAGGTGGGCTAGCAAGGGAGGAGGGAGGAGATGCTGCCACAGCACTGGTGGGAAGAAGGACAGGGATGTGGGAGTGCCAGATAAGCAGGGGTCTGCATAGCTGCGGCACTGTGGGTTGTAGTCATGTCAGATCTCAAATGCGAGTCAAGGTCATGCCCAGTCAGGACCTGACAGGAAAGCTCCCAGTGAAATCCTAGCCGATCCAGAAAGAAGGCATGATTCAGGAGGGCACTGTCTCTGCCATGACTCAGCTCTGAGCTGACAACTTGCCACAGTTGCCTGGAAAATTTCATTTACTGAAGGGCTTGCCCACTCAGAAGGGTACCCAGTTTGAGGTCCTACAAGTGCTAAAAACACCCTTCGTATGCCCCCTAAAGGAGTGTACCACCCAAGCCAAATTAAGACTGGGCAAATTAGTACCATTTTGCCTTATTAAATTCTTCCAGGAGAATTTTAGATTCAGGGTTGTTTTCCGCTTCCTGAGCTAAATACTGTTAGGGGTTTGCTGTGATGCACTAACCAGCTCCTGGAGTCTTTTCCCAGAGGTGGTTTCATTTTCGTCTGGGTGATCCTTTACACAAAGGGAATTCACAGAGCACTTTGAAGTTTTTCGAGATATGGGTCAGTAAAAATTCAGACAAAGTGATTGGAACAGGGAATGGGAGACTAATAGCAATGGGTTTTCCTGACTGGCATCCATGCTTTGGGTGTTAATTAATCAGCTCCGGTGAAACTGTTTCTCAGGACTACATTGCCAGGTGAGGCATATCTCCCAGGGAAATTCACCACTTCTAATCATACTGTTTTTCATATTCTCAGATCCTGACTGGGCATCCTCTACTTTGGGTGTCTTTATATGCCTCAACTGTTCAGGAATTCACCGCAACATCCCTAGCATCAGCAAAGTCAAATCCCTGAAGATGGACCACTGGGATGATGCACAGGTGCAGGTGAGATCTTTATCCCCATTGGTGTGTCCGGTGATTTGGGGCTAGGCTATGCACTCAGTGTCCTGGCAAAATTAGCCCTTTGACCTCACAGAGTTGGAGTGTAATGTGATTTGATCTGTCCCTTTCTACTCAGGATACTCAATCAGAGATAACTCTCCATAACCCACTGGGAGAGGGAGGATACACTTGTCTTATGTGTCTCCTCATGTCCTGTTACTTTATGGCAAACACAGAGCTCTTGCAATGTATCTTGCTAAGTTTTAGGGTCTTTGTTGCTTCAGATTGTTTCCCATTTGCCAAGACTATTCAGCCTCAATGTCTCCTCTTGATTTCAGCAGTCCAAGGGGAAAATCTTGGGCAATTCCATTCTCCGAGAAGAGTTTCCAGATATAATAATGATCTCTTGAGAAAAACAGCATTTATGGGAACTTGACTTCTCCCCATTACAGCCCCCTTACATTCAGGGGACTGAAAATATTTTCTGGAGATCCAAAGAAAATAATCCGTGTCTTGTTACTCTTCGGAAAAGGACCAAAGAGGTTTGGAATGTGCTTCCAGATGGCGTTGCAGAGCTATTGTCGAACTTTTCAGGAGATGTGGGGCATAGCAGCAAATCCACTGAATGTGTGTGCACCCAGCTTTACGGAAGTGACATTTATGGCACTCTGTTGATTCAGGTGCAATCTGTGTAATGTCTGACAGTAGATGAGACCTTTGAGACCCACCTTCCCGCAGCCAGACTGCTGGAATGTTGCAATGGAGGGGAAAGAGAATGCTCCATTAGAGTTTGATGTGCATCTAGCCCTGTAGTGGGTCAGGAAAGAAAAATGTCCAACATGAGTCTGCATCAAAGGCAAGGCACTAACTCTCTGTCTAACTCTGCAGTTTCTGGCCAAGCATGGGAATGCTGTGACTAAAGCCATATATGAAGCTCACATCCCTATTTACTATTACCAGCCAACCTACAATGACTGCCAGTAAGTTGCTGCATACAGAAGAAAAGGGGGAAGGGCAATTCTCTGTTCCTCTAATTCCTCTAATTGTTTTCTGAGCTGCCTGTCACCTCTCTCCATAGAGTGCTGAGAGAACAGTGGATACGGGCCAAATATGAACGCAAAGAATTTACTGAGCCGGGAAAACAGCTGCCATATTCTGATGGTAAGAGCAGAGCTCAGCACCAAAACATCCTCCCTGTTGCCTTTGCTGGAAACTTCTGAGCAAATGAGGTGTCAGGGTTGCTAATCCTACAAGTACTCCTGAGAACCCAACTGGTACTTACAAGACATAGTTTTGGGGGCATTAAATTGTGTGCAACATAGGCTGGCACTGCTGCAGGGTGCTTAAAAGCCTGGTATTACCAGCTAGCATTTTTCAAAGGCATTTGAAATCTTGGTGGAGACAGACATCTACAATAAGGAATTTTTGTCCTGCTGCATGTCACCCCCTCCAACCATGGCAGTTGTCCGTGAAATGCCACTGCCAGTCCTGTGACAAAGGGCATTGGAGCTCAAGGGCCTGCAGAGTCAAGTGGGAAGAGTTCTGGTCCCACACCAGAGTCTGCATGTACCAGCACTCTCGTGTGCACAGGAGACAGCTCTCACACTGTCGGAGGTAGTAGTGAGAGCAGGACTAAGAGGTGGGAAGAATCTGGGAATGTCTTTTGGTGAGCGTTTCTGTGCTGCAAACATGGGAACACCACCATCTTTTGCTGTAAGTCAGAGGTGAGACACCTTAAGTGTTAATTCTCAGCAATAGTCCATCCTGTGCTTTATCCCAGAGGGGTGGCTAGGGCCCAGGCTGCATGCAGCTCTCTGATGCCTACCATGCCTCTGGAGGAATGCTATTAAAAGTGGCTTTTCTGCTCCAAGGGGTGAAGGAAGGAATCCTTTGGAAGCGAGGTCGAGACAACGGGCAGTTCCTACCCCGCAAGTTCCTCTTGTCTGAGAGAGAGGGATGTCTGAAGTATTTCACCAAGCAGGATGTGAGTATGGTGGTCCACTCCCACCTCAGTGTGTACTCCACCCAGAGCAGTGGGGTCACAGAGATATTCTGATTTCCTACGCATGTTTCTGAGGTTGCCTTGCTCATCCCAGCCCAGGGATGGTAACAGAACCACGTCACTGAGGAGAAGGGTCCCCTTCCTACTGTCAGAGTGACTTTTTCTCATGTCCTCCCTTTGTGCTTCCCTCACTGCTGAGAAAAGGACTGATCTATCACTTCACTCCTATCTATTTGCCTGGATGTGTAATCCTGCAGCATTCCTGGAACCAACCTCACCCCATTGTGAACCAAGATCGCAAAAACCTTTTCTCTGGTTGGTTTTGGGGAGGGCTACTTTTCTGTTTGTTCATCTCCCTGAAATGAGTGGGGCAAGAGCTAATATGCTGTCACAAGGGAGGGAATGGCTCAGGGTAGGGAGGAGCGGGACATGCCATCCAGAGGAACCTGGACTAGCTCAAGAAGTGGGCTGATATGAACCTCAAAAGGTTTAAAAAGGCCAAGTACAAGGTCCTCTACAAAAGTCAGGCCTCTGACTCTGCCTTACCCCACTTAACCAGTAGCTCAGGTCTTTTTCCTTCTAGGATTGCTCATGCATGATCAATGCCATTCTGTTTTCAGGCCAAAGAACCCAAAATTAATGTTAAAATAGATGTCATCAATGCTACGTTCCAGCCAGAGAAGATTGGGAACCCCAATGGCCTGCAGATCACCTATCTCAAAGACAATAAGACCCGGAATATATTTGTCTACCATGAAAGTGGAAAGGTATCTGGTTTTAGCATCAAACACTGCAAAGCCATTGAGGTGCTTTGAGTAGCTGCTGATACTAAATAGTGTGATGCATGGGTAGGATGGGGTGTGTGAGTTGCTGTAGGTGATAGGGTGGGGGTTCTGGCTCTGTGTTTGTGTGTCTGTGAGAGAGTTTTGCTGCAGGGAGCAGGGCAGGAGCACTGGCTGAGGTGGTTTGTGTGGGAGGAGTTCTATAGAAGATGTGCTGCCTGTGCATGTGGGGAATGGGGCAAGCCGTGCTGGCTGTGTGCATGTGAGGGAGATGCTGCGGAGGGAGAGCTGTGTTTGTAGTTAACACAGGGCTGGGTGTAGCTGGGTGAATTTAGGTGGCCCAGTGTTGCTCTGGCTGAGCTTTCTGTCCTGTCCTGTTCCGTTCTCAGGAGGTGGTGGACTGGTTCAATGCCATTCGCTCTGTGCAGTTCCATTACCTGAAGGTGGCATTTCCCATTGCCAGCGATAATGAGGTAAGGCAGCACCGGAGCGCAGTGCTGAGTTTCCTGCTGCTTATGTGATAAAAGAGCTCATTACTCGCTATTATAACCCCAGGTATGGAAGTGGAAATTGCAGTGTAAAGACAGAGGGATGAGAAGGTGTGTTTAAAAGGGCCTGTGATGGTCAGAAAAACAGCTGCTCTGTGCTTTTTCTGGGCATTTTGGAGGCAGAAGTGATGTCTATCTAGGCAGTTTAGGAAATATAAATTTAGAAGGCAACTGAATTTGGGGGAATAGAAGGGTGGGGGAGGGAAATGAATAGCAAAGAAGCACAGCTAAGTGAATGTTACTCTTGCCATTTTGTCAGATTAAAAATCGTCTGACAAGAAACTTCTTGAAGGAGGGATACATGGAGAAGACTGGTCCCAAGGTGAGCTGCTATGGTAGAAAAAATCTAACAGGGACCTGCCAGAGCACCACTGGTTTTCCCTACCTCAATGTTTTTCTCCTGCTGTTTCCTCATTCCCCCCTGACTCTTTAGACACCCGTGGGAACAGTGTGTGTGCACCAAGGGAGGGGAGAATAAAAGGAAGGGGAAGGACACATGAAAGTAGATGGAGCCAGAGTCCCTGCTTTCTCCCAGAGCGACAGATCTCTCTGCATGAGTCTGTGTGTGCGTGACCTTACAGGTATTTAGCGTCCAGATTTCTCCTGTCTCAACCCTGGGGTCCTTCATCGAAGTTCAAGAGCTGGGGACAGCAGCTGGGACTGAATAACCTGATACTTACCCCCACTCTCAGCTCAGAAAGGGCAAGGAGGAGGTTGCTGTTAAGGCAGGGGCTTGCTTCAAGTGGTTGGGATGAATTTGGGGTATTCATTCGCATTGCTCGCAGCAGAGGGCACCATCCCCTCACGCATGTCACCTCTTCCCTTCACAGCAGAGAGAGGCTTTTAAGAAGCGCTGGTTCACGCTGGATCACCGCAGGCTCATGTACTTCAAGGATCCTTTGGTGAGAGGGAGGTGTGACTGCCGGGCAGCTGCAGGCAATGGTGCTGAGGGCAGGGTCAAAGTGCAAACAGAGTTTGTGCTCTGCAGTAAGGGTGACTTGCAGGTTTCCCAGCTGCTATAAATGGACTCCAGGTCTTCCCCTTTCCCTCCCATTTAGTTCATCACATGCTTTCTGTGTTTTTTTCACTGCATGCAAACAATGGGAACAGGAAGGGCAATGGTGTAAAGGTGGGGATGGGGGGATGACATAGAGAGATGAGAACAGCAGTTCCTCTCTCAGACCTCTTGAGATTTATGCCCTTATTTTTTCCTTTTTGCTACTGCCTTTGAGCATAGACCCACTGCTCTTCTGAATTCCCTGAGTACCTCCAAAACTCTTTGCTGCTACATCCCCGATCCTCACACACTGTCCTCCTGTCCTTAGGTACATTGTAATGATTCCCTTATTCTTCTGTGATTCCATAAATCACTGTCTTTCCCTCCTGATGCGCAGGACGCGTTTGCTAAGGGTGAGGTATTTGTGGGCAGCGGAGAGAATGGATATAGTGTCCAGAAGGGATTGCCTTCAGGGACACAGGGCAACTTCTCTTGGCACTATGGCATCACCATTGTCACGCCCGATCGGGAATACCTCTTCACCTGTGAGACAGAGAGTGACCAGCTAGAGTGGATCAGAGCCTTCACTAGTGTCATCAATCAGGCCATGACACCACAGGAATATGCGAGTAAGTGCCTGGATGCTGTTTCTTTCCCCTCCTGCTGCTCCTCTTCGGGGTATTACCCTAATGCACCACCTTTTTTCTTCACTACAGTTGAAGCCTACTTCAAGTTTAAATCCTAGGAGGCCATGCAGGAATCTTGAAATGACTCAACTCTACCTGGTCCTGCTGGGTGGCTGTCAGGAGAGAAGAGGAGATTGACATCAGAGAAACACAGTGCTCTTAGAGCACCCTTTGAAGCACTTTTGTCCCCATAGAATATCCACTTTGTTTTGAGGGCCCAATTAAGCTGCCTCTTTTCAAGTGCAAGACTTTGTGTGTCTGAATCCTCAGTACAGCCTGTCCCTGTTAAATTGCTGTCATCTGACTGGGTACTGACAGGTCTTGCCTGTTAGTTGGGCCTTGAAACCTTCGGCACTTAATGCGGTGGACGTGGGGCCTAGCATCACTCCTGCATGAAACTGCAGACAGTCACCCACCTTATGCAAAAAAACAGGTACCCCAGCAGGTTACAGGGGCTGCTGGACTAAAAGAGCCTATTTCTTTATAAGAAATGTAATTTCTGCTGGTGACAGAGATGTGAACCATCTAGATACTTGATCAGTTAGTGTGGTGGTTGAGAAAGGTCACTTAAAAGATACAACCTAACAGCCAGATGTGAGAACTGTTTCCTTCTGCGGTGTATGGGCTTGAAAGCTTCTTCAGACCCCATTTGTGTGCCAACCTTCCTCCAACTGCTACAGAGAAGATTAGGAGATTGTCTCAAAAATAATGTGGATATACATTTGGGTATGTGAATAACGTGTGTGTGCACACATAACAAAAGGTGATGGAGGTGGAATACTGCCCTCGGAAAGATACTGTGAGGGATATTCATGCCACTGAAGATCTGCTGCCAAACTTGAGTCTCTGTCAAACCAAAGGAGAGAGGCTGGGTCTTGCTGAGAGCAGCTGATAGTGTGTATAGAGTACAGAGTCTGCTGTCTCTACTGGAACCTAGGGGCTGATGCCTGAATACAGTAATACATGGATCTCTGCTCCCTCAATCTCAAAAGCCTTGTCAAAGGCTTGGCACTTTCATTCTGTCCTACACATTACCTAAGTTTATCTTGTATATCACACATACGTATCACTGTATGCAGTAGTGTAACAGGGGAAGTCTGTATGTTCATGTTCTATTAGTAACAGTCCAAAGCACTAAATCAACCCATGATTCATGTCTTAAAGCTCATCTCTTGAAGCTCTCTTGGGAGAGCTATGTTTCACATGCTGGAAGGAGCAGCTGAGTTCTTCTGGTGACTGTAGTATCTGATGTGTTTGCAGTTTTACGCTGACGATGTGAGAGAAGGTATCTCATGTGTTAAAGGGAGCTAACTGGAATTAATGACACAGCCAGTATTTTAATTAGCTCCCAAAGAAATAAATAAAAAATCCCATTGTAATTTATTTTAACTTCCTAAACTAGCTGACCTGTTAACTGCTAAGGTATGAGGTTGTTTCTTGGAAAAAAAGCACAGACAATCAAACAAAAAGCCATAGCTGTTTGTTGTAGTTCCTGGGGCGTGTGGACTGTGATTATTCCCATCAGAGCCGAATGGGCAGACTGACAGTGCCCCTCTGCTTTTCTGGGGACCCCTCTATTTGCTGAGACAACCACAATCTGTTCGGAGCATTAAATTCCTGGATGACAAGCAGCATCACTCATCCTGCTGCCAATGGTGCAATGGAAATACCCAGCTAAAAGTATATTTTCACTGCATTTTGCTGATCTCTCCCAGCTTGTAGCATGATTTTCCTGAAAACCAAAGGTCTTTGCACAGTGAGGGAAGTACTGATGGGATGCTTCCTCCTCCCATTTGCTGCTGAATTACCACTGCTGGAGATGAGCAGAGGCATTTGACTCAGCCACAGTAAATCTAATACACTGATGATGCAAAAGAGCATGGCTGGAGTGGCCTGAAACCCTGAACTAACAGCAGAGTACATGTAGTATGGTGCATCCTCTCTCTGCTCTGCAAATTCCGTCCCACCATGCCTTCCCTGAGACTATGAGGCTCAGATGTGAGGAAAGAGCAGGGTAGCATCAGGCATCCTTGTCATGTGATGGTGTCTCCCCAGAAGGCGGTGGTGCCTACCTAATGGGCTTCTGCTCCCTGCTCTGAGGCGAGGCAGCCTCCAAGGGCTTCAAGGAAAGGTGGGGGAAAGCTGAGAGGAGGAGGATGATCTTTGTGGAGAGGCAGGAAAGTCTGTGTGGCTGCTCCCTGCCTGTTGCACTTCCAGGGCTGGCCCTTGTTTCTCTTCTAAAGCCACAGCATGATGCTTTCCACCCTCCTTGCCGTATTATGGAGCCTTGTCTTTAAGTTATCTCCTCTCTCAAATGAGGGCAATGGTACAAGGGGAAATGGGAAAAAGAAAGGCAAACAGGAAGGAAGAGGGAGCAGGAGAAAGGTGCAGGGAGATACGGGGGAAGAAAGCAAGTCTGCCAGAAAGAGGAGGGAGCCAGTAGGGCTCCTCAGCTAGTGGCTAAAAGCCCAGTATAAATTGGGATTGCGTTCTCACCGGTATGTGAAGCTGAGTCAGACACATTCCTCCATGCAGTGGTTAAGGCAACTCTCAGGGGGTTGGTTCAGTGGGGCAGACCCCACCTCTCCAAAGTCTGTCTGAGCTGAGATGATACAGACTTGGGAGCAGAAATCCGCTTGTTCGCCAAGCCTTCTGTTTCAGTGGGCCCAGCAAACTCTGGAGAAGCAACAAATGAGGAGCTGGTGAAGAAAAGAGACATTTCCTCCTGGCTGACAGAGGTTATCTTGCACCTATTGGTCTTGAAGGGAAGGGCAGTGTCCCTTCCTTGGCCCTTTCACGGTTAAGGAAAACAACTGGACAGAGCTTGTGATGGACAAGGCCAGCAAAATGGACTGGGCAGCTGGAGGTGAGGAATAGACTTTTCTGAAGCACCCTGTCTGTCTGATGAACTCTCCCCATTTTTCCCTCAGCTGCTTTGCTGTTAAGGCTAGATGTATTCTGTACAGTGAAAGGGGGAAGGCAGGAGGAAGGAACAGATCTCTGAGAGCTTGATTTGATCTTGCTCAACTTACCCAAAGATGTCTTACAACCCTTCTTTCATCAGCCCAAGGCCTGGAGAGGATCCCAAGGGTGGCAGTTTCTTGGAGGAAGGCAGTGGTGAGGGTGATGACAGCAATGTCATGGGAGGGGACAGCCTGGTCACGGGGCCGCTGGGCGCAGTGCTGCTGCTCATGTGCCTCACTGGGATGGTGGGGAACATCTACACAGTGGCGGTGGCCTCTGGCAGGGTGGCAGGCTGCTCGGCAGGCTCCTTGGGGGTCTACATGGTCAACCTTGCCCTGGCGGACCTCCTGTACCTCTCCACCATCCCCTTTGTGGTTTGCACCTACTTCACCCACGACTGGTTCTTTGGGGATGTGGGTTGCAGGCTCTTGCTCAGCCTGGACCTCCTCACCATGCATGCCAGCATCTTCCTGCTGACCGCCATGAGCCTGGAGAGGTACTGGGCAGTGGCCAAGCCCCTGCGGGCCAGGCGGGCCAGCAATGCCTACCGCAAAGTGGCCAGCGCCGTCCTCTGGCTGCTCTCGCTCCTGCTCACGGCCCCCATGATGGCGATGACTCGGCTGCGGGAGGGGGACGGCTCCCACAAGCGCATCTGCATCCCCACCTGGACGCCATCGGCTTTCCGGCTCTACCTGACGGTGCTGTTCACCACCAGCGTGCTGGCGCCCGGCACGGTGCTGGGTATCATCTACGCCCGCCTGGCCCGGGCCTACCGCTCCTCGGCCTGGGGACTGGTGCTGCCGGTGAGCGGCCGGGCCCCAGCGCGGCGCCTCCTCCCCAGGATCGCTGCCATCGTGGTGGCCTACTGGGCCTGCTTCCTGCCCTTCTGGGCCTGGCAGCTGGCCGGGCTCTACCAGGGCGAGCGGCTGGGCATCGGCCCCACCGCCCGCGCCTACCTCAACTTCGGTGTCACCTGCCTGGCCTATGGCAACAGCTGCATCAACCCCTTCCTCTACACGCTGCTGGCCGGCAGCTGCCGCCGGCACCCCGGCCGCACCAGGATGGGCACGGCCCGGCCAGCAGCGCCCTCGCAGCAGGCTGCGCGAGGCCACAGCATCCCCCTGGCTCCCAGGGAGCTGTCAGGGGCTGTGAGGGAAAGGGAGGGCTGAGCAGGCTGGGAGCATCTAACCTTCGGCTGGGGACAGGTTGAGAAATAAAAGTGCCTCACCTTCCACGCCAGCATGCTGCGTCTTCCATCAGCATTGTTGTGGTGTTTTCCCCTTCGCATGGCTGCTCATCCTGCTCTCAGAGCAGGGAGAGTGCTTGTCTCACGGATCCTGAGTCCATCCTCAGGTCCTTCAGCCCTCATACACCAGCCTCCACCTTGCACAAGGTTGGGGAGTGGGTGGAAGGGAGCAGTCAGCTTTGATATGTCTAAATTATATAGCTGGGGAACCTTTGCCACCTCTCATCTCCTTGCTAGCAACGGGCCAAGCCATAACAAAGTCAGGACAACAGTGAGTCATAGATTTCACAAGAGCAGTGAGTCACTTCAAGAAACAGCCACGCTAGCAAGAGACATCACTAAGGTTCATACTCCTGTGGTAAAGCTTTCCTCACTCAGCTTTCTTCAAGAAACCTTCACAAAAAGTCTTTGAAGAATCTAGAGAAAGACTGCCAAGCGCAGGTAAGAGGCACTGTGAGATTCCCCTGTAGTACAGCTCAGGGATTCCATTTGCTCAACTTTCAAGATCAGCCCAGCAGAGGAAGCTGCAAGGAGAGAGCTCTCCTCTGTGTCCATCGTCACAGTTCGTGGTACCCTCAGCAGCCCCATGGCCCTGCTGTGGCTGAGGGAAACACTGGATTCTCTGGCCTAGCAAATGTACCCCAGTCTGCCAGACTGTCAACACCACTGTGTAAACTGAGCCAGCTCTCTTGCCTTGAGACCATCGAGCCTAGCATGGCTCACTTCCATTCTGCTGAGCCCCTCTTCTCCAGAAAGGATGGCTTCGTCCTAATCACCCCATGGGAAGAGCCCCCAAACTACGCTGTTTCCCTGCCATGCCTATGCATAGGGTGGCAATGCTAGATGTCATGTTTACAATTGCAGATGTAGCCCTAAAAAGAGTGTGATGTGATCATCCAAAGCAGACTGGCTTTGGGCAACACTTCAAGAGAGATTCAGCTGCAGAGCCTCAAATTGCTTGTACACCCCAAGTGTTCCTACCTTTCAGCTAAGTTCTCATCTCTCTCTTCCTCCTCAGCCCCTCAATTCCTAGCAGCCCAGGCTCTCTCTGAATGGGTACCTAGGACCCAGGACCTGGCAGAGCCTCATGAATTATGAAGCAATAAATGCTGTAGGAGAAAGGCGCTGTTCTCCAGCTGCTCAGTGTGAGGAATTAGCCCAGCCAGGCCTGCAGGGAGTCCTGTAGTACATCAAATTGTTAGTGCTTTGTGTTTGGCTCATGGCCACACCTGGAAGTGAGGACCCAAAGGCTGGGTTCTTTCATCCCAGACCTACCTGCTAACTGCTGTGCACCGTGAACAGGGCAGATTCCACTTTCCTATACCCACCAGGCACAGCACATTTAACAGCAGCAGTCATTGCTGCCAAGGCAGCATTAGACTGAGAGAGCCCCCAAGGCAGCTGTGCACTAACATCAAACATACCTGACGGCCTCAGACTCCTCAGAGTCTAGCCTCAGTTCAGACTGAGAAGTGCTCAGGCTCACTTGGGCCAAGTAAAGCAGTAACAAAAGCACAGTGCACACATCCTCGGCATCCCACACTCCTGCTGGACATTGCTGCCTCCCTTAGCTCTGGATGAAGCAGGCAAAGCACAAAGGGCAGAATAAAAACAGGCCCCTCCAGGTTACTGCTCTCATGTACCACAGCACAGCACTTGGTGCTTCTGCAGTTGCTGGAAGAAAGGATTTGGATGAGGAGCCCTCTACATGCTCCATCACACCCAGCAAGGCAGATTTTCTACTGTCTCCATACAGCAGCAAGAGGTCCCAAGAAGACATAGGAGCAGGAACAGCCTGTACAGAAGGCTGCAGCCAAAGTTAGCACAGTTAAGGACTTTCCCTCTCACTCCATTCACAGGCACTCAATGCTGTCTGATGGCAGTGAGGGGTGCTTAGTTTAGGCAGAGATAAATTTAATCAACCTGTTATATTCAGGCAGTGTAAGTTGTTGGTCTAGACCTCAACAGTGCATGACCTTGCCTAGAGACCCTTTTACTCTCCCCCCAATGACAATTAGCCCCAATGCCTCCTTCTGCAACTCTCCTTGGACTTTCAGCCTTCTGTCTTTCCAGGCTTTTAACCCTCACCCTCTTCTCCATCCATGACTTTCAGGGCCAAGGCTGGGACAATTGCATCCACTTATGCTACTCTAGCAAAACTGACCACCCTCATCCACCCAGTCCCAGCAAGGTGCCCAAACCATGTAGGTTTGCAATATTAAACAGATTACGTTTTGAGACTTAGTACACCAAACCTCTTATTTATTGATTGCTTTTTCTGTATCTTTGAGATGGAGGTGTCAGAGGAAGTTATTCCCAGCTGAGGGACTGGAGTGTGAAGTCCCCTTGTGTATCAAAGTAGTCAAAGACAGAGAGATTAAGCCGGTTAGGGAACGTGAACTGGTGGCCTGGCAGGTGGACTGTCACATCATTTTGGTTGACACCAAAAGTGATCTGCAAGACAAATCGAGAAGTCAGAGAAAATTTCCTCAAGCCTCTCCCCTCTGCAGCATTGCTATGCCACCCTCTGCTTTGGAGAGTGAACAAGCTCAGTAGAATAACCTGTTCAATAGCAGGGGTGTTATTCTGGTCTCCCAAGAGATGCCCGTGCCCTGCTCTGTTCAACAGCAACATCTTTCAGCCAGATGAAGCTCGCACATTTGATCCCCACCCTCCATCACTGCTCAGAGCTCTGAGTGGTGGCACTGGCCCAGCAGGAGAAGCCAGCTACTTCCTGTATAGACAGCCCTGAGACAGCCCCTGCAGCTGGGTGTCCTGTGCCAAACACCCTCCCTTCACCAGAGCATGTATAGGGAGTATATGTATGCACAAATACACGTGTGCCTCACCTCTGCTGTGCCCCCTTTCTGGAAAGGAAAGACAGTCTCCCTGTGCTCTGCACCCCACTCTTCCACCTTCTTTGAGTTGCACACGATGGTGTTCACATCGCCATGAGCATCAAAACGGGGGTTGAAGTGAAGGCCGAGGTGGGTAGCATCCTTCCCCAGATTCATCACAAAGCTTCAGAGAAAAAAAAGCAGACATCAATGCAGCTTAAAAAAAAAAATTAAAAAAAAAAAAAAATCAATACTATGGTAGCATGTTTCTCATTACCATGAGAATCCCTGGGTCTGATTCTTCAACCCCAGGTGAGGGTAATGTAAGAGAAACCCTTTGCTAAATTACACAGCTTCCCTAAAAAGATGGTGCTGTGGCAATAAGGGGTACTTTCCTCTTCTGGGGTGATAGGCTCCAGAGTGCCATCCCTGGGAGAGACACCACTTGGTTTCCTCAAAGCTTTTAACAAGAGAATGGTTCAGCACACAGGGCCCTGAACAGAGATATCATACACCCAAACCAATTCCCAAGGAGTCAGTTGATTTCCATAGATTTACTTTCAGTCCTGAACAGTTAGCTAGTGGTGCATCCTGCCTAACAGCCACTGCCTTGTCCCCATCCTGCAGGCAGCTGAAATAATTACCATATCATTAGCCATCCAAAAATATCTGCAACAGTAGTGGGAGGAAGCTTCCTAGCCTAGTGTCCACCTTGCCTTCAGGCCTCTTATCCAGATGAGAAGAGGCATATTATTTGGCAAGGGAAAGCCTGGGAGGCCTCACTCAGACGGTATTAAACTTCAAAGGCACTGGGAAGAGCTGGGACATGTTTCCTGGAACACCGCTAGTGCTGGTACAGCAGCTACAGGCTCCACCTTCCCTGCAAAGGGGCCCTACCAGAGCTGCACAAGGGCTGGGGACTGCTGCAGAGGCTTCGCTGGGAAACCCAGCCACCCTGATGCCTGCACATTTAGGGGTACATATCCACTTAAGCCCACCTGCCTGCTCACCACCTTTCTTCCTTCTTTCACCACCACCATGTGAGAGACGACTCCACAGGGGCACCGTAAATGTTCCTACTCCTGGAACATCTTTGTGCAGGGGAGAGGATGTGGTGGAGCAGATGGTCTGAACCCAAATCTCAGTACAGATGCAGCTTCCATTTCCTTTACCCTGCACTGGAGAGGATGTGGTCACTGCCAGCGTGTGCAGCTGGAACCTCACATCTGCTTTGGCTTAGCCCCTTGGCAGTACTGTGTCTGCAATGTGCATTAGGTGATGACTCACTGGGAAGCGCTGCTGCTGTTAACCCCTTCTCCTGCCCAAGGGACAGACTCCTTTTGCCCCCACCTTTTGCAGATCCCCTCAGCGCAGTGTCCTGTCTGTGCCTGGGCAGCACAGCACAACTCACCTCTTGGCATTTGGTGCAATTTTCCCTTTGACAGTGAGGCGCTGGCCAGGCTTGAGACCCAAGTTGGTGCACACTGGTCCCTGGGGAATGTGGAAGCAGAGATATTAGCCTGGTACCTGCTGGCTCACGTGTTCTGACTTGGCAGCTCTCCCTGCTGCCTTTCAAGACATGCTTTGCTTTGGACCCATGGAAAAACAGGGAAGCTCCCTTGCCCTAGGGCATTGCAGCAAGGACATCCCAGAGAAGTTACCCCAATCACATGGTACAGTTGGCTGATACTCGATTTCCCAATCTTTATCCTGCTGCTCTCATCAACATATCTGTATTTCACAGCAGTGAAGTGTAAGCACCTGCACACTCCAATCACACCCTCCCCATCCCGAGCACACCCATGCGCCTTGTGGGTCTCGTGACATCCCACACAAGTCTGTCTGGGATGGATGGCAGGGATGGAGCCTCCACTCCCTTCTCCTAGCTCATGTTTGAACTTCAAGCCTTGACAAGGTCCAAGGGCTCAGACACTTTGCTTCCCATCTCCCAGGGGCTTGGGTTTTTTTTTCCATAGGCTCAGTATTTGCAAGAACATTCTCCTGCTCTACATATACACCTTCCCCCCACCTTCTCTCTAGGAGGACTAAAGTATTTTGGCAAACCCACATGTAGGTATTTTTCATCACAGCAGAGGCAAGACCTCAAGAATACTGAAAATCTTTTCCAACCCTACTTAAATGAATAAGCTTGCACTTGGAACAATCCCTGCTTAATCACTGGCAGCCTAATAACAGACAAATTAATCAAAGAAGTGCAATCACTCTTCTAACATAAGCAGAATGGTTGGGGCTGGAAGAGATCCCAGAGATCAAGTCCAACCCCCTGCTAAAGTAGGTTCACATAGAACAGGTTGCAAAGTGTCATGTCCGGGTGGCTTTTGAATAGCTTCAGAGCAGCAGAATCCACAACCTCTCTGAGCAGCCTGTTCCAGTGCTCTGTCACCCTCACAGTGAAGATGTTTTTCCTCATATTTAGCTATAACTCCCTGTGTTTCAATTTGTGCCTTTTGCCCCTTCCCCTGTTGTTGGGCAACTCTGTAAAGAGTCTGGCCCCATACTCATGATACCTGCTCTTAACATAACCTCTCTAACTATTTGAGCATAGTCCTTGACATTCACAGAACCTTACCTCTGTAAGGCACATTCCTTCCAAGAAAGAGAGGAATAACAACTCAATGACTCATGAAAACTCCAGCCAGAAAGCAGGCAGCAAGGCTGCCCAGAGAAGATGCTCAGACAGCAATAAATGTTACAGCAGCGGCTTCCCCAGAGCAGAGCTGCAGCAAAACAGGTTACCCCACCTTAGGACTCAACCCAGCAAGGATCCCCTCGTGTACTGCCCCAAAGGGATTCCTACGGGAAAAAAGAACCACTTCTGCCAGAACACAAAATAGCAGCCAGCCCTCTGTGGTGAATGAAGCAGGGGTCATTCCTCACCAGGGGCAAGCACCCAGCTCTAGCAGACCCTCTGGCACAGCGGCTGATGTGCAGGTGGAGAAGGCTAGCACAAGCACCCTCACGCCAAGCCAGCTCATTCCCCACAGTTCTACCTCCAGCAAAGGTGCCCCATCCCTTTTTCTACTCACGCAAGACATGGTGCTGCTCTGCAGGGTAATGCTCCTCGCCGCTGAGGTGCAAGGGTCCCAGGCAAGTAGCTCCCAGAGCCCCTCCCTTGCCTTTAAATAGATGGAGAACTGAGTTGTTCCAGCCCTTCTCCACCCCATGCACCAATGGGAAGGGTGGCATGGGCTGGCTTTGGGAGGAGGGAGGGTCTATGAGACGCAGCTGCCTCCTTCCACCCCCACCAGCCTCCTCTCCAGGATGCTGAACACAGCCCTTCCAAGCAGGCTGTGGGCTGCTCCAGGAGGAGCTCCAGCTGTGTGTGGCCATGAATCCAATGGAAAATAGTTTTACAATGAATGTTTTATTATCCGAGGCTTTTATCCCACATGGAAAATGGTCAGATGGATTGAGACTTGGCGGGAAGGGTCTGTGGTGAGGACCGGGCTCTTTAGCTCTACTTAAATCAGGAGCAGAAAAACTGTCACTGAGCACACATGGTGCCTCAGAAACTCTTTGTGGTCCAGGTGAAACCCCAGTAACAGAGGACTGAAGCTGCATCCAGGGCCACCCAATTGCACTATGAATCCTTTCTGTCCCCAGAGACTCCCTAACAGCTGACCCAGCTTTTATCACCCACTTTTGTAGATACAGGAACCAAAGAAGGGAAAACAGTCCTTTTTCTACAGAGTCTGTAGGCACCCTCACAACTGTACAGTTCATCTTGGCTGCAGGGCAGAGTAAGCCAGGAGGAAGCTGCCTTGGAAAGCTGGTGATAAATTATCTGGGAGAGCACTGTGCCCAGCTCTTGCTCCGATCTGGAACACAGCTAGTGCCTGAGGAAGAAAGGGACAGGGACAAAATGCTTCTATCACAATAAGCCACAGCATCTATATGTCTGTTACGTGCCTCTGTGTTCTCTTTGTGGCAAGTATGATTCACTCTGGGTGAAAGGATTCCTTTGGAAAAAGTTACCCAATTACTACATGGCTCAACTGTAATTACACTGAAAGAGGAGGGAAATATTCAGGCAGTGTGCCAAGCCTGTGGCTTAGAGCTCTCCTTGTCTTGCATATTTGTCTCTAAATCACAAGACGCTCTGTGATTTCCTTAAGAGGCCCAGAACTGAAACTCTCTGGAACATTTTTTTCTTCCATGGCTGTGAGGCCCATCAGTTTCCCTCTGCTGAGGACATGAGAGTCCCCGGCTCCCTTCTCCCCTCAAGTATGACCCCTGAGGATGGCACTACTGAGTATTTCCACTCGAAGATATCAATGCCAGCAGAAGAAGATGGGAGACCCTCTCGCCTGCCTGCTGGGGAGGGCAGAAATAGGCTCCAGACTTTGGCCAGGTTGCTGATCACCCCATGACACAAGGGGGCTTGAGTAAAGGCCAAAGTGGTCTTCTCTGCTCTGACATGCCTGCTCCCTCTTTCTGCTTCTGATCACTTCCTCAAGGTTCAGCTCTTGAGCCTGATCAAGTGATCATGAGGTGCAGGACAAGAAGTGCTCCATACTAGGAGGAGAACAAGTAAATGGAGTCAGCTTCCCTCTGCTTGGGATGTGTGCGTGATTAAATCAATTCCTTTCAAATCCAAGATTTTGTGTGACTAAACCCCAAACATCTCTACAAGTACATGAGCTGCTGCTGGAGCCATGGTCTAGGGGGCTGGACTAGGAGAGACTGCTCCCACACGAGAAATGTTGGATGGAAAAGGGAAATGTGTAAATATTTGCTCTCTTGGAGATGGAGGTGGAGGGGGCCATTTAGAAGTTATGAGGTAGGTTCTGTGTTTTCTGCAGCATTTCTGGCAGTTGGGCACTGTGACCAAGCCTTAGCAGCCACCGGGTCCTTGAATTATGTCTTTCCAGGGACCTTCCTCCAAATGCCACTGGAGACATTAGAGACCAGCTAATGGCTAAGAGATTATCATGAAGGAGGGGCTGCCATCCCAGAGAAGGTGCTGAAAGGGCTATTGACATCAAGGAAATTCAGGCTTCAGACTTGAGTCTACCTCGGGCAGCCTGTATTTGATGGAAGTCCAGGTGTCTCCACTGTCTTTCATGAAACCTTGAATTAAATGGCATTAGCACAGCAGACAAGGGGGCTATGGGGCATCCCATTGCCTGCAGGCCAGGATAATGTCACATCTGCCTTCCTACCTCTGGGCTGGGGACACCATGGTGAGATGACAAACTCTAGAGCTCCAGCATCAATATCCACATAAAGTGTGGCTGAACTGAGGCGGGGGGGAAGGTCCCTGCTCCCCCTGGTGTCACACCAGGCAGCACCTGGTGTCCCCAGGTGTACTGACACCTACTCCACCACACTGGAGACACAGAGGTGCTTGCCTGTTATTTTCAGGAGCAATGTGGTGTAGGAAGAGTCACTGTGGGTTGAGAGGGGCAGAGCCAGGCTGGCTAGAGCCAACAATCTTCACCTCCTGTCACTTCCTTCCTTATCTGTGTGCAGTTGGCCAGCCAGCTAGGGGATGTGCCAGCAGTTTAGCAGCCCATTCTATCTGCAAGGGATGCAGATGAGGAAGATGAGGACAGATCACAACAGACTTTGGTGTCATGGGCTTATCCTGCTGTGTGGGAACTCAACAGAGGGCCAAGGCTCTTCTCTACCATTCCTGCCTCTCCTCACTAGGAGAGCTCTCCTGCACCACATTTCAAATCCTGTCTTTGCATTAGGGGGAGAGTCACTGATCTGCATTGTAACTTGGGGAGCAAAGATCTTCTTCACTCAGTCCAAAGAGAGCGAGTAGATATGAATCTGTCACTTCAAACAGTGCTCTTGTCCATGCCAGAGGGAGCCACGAGCGTGGAGAGAGGAGCAATGACTGTGGGGTATGACTCCAGCGGTGCCTCACCTCTGGTTATGAGGGTGAGGCAGGTGGTGTTTGCGTCTGCACCTGCTTTCTGCAGACTGGGGTTGTGTCCTGGACAGGATGGGGCCAGGAGAAGGGGATGTAGAAGAGCCAGCTGCCATGACAGGGCCAGACCAAATTCACAGCCCACACAAATGTCCAAGCCCAGGCATGACAACAAAGACCCCACTAAGCACATACTATGGTTAGGGGTAGGCACCCCAGTCAGGTCCCGACTGATGACACTTCCAGTGTGGCTTGTGCTTCAGTCACCTGGCTCCTGGGAGCGACTCACTAACCTCTTGCTAATTTGCTCATTTGTCCTTGGAAAGAGCAAATTGCCCTTGTGAACACTCCCAGACAGTCCTCAAAGGACTTTTGATGCCTTTGGGGCCTGAACTCATCCCCCAGTGCTGGCTGTGACCCAACACTGCCATAGAAGGGGACAAATATCCCTGTCTGTCCCTAGGGCCGCTCATGGTGCTCATTGTAGCTCTTTTCCCAGGGCCTCAGCCTTCTTCCTGCACTCTTCTTGACACTCAAAGAGCCTGGGCTGATCTCTCTGTGCTGAGATGGCACATTTTCTCAAGATCACAGCTTCCCTCATGGACATCCTCACACCTCCCAACCTGCAAGCTGTAATACAGCTTAGGCTGAAGAGGGAAACACGATTGCTGAAAGAGAGTTTCATCATTGTGAGTAGCTTTGATTTAGGGCATGCCTTCTGGTCTAGCTGATAGGCACTGGTATGCCTCAGCATACCCAGACTGGTCCTGCGTGCTGAGGGCTCGAGTCCAGCTGCTGCAAGTTGTGGGGTTGAGCTGGAACACTCGGCCAAGCTGTTGGGTGGCTCTAAACAAGGTGGTTTGGCAGCTGCCAAAGGAGAAGCCCAATCAGGCAAGTGTCTGAAGCAAAAGAGGGAAGACCTGTGCCCAGATCTTCTTGTGAGGGGTGCTGCAATAGATAAGGCATCCCAAGTGAAGATCTAGGAGGAATGAGAAAAGGCCTGGCTGGAAAGCCTGTGGACTGTGTGACCAAAGCCCACCCATATACAGTGCTCTTCAGCTGGGAAAAGCCTGTTTGGATGCAGTTAGTCTTGCAGAGATTTGCTACATCTTTCCACTGGGAGAGAGCCCTTGTACCTGTTCAGCCACTTTGTGTTATTTGGCCTGTGGTGTTTTAAACTGAGGATTAGATGTGCTAAACTCAGATTTATTATCTTGTGGACACAGAGCCTCGCATCAGGAACGAGCCACAGCGAGATCTCCCAAGCTTTGACTGCTGAAACATTTCCAACCACATCCAATTTCCTGGTATAGGAGCCGTCTGTGAGGCTCCAACTACTGCTGACTCCAGAATCTCTGCTTTCATTAAATCGGTATGGAAATATGTTCCCAAGTGGTGAAGATAATCCTGCGAATGTTATCAAAGTGTACCTGGACAAGTGATTTATCCAGGTGAGCCTGAAGTTACAGCTTGGGAAGCAGGAATGACTCCTCACACTAATGACGCTGGGATGTGCTAAACACACCTCTAAGTGCATCCTGGCAGGTTTCCAAATCCGTGCTCCCCACCTCCTCCCCCACACCTCTGGCTGCTTACACTGGGCTCCATCTTGCCTCTGGGGTGCAAAGTCTGTGGTCTTGCAGCGCTTGGTGGGGAGGGGGTGCTCCTGCTCTGCCAAAGGGGTGGCATCCCTGTGGCCGTGGGATGGACACAGCGCCCTGGCCAGGAAGGCAGGGAGGGAGCTGGGTGCTGCGTCATGGCCACGGGCATGGATCAGCCTGTGTCAGCTCACAGAGATGGCTGGCCCAAGCTGTTCAAGTGCTCTTCTGGCATGTGAGAACAGCGAGGAGACACTCACTGGGGTGACAGCAGGAGGACTCCTCACCTGACCATGCTGGAAGTATGGACAGCACAGCAAAAAAGCCTTCGGTTACCTTGGACATGAAGGATCCTGACTGTGAGGCTGGAGCACATTAGCAGATCTTTAATCCCAGCCAAGCGGTGACTGGTTGGGAAGGCTCCAGGCCATCCACTCTTCACTTTAAGGGCAAAGAAAAGTCAAGGAGGAGCAGCCTGACGCTTTGGGAAAGCACGTTCTTGGTTTTCACACAGAGAGGTTGCTCACAATGACATAGCCTGGACCAGGGGATTGCTGCACGTAGAGTATTTCCAAGAGCTACAAATGCAGGTTAATCAAAGCCTGGCAATTGCTTCTGAGCCAGAGGGGAACAGCAAATTGGGGAGAGCTGGAAGGTGAATGGAGCAAGTTCTAAGTTCTGCTGTAGACAAAGTACAATTAGGGGCCTCGTACAACTCTGGCTTTGAAGCCGATAATATTTTTCTTATTTTAAAAAAGTGTGTGATCAGCTTCTGACTGGTGGTGTGAAGTTCCAATTTTCTTTAAATAAATAAATTCAAAGAAATAGAAGGAAAGGAAAAGATAGAAGCAAAAATGAGTTGGAGCCCAGAATGTGTAGTTCAGGTTGTGCAGGCATTGAAGGCAAGGCTTCAAGCTGTGAAAAATGAGGTTCACTCTCTTGTTAAAATTTAAAAGTTTAATAAAGGACAATAGGGGACAAAGACAATGAAGCACTGGGTGCTTAGCCAAAAGCACACCTGCCATTGACGGAGACATCTTAAAATACTTTTCGTATTGCATCAGCTTCATGTCTACTCAAACTTTTCCCCAAACTAGTTTGCATGTTCCAGGAACTGTTTAGCATGGCTCCTCCTTGGTCCCGCCTTTTCAGAGCATGCATATTTCTTAGCAGTGGCTTTGTCACTTTTTGTTATCATCTCCAGCTTGGGCCTTATTCCATGTTTTTTGCAGATGGCAGTTATTGACAGCTGACATATCAGCAGCAGGGGTCATCATTGCACCGTTCTTTGGATGTCATCCAATTAAGCAGGCAGTTCGGTTATTGTAAGTAAAACTATGAACTTTCTAAAACACCTATATTAGCTATTTCACCACTATATCTAAATTTAGTTAGTAACAGAAAAAACTGCATTAGTTATTGTTACACAACTATATCTTTATAACAAGGCTACTTTTGTAAGAATTAAAACCATACACACAACATCCATTTTAATATTTGTGAAAAGCCAACAGTATAACATGTATTTATCACAAAAGCTAACCTTCAAGAAACGACAAGTTTTGAAAGCAGAGCTGCAAGCTCAGCAAATGCTGACTATGGAGGGGAAAACATTGCCACCGCTTGTCTGGACATTGGTTAATGACTTCCAGAGGGCCTGCAATGTAAGCCCCGCATGGCCGCTGCAGGATAGAAAGGTATTATTGTGCTAAATTATGACACCCAGGATTATTCCTGTGCTGCTCATTAGTGCTGGAAGTTCAAGGGCAAGGAAATGCAGCTCCATGCACGAGGGTCAGATGTTTTGTCACAGGTGTGCCGCCGGCTATTGTCTGGCTGTGGCCACCGGCTCTGTGCTGCTGCAATACCCAAATTGGTGTCCTTGAGGTGCCTTAGAAACCTGCCATTTATTGAGCCTATTTCAAGCCTAGAAACAACCTGCTGAGGCATATTCGCTGTCTCATTTTTTGTCTTTTGTTAAAGTTCTGAGATGCGCTGGGCAGAAGTTTGTTTGCTGTACTTAATATGCAGACTGTAAGTGGATGCTGTGTTTGAACATGTTGCAGCAGCCCAGATGCTGGTTTCAGCTCTCCCAACAAACAGTGCTCAGGAGAAGTATGTTCGTGGAACACAGGCACGTCCTCCTCCAACACCCTCGAGACCGAAACTCAGCTGCATGCCACTTTTCAGCAAGCAATGTGTGTAAAAACCAGTGTGGAATGATAATCCCAAAGAAAAGGGTTGCCGTGAACTGGCGTTGCTGCCAGGAATGACAAGAAGCCTGAAAACACCCGTTTGGTATTTTTTGAGTGTATGGGAAGTGGTACCTAGGGTGTGGGCTGTGATGTTAGTCCCCACACGTCAGAAACAGCAGCAGAGATGCTCAGGAGGTGAGACTGGCAGGGAGCCTGGAGCACATCAGGCTTTACTCACTGAGACAAACCCTGCTTGGGCCATTGCTTCTGCTTTGGCAAATGCGTTCATCTGCAGCCAGTCCACGAGCCAGTATTCGGGGCACATCTCCTGCTTGGAGAGCCTCCAAAGCACATGGGACCACAAGGCATCAGCACAGCTGAGCAGAAGCCAAGGCAGGCAAAAGACCAACTTGGCCTTTCTGACAGGGAATGGGGCCCCACCAGACGGCAAGGGCCGGAGAAAAGGGAATTGCTCAGGGCGGGCACACGGCTGCTCTCTCTGGGGGTCCTGTGGGTGGCAGAGCTCATCATCCCCCAATTTGGATGAATCCTTCCGGCAGGGACAGAGCCCCAGAGCTGGTGCAGCCTGGGACTGTCCTCCACTGCTTTACTGGGGACCCTGAGCACCCCAAAACCCCCTTGGGGGTTTCAGTAACATGTGCCATCCTTCACATGGTACCCCCAACATTTAGGTGGTAGTGAGCTCTGCTAGGCAGCTGCTGCCTGCCACCCTACAGCCAGCTGGAACAACTACCCGGCAAGCTGTCTGTTATCTGCCAGGATCAGCTGCTGAAATGGGAGGGTGTTTCAGCAGGGCTTGGCACCCTGGTTTCCCTGAGGCTCATGCTATTTGGGGAGAGAAAGTGCAGGGCGCTCTCTGATGCTATCACAGTTTGGAGGCTGTGGAAATCACTGGGATGTGTCATCCCCTTCCATGCTGTTGGTTCCCACTCCCTTGCAAGGGGGCCCAGGCACCCTCAAGGCTGGTGGGCACACACACATCACTGCTGTGGTGGGGCTGTGTCACTCTTTCAGAAGTTTTTGCGAGCGGATCCTTCCAAGGAAGCTCTCTGCAGAGCCGTCTCTACCCCTACCACCAAGAATGTCCACCCATCATCATGTCCCGCACAGGGGCCTGCTCTCCCACACCTCTGGCTTCTCCAGTTTCCTTTGCTCCCTGGGCAGAGAGCAGGTGCTGCAGCACCCCACCAACACCCAGGCTGGGCTTTGCCAACCTGCAGCACTTGGGAAGAGTTGACCTTTGGTGCTCAGCCCAGTCCAGGTGTCAGCTGTCCACATCTCATGCAAAAGATAGGATCCCACACTGGGAATCTCCTTGGTTCCCTCCTACAGATCCCGAGTTAGGATAGGTTTCCAGCAGCAGCTGGTGGGTACAGCTCATTTTGCCAGGAGCACAAGCTCACACACCACCAGCACTGGCAGCACAGATATATTCTCCCTCTCTTCTGCCCTCTGCTCCTGGGCAGAAGCTCCTTGGGCTCCTCAGCCTTTCCCAAACAAAGGTCCGTGCCATTTTTCCAGAAGAAAGCCAAGGACCAGCTCATGTCCCAGTAGAACTGCATGACTTGTGAGAAGGGCAGGAAGCACATTGATGTACTTAGCACCAAAATAAACATTGCTTTGTTCTACAGGACTGTAGTCTTGCTCTTGTTGTGATGGACATGGAGGCTGAGCAGTGACAAACTCCTGACTTTTGCTGGAGGGGTAAATCTTGACATGCCAACTGACTGTCGGGCCACATGCTTGGATGGGGGGCTTTTCTGTGGGACAGTTCTGAGGATTTTTGAAGCATTATCAGCTTGTGGGTTGCTGGTTGAGAGATGTTTTGATAGAGAGTAGGATCACAGATTGAGCAAGGGGTTGATTAGATGTAATATCCACTTCTGATTCACCTCACAACAGCAGGAACCTGGGGGAAGAGGGATGGACGTTCACTGGCAGCATCCACGTGCCACGGCTTTGGTGGCAAGTGCTGCTTGCATGAGCATGAAGCCTGCTCTTCTCACCTGGCACAGAAGGGAAAGGAGGGTCCATCAGCCAGCCAGGTATTTTTGGATGTTCCCTCCCTTCCCCATATGCAGCTAGTCCGTGAGGCATGTCCATGCTGTCTGTTCAGCACACAGCAGGTTCACCAGACACACCGTGAAGCCAAAGGCCACTGTGCCATCTGAAAGTTTCCTTGTACAGAGTGGATCATCTTCAAAAACCCTGGACATCTGAGCGGTAGTGGCCTCCAGGCCCTCAGGCATTTGCTCCAGAAGCAAGCAGCAGCTGGGGTTCCTTATTTCCATTCCCACCAAAGCAAACAGGGAAAACCAGGGAGGCTCTCCTGGTCTCTGCCCTGGCTATATTTAGTCAGGCAGGTTCAATTTGTAATATAATCCATCTCTTCCCATTCAAAGGGAAGATGGGGAGATGAGAGTAGTCCCCAGTTCAAGCCCGTGATGAGGTAACTTTACGGGGGAAAGCTCTGTCTCTACAGGGTCTGCTGTTGTGTAACCTTGCCCCGAGTGGGACAGGACCTTAGCAAGACCTAGCCCTAAGCCAAGCTCTGGGCAAGGCATCCCCCATACCAGGCAGGGTGAGCAGTCTGGACTTGTCACACTGGCTCTGCTGGGAGCAGAGAGAGATTGCTCCTGGCGGGAGCAATCCAAGGGCCACTGCTGGGTGCAGATGTTAGGTTGGAGCACTGTGAACTTGGTGCTGGGCAGCCCCAAAAGAAGGCCACTTCTTTAGAGCTCAGTTTTGGCACCCCATGCAGTGCCTGCCAGCCCAGGGGCACATGGAGAGGTCCAGAAACAGGGGCCTCTCTCCACATCCCTTGGTGAATGTCAAACTTCTGTCTGTTCAGGATAAGAGCTGTTGGGGAGGGAAGCCTCCCTGGGCAAGCAGGCATGAGCCGTGACTTTCTTGGAGAGAAACAAGCAGGGGGCAAAAGCCCTGGCCCTTCCAAAATGCACCCCTTCTTAACAATAGTACTGTCAGCAAGGACTTGTGCTGTGTGACAGAGCTCCCCATGGCTCTTGGGGACTTATCTAAACCCTAACAAGATGCAGGGAGACATGCCATTCTGACAGTCCTTCCCGCCTGGAAAACAAAGGCATTTGTCTCTCTTTGTGGTGTTCTGTTTATTTGGGGGAGAGGGAAGGAAAAACAGCAGAGAGCAGAACAGGGCCTTGCCCCACATGGTGCTTTATTCATCTGCCCTGGGGCTGTGAGCTCAGCTTTGTGGGCAGGGGATGTTTTACCTGCTGAGCAAGTCCATGAGGACCTGTACCCATGAGCAGGGACGAGCGGTGGAGGGAGAGCAGTGTCTGGGAGAAGGACCCAGGTGGGGCCAGGCTGCCGAGGCACAGCCCTATGAGTGGACAGAACGGCTTCTCCAGCCATGAAGGTTTGGGTCTGAGGAGAGTGGTCAAAAATACAATCAGCCTGCCAAAATCTGCCAAGGCATTCAGTCTTCTCTAGCTGGCAACCCACTCACTTGGCACAGGTGACCACCCCACCTTCCCTGCGGGCTGGTCCCCTCTCAGAATGGCCCAGCCAGCCTCTTGGCTTTGGTGCCACAGAGGAAACAGGGCTCTGCTTCCCCCTCTCCTCCTGCTGTGCTGACAGCTGCGGTGGGATGAGTGCCCGCCATGCTCAACACTCCCAGCTGGTGGGAGAGGGTACTCGTGAACTTGCTCGACAGGTAAAACCTTCCCTCCCTGGGAAGTCTCTCCCTGCATTTTATGACTGCTTACCTGTGAGCCAAGGATGCCTTTTTGGCAGCTCAGGGAGTGGGCCCGGCTGGGCGCGGAGTGCTGTTTTTCTCTGGGATTTTATTACTTGCTTCGTTTCTCAGGGTGTCTCAGTTGGCCCTCCTTCAAGCTCACCATTGCTTCATCACTATCCACTCTTTTCCTTCCATAGACCCCACGCATGGCAGAGAAACCACAGGCAGCAGCTGGCACCTTCCAGAAATCTCTCTGGCCAAAACACACTCTGCTGAGCCTTGCTAGAATCTCTGTGTAGACTGAGCCATTCAACATCCTCGTGATGTGTCCGGTGGGCTGGGGAGGAGATGGGGCTCATGCAGGACCTCTGCTGCTGCTGCATTCCCATCTCCTTCTGAGCCCTGGCTCTGGTAAGAGAAGCCCTGAAGGAGAAAACCCAGCCCCTCCACACACATAGCCATCCTTGGGGATCACAGGGTTGCTGCAGTTTGGTCTGGCCAGCCTCAGGAACGCTGGGCTCATCCTCTTGAAAGCATGCAATGGGAGTACAGAGGATGACTGACCAAAGCTGGTGTGCTGCTGCTGCCTGAGGAACATTCTCAAGGACTGACCCTGGATGCTGACTAGCTCCTCATCAAGTTGCCTTTTCCCCTTTATAAAAGTTGCTTCCCCAGTGCAGGAATGTTGGGCTATGCCTAGCACATGGCTGCATCTTAGCTCAGCTGGGGGAGTGATGGTTTTACTCCTCAGAGTGACACTGAGATGCTGGGCTCTGCACTGCGATTCCCAAACAGAGGTGGGAGTATTCTTGGCCGTGCTGAGAACTGACCATCCCTCTTTCAGGGAGGAGGGTAACTGTTGGCTCAGAGTGATACTCTCCATGGAGAAACTGGACACTTTCTGAGAATGGCAGGCTCTTGGCAAATAATGTGCCAGGAGAATTCTCTGGGAAGGGTTAGAGCTGCTGGCAATGGGGTGGCTGAGTTTGCTGGGCACGTGCTCTCCCCATTTTCAGGGGAGACTCACACATGGTTCAGAAAAGCTTGCTTCCTTTGGTTTTTTTGGCCTGGCACAGGTCTGCCAAAGGCAGAATGACACCCCTATATGTTTGCAGGGCCTCCCTCTGTGCTGAGTGCCCAAGGAAGGGTGGCCAGCCCAGCTGTGCAGAGCCCCAGACCTGTGCCAGGGTATGGGTACCTGCAGTGGGCAGGGAAGGGTGAAGCCCAGGGGAAGCCAGCAAGCAGGATGTGTTACATTTCACAGCTGAGCTTATCCATATTTTTTAATTTTCTGTGGTATTTCTAAAGACAATATACTCCTTGGTCCCTCCAAGAGGCTGAAGCATGAATTGCACTGCTTTTGTTTCCGACTTTCCCTTTTAATGCAACGTTGTTCAGTCTTCTGGGTTGTGCGCACATGATTCTGGAAACACCACGACATCTGCTAAAGAGAATCACCCAGCACTGTCATACCATGGATCAGACCTCAGCAGCACCAGCAGAGCTGATGGGAATGCAGGCTTAAGCATGCAGCACAAGAGACAGTCAGAGCTGGCCTGGTCACGGGAGGAGAGGATGGTGGGTGAGCAAGCAGTGCTTCAGGATGAGAACAGGGATCCTGAGGCTTCTCAAGGCAGCTCCTTCTCAGGGGATTACCATACAGCTCTGGTTCCCCCCACCCATAACCCACCAAAACAGTTTTGACTGTCCATTTTGCAGAGTGCTGACACACTGGCCGTTATCACAGAAAAACTGGGTGCCTGGATGAAAACCTGCCTCTCACCCACACCTTACACAGGTGGCTCCCCTGGCTCCCACTGCTGGTGGCATCTCAGTGCCACCCTGGCTGCAGGCAGACCCAGTCCCTGTCCTCCTCCATCTGCAGCCAGGACAAGAACCGACAGGCCCCAGCTCCCCAGCAAGCCTTTGGCCAGCTGGCAAGTTTCAGCTCTGCCTGATGAAGGGCAATGAGCTCCCTCTCTGCATTGCACCAGGGTGCCAGGCCCAGCCTCACTGCTGGCTGTGCCTGTGGGATGTCTGACCGCAGCCCTGGCTCCCCCAGGGCTGGGCTGGCTGGGCATGCCATGGTGGCAACCTCAGTGGTGCGGTGGCTGCCCTGCTCTGGCTGAGCGTCTGTGGCCTTCTCCTGTTGAAACATCACCCCTTGAGGGCAAACCTGCTGGGCATCAGGGAATGAGCTGGGATGAAGGTGAAGGCTACCATTACAATGTCAAGGTTGCATTCATGCAGCTTCCCAGCATCCTGCAAACACGGTCCCAGGTGTTCTCCTTCCCCCAGCCTGGCCAGCTCTGCATAGCTGCAGAGGAGAAGGAGCACTGCCTGGCTGTTCTGTGCAATCTGGCTGTTTACCCAGCCTGGATCAATAACTGCCCTCCATGTGACTCCGGAAATGGGCACTGACCATGCATTTGGGATTGCTGTACCCCTCAGAAGGAATTGCAGATGGCTGTAGATGGCCATTTCTGCCATCCTGCTGCTCCAGACTTCAGGTCTGATTCACAGAGATTTAAGTACCTGAAACTGCTGCTAAGGGGTTTATAGCAGTGCCTGAACAGATTACATCCTTCTTCAGTTTGACTTGGAAAGGCAAAAACAATGTGCTACCATTCTGGAAAATAGATGAGACTCTTGCAGTGGTACAGCTGATGGAGCAAGGAGCAAAGCAGCAAGCAGGGTATCTGGTGTTCATCAGGAGTGGATGAAGAGTACTGCATAAGACAGCTATTGAAGGGAGGATAATGCGCAAACTGGAAAATATACATCTATAGCAATTAAACTATAGAGCACTGGTGGAGGGCATGGTCCCCTGGACGTGTGACAGAAAATGCCTGGCACAGAAGGAGCTGATTAAACACGCACAGAAGAGAGCTGTGACTTGGATGCAGACTGCAGGGCTGCTGGCCACATTGTGTGCCATTTGCTCTCCAGGACACAGCCTTGTGCTTGCCAGAAACCAAGCTCTCCTGAGCAGAGATGCTTGCGTGACCAAGCCACTGCTGACTGGAGCTCTGGGGCAAAATAAGAATGAGCTGTGATGAGAAACAGCTCTGGAGCAGGGAGCTGCAGCTGCAGGGTGGCTGGCTGCACCCAGGGAGTCAGTGGTAGTTAGGGCCCTGCAGTGTCAACAATGTCTAGCAAAAGGAGCTGACACCCGAAGTACAGCCAAAATTGTCTGTGGTTGTAAATCCAGCTTTTTTCCTCTTGGGAAGGGGTCTTGTTTAACAACTCAGAGGAATGCAAGATTTGAATGTGCAAAGGGACAGGATTTCACACTCTTTCCCCCAGCCAGTTGCCATTTATCAACTCATATTTCTGTGAGCTTGCTCACATCGGCCAGGATGACACCCCACATCATCCCATTCTGCTCTCCAGCCCTCAGCTGTCCACCCCTGCCTGGCAAGCCTCCTCTCTTGTCGTGAAAGCATTCCACTGTTGCTGAGCATCAGACTGATGTGAAAACAACTGCAGTTTTTGCAGTACCAGCTCGTGTTGGGTTTACAGATCTATGGAGAAACTCTGATGTGGAACCTCCCACTCCTTCCCTCCTACTGAGACAGACAGACAGACAGTAGGCTCAGGCAACAGCGAAAGTGAGGTCTTGCTGGAAAGCAATTTCAGCTGCACTTCTTTCTAACCAGTTGTGTTTTTGTCTGTTACTGTGTCCAGCACTGAGCCCTCTAGGTATCATCCAGCTGTGTGCTAAAGGACAAGGTAACAACTGGTCTTGGTGGGTTAGATGGTGGCAGGGATGCACAACTCACACCCTGTTATGCAAGAAACCGTCAGACAGTGGAGGCCCTGGTAGTTGTAACAGAAAGGTAAAAGGAAAGAGAACATTTGATGTGAATATTGTGAAATGAAAGAAAAATCTGGTGTCAATTAACTCCAGCCAGCATAATGGAAACACAATACAGGAGCCTCCTATGTCTAGATTAATTTTCAGCCTAAAGAACAATAGTCCAGGGGATGGGAGGATGAGATCCCTAGGCTGATGCCTTACTAGAGTTGTCTAATTTACTTTTTGCATCTGGCATAGCATCCAAGTTCAAGAGATGAGGAGCACATAAGGATGATCTTTTGCAGGTGTCTTACTCTTCTGCATTGCAGAACACTGCCAGGAAAAGAGGAGGAACATGGTTATTACACAGGATGCTTCCATGCTCTGAGCTTGGAGACTTGCTGCCAGAAGCAGTCCCAGGGTAATTCACGTACTCCTTTCCCAGGTAGTTGTATCTCTTCCTAAGTCACTACAGGAATCAGACAGGTTCTCCGATGCTCTTTGTGTCCCATTGCTGGACATGCTGTCCTGGAAAACTTATAACACACCCAAAGGAGTAATGACAGAGATTTGAATTGCATCAGCAAGCAGTACCGTGGGGTCTGTCTCATATGCTGCAACTTAGAGCTCGTGCCAGCCAGGACCATGTGCTTTTTGCAATGACCAGCCACCCCCATCCCTGGATTGACCTGAGGATTAGATATGCTCCCCTAGGAAGGACTGTTCTGCTGCTGCTGGGTCATGAGCAAATGTCAAGTGACCAAGAGGAAGACTACTTCTGTGGAAATTTCTCCTGAGAATCCTTGATATCAGGCTGCTCCAACACATAACTGATAAGAAAGAAGCTTAAAAGCCTGAACCAACAGGTAGATTTCCAGCAAGGTTGGCTCAAGGGCATTCAGAGTTGCTTGTGGCCAAACAGGAGTCAAACACTGTGTGGGATTGCTCCATGACATAGGTCCTTTCAGCCCTGAAATTGTTGTAGGAAGGCAGCTAATGAGACTGTGATGCATTGCAAGGCAGTGAGCATCACGAAACTCAACCTAAACACAGCCTCCACTCTCCCACTGGAGGAGTCTGGCCACCCTGTCTCACGAGATGTGTCAGTCTCCAGGTAACCAAGGCTGTGGCAGGCACATGGTCCTCTAGCTGTCCTGGAGTGCTGAACAGCAGCATATTGCCCTTCTTCTCACCTCCACCCCCAGCCTTGCCAAGTGCACAAACAGGGACTGGCACTGCTCTGTGCCACTCTCAGGCTCTGCCCAAACCCAGCTGAATCAACAGCCTCCAAACACTAGGCCAGAGAAGGACACTAAGTCAGGAACACCTTTGTTTCACGAAGGGCACCTTGCCAGGGCCACAATCATGTTGCTCCAGCAGGTGGGAAATCTCTGATGTACAGCCCACAAAGACTCAATTTCCTCTGGCTTCCATGCTGCAGGGATCAATTACGTAACTTGCACATAGGCAGCGTAGTATGACAGCAGAGTGCACCTGGAGGAAACAGAAACA
Source organism: Origma solitaria (assembly GCA_013397895.1). NCBI lineage: Eukaryota > Metazoa > Chordata > Aves > Passeriformes > Acanthizidae > Origma > Origma solitaria. The sequence goes on from VZRL01000729.1 coordinate 161,820, forward strand.
TGGATCTGAAACAGGTCAAGTATGGACCCAATTCCTGACATAAATTTTACCCAGGTACCACTGTCTGTCCAGCTTCTGTAGAAGCCAGACTAGAGGTTCAGCAAGGGCAGAAAGGCTGGCACAGGACTTTCGGGTGACCTGATGGACAACTGTGTCCATTTAAAGGACAGGTTTCTCTCACCCACAACACGTGAAGAGAGCATCTCAGTGCTCAGCAATATCCTATACAGACTGGAAACTGCTAGTTGCTGGAGCTGCATATCTAGCAGGCTAAATCATGGGGCAGAACAACCTGGATCGTCACAGGCAGCTGCCCTGTGATCTGGGAATGTTTCTGGCATCATGTCTCTCTTGTCTCCATGCTGGAAGCTTACAGACTGACAGTGCTTTGCTGCAGTGGTGTACTGAAGGTACAAAGATCAGTACAACTCCAAAAGCTGGGGGAGTCCTTAATGGTTTTTAATTGCCCTTGGCAAGTTCAGCTGTTCAGTATCTCCCAAGAAGTATAAGGAGCACCAAAACAGCTTGTCTGCCAGGGTCACTTCCAATATATTATCCACACACAATTCCCAGGCAGAGTCCAACAACACAGCAGCAGTTCCTAGATGTGCATTGCCACGTAATTCTCCAGGGCTGCATGGTGAGTTTTTTGGGGTCAGAGTTCATAGAGCAAATGAGGTAACAGTGAGGAAGGAAAAGAAATTGGATAATGATAGAGGGATGGCAAAGGGGAACCTGAAAACCCATGTTATGGTGTGGAGGGGACAATGCCTTGAGTTAAGAGTGAGGAGAGGGAAGCTATGCTGCAGAGGAGGGACTTCTACCCACACTGCTTCTGGAGGAAGAGTAAATACTGGCTGGTTCACCAGGGCAGGCAGTGACAGGCTGCTGCTCCTCACCTCCTCCTCCTCCTCCTCCTCCTCCTCCTCCTCCTCTTCCCTGCTCCAGCTGCTGCGGGACAGGGTGGCGCCAGAGCTGCCTGCCTTGGCAAAGGGGGACTCTCACATCAGGTTGGGCAAGTATCGGGTGAGTTCCTAGGATCATGATCCTTTCTTGGCTCTGGAGGCACTTTCCCATGCAAAAAACCTTCCCTGTCCTGCCAGTCCCAACATCTTCCAGATGCTCCTAGTTCTATTACCATGTCATGTGGCTGAACATTAACAACTTGCTAACAAGGATGATCTCTAGTTCCTCATGTTAAAGTGTCTACTCACCGATTGGTATCTTTGAGCCCATTTGTTGTCTTCCTGAAATGTCAGTCACTTGACCGACTTGACAATCTTCCATGATGAAATGGTTGGCTTGGTTGATGAGAGGAAAGCAGTGGATATATACCCTGACTTCAGCAAGGCCTTTGGCATTGTCTCCCACAAAATCCCCCTAGAGAAGCTAATGGAAGTGTGGGCTGGGTGAGGAAACAGTGAAGTGGACTAGAAACTGTGAACAGCTGGGCCCAAGGAATGCTGATCAGTGGCGTAAAGTCTATCTGGAGGCTAGTAATTAGGGGCGTCCCCCAGGGGTCAATACTGGCCCTGATTCTGTTTAGCATCTTCATTAGCGAACTGTATGATGAGGCAGAGTGTACCCTCAGCAAGTCTGCTGACGACACGAAACTGGGAGGAGCAGCTGACACACCAGAGGATTGTGGTCCTATCCAGAGGGCCCTTGGCAGAGAAATAGGCTGGCAGGAACCTCATGAAGTTCAACAAGAAGTGCAAAGTCCTGCACCTGCGAAAGAATAACCCCAGGCACCAGTAAATATTGGGGACCACCCAGCTGGAAAGCAGCATGAGAGAAGAGGACCTAGGATCCTGTTGAACACCAAGTTGAACGTGAATCAGCAGTGCGCCCTTGCAGCAAAGAACACTAGCAGTATCCTGGGTTACACTAGGAGGAATATTCCCAGCAGATCAAGGGAGGTGATGCTTCTCCTCTCCTCAGCACTAGTGAGGCCATGCCTGCAGTGCTGGGTCCATCTCTGGGTTCCCTAGTACAAGACAGTCAGAGACATACTGGAGGGAGTCCAGGGAAGGGGCACAAAGATGACTAAGGGACTGAAGCCTTGCAATGCTCAGCAGGTTGCAGCTGATATCATCCAGCTAGCAGGTTGCCACAGTAACTGCACTTACGGATAAAGGATAGGAGTTTTCTGGTGTAGTGGAACGACTGCCACCTGTCTGGGTGTTGTCTCTGATGCACGGCAGGAAAGGGCAATGCAGTTTTCTGAGGATGAGAAAATAAATACCTTTTCCTACACTACACCGAGTGGGGCTTCCCATCTGCTCCTTCCTCCTGCGTGCTGCCACAGCTCTACACTTCACAGCCCTGTCCTCCCTGGCAACTGCGCTGCTTCCCGAAACACTCAACCCAAGAAGAAAAGCTGCGTTAGACAAGAAGAAATCAGCTGACTTAGGCAAGAACCATTACTTTTTTCAGTTTCAACAGCAGATGTTATCAGATGTTATCTGCAGCCCTACCAGACCGATCCCAGAGGGAATCAAGGCCTGAACCCCATGAGGATCACAGACCCCTTATTGTCAGTGGCTGAATGGATGTCTGACAGGCTTGGATGGAGAACCCATCACCCCCAGGGGTGCTCCCAGTCCAGTAGTTTCCTAACAAGATCTGCTCACATGCACTTTCATTACATGCAGGAGTGATTAGTAGCAGGGGGAAGCGACACAAAACCAAAGCCTGGCAGACCTGATGGACCCCCACAGTGCTACTCCATCCCTATTAAAAGCAGGAGCAGCTGCACAGACATTTACAGGACAGAAGTCACCCCTGCCTGATGCCCTCACTTACATGATGAACCAAGGAAGGACAGGTAAACCTATTCCCCTTCTGCTCCAAGTCCACCTCTGCTTCATAGTAAAGCCTCACGGAGTGATGCACCAGATGAAAAGAAGCTACATGTTCACAAGAGAGTGGGATCAGCCATCACCTCTGCTGAACTCTGTTTTCAGCAGCAGTCACATGAAAAAAACCTAGTCTGCAGGCTCACCATCTGGAATCCAAAGGACAAACTCCAAAGTATCTTTGGAGTGTGCCCAAACACAGGCTGGAACACTCTGACCAGCTACTGGATTTCCTCCGTTTCCAGTGTGTCAGCCTGGGAGATCACAGCCTCCAGCATCCCATCTGCTGTCTGGGAGAACTGGAAAGAACATAGCGAACAAGCATTCAACCTCAAAGCACCCCAGAAGAAAGGGGGCATGTCCTGGGGGTGTTCTCACTGTGCACCATCTCCTCTGTACACCCCCATGTAACCAACTCAGCCTGGGAAATTTGCAGCCATACTGAGCATTCCCAGCTGTGGCCCCAAGTCACAACAACAGCGCTTCAAATTTCAGCCTGATACAAGAACTGAGAGCTCTGAAAAATAAACCAGGGTCCGGATATCTCTAGATTGGCAACCCAAGTCAGCAGACACATCAGGTCTCTGTCTTGCTCTACTTGGTGGTGCAAGTGTTTGTCAAGTGCTCATTAAGGAGCTACCAGTCCTCTGGCAGCCTAATTGGAGATGGGACAGACAAATGAGAGAGACAGGCATATACAAAGGGGACTGATTAAGATGACAGGCAGTCTTCAGAATGCTCTGGATCTTTTATTTTGGAAGGCTGTTTCCCAGGTTATTTTAGACAGAAAAAAAACAAAGAAGAAAAAGGCACTCAGCACCTGGAACTATCCTAGGGACAATAAGTTGCATCCAGTTCTCCCACATGAGCTGACACCGCACTACCTTACACTGAGGATAGTTATTGAACATGACACGGCTGATCTCTCAAGCGGGAGATGGTTGCCATCAACAACAGTCAAAGGGGTCTGACAGACAAAAGGGAGGACTGGCTCCTGTACAAGGAATGGAGGCAAAGTCGATTTGAGTAATTTCAAACTTTTCTTACCCAACCTGTTTTCTCCCTCCAGGCTGGGACCACAGCCAAACAAAGGACATGGCAAGGTATAGTGTGGTGAAGGTAACCCCAGGGGTACAGTAATAGCCACTTCCCTGACACTTAAAGCTTAGTGTAGTCAAGAAGAGTCACTGCTAAACCTCAGCCCCCTGCAAGCTCTATGCAGATGACAGAGAAGGCACCTCACCCCTATCCCAGCAGGGCCACATGGATCATTGGGGTCCACCTGGCTAGCAGAGGGCAGCCTTCAGGTACAGCACAAGAAGTCACCTTTCCCCAGCAATGAATCCCCCATGCTGTTAAATGCAAAGGCAGCTGGCAAGGATTGCATTGCTCAGTGCTCCAAATGACCTGGCTGGAACCCACACCCTACACCACAGCCACCTCCACCCTCCACCCCGGTTCTGAGGCACACAGCAACAAACAGCAGCTCTAAGACACTGTCCCCCAGACTATCCACCTGTCTTGTCCACCTAGCAGCACTCCCTTGAGTAAGAAAAGGCCTTGCCATGTCCTCACCTTTGGGGGCTCAAAGATACCTAGGGCAGTTTCATTTTGATGGGGCCATGAGTGAAAAAAGGAGGTAATTTCCAGCCTATGCTCACACTTTATTATATACAGAGACACAGTGAGTGTAAGAACATCAACATGGGACATGGACAGTAAGGGATGCCCAAAGGCACTGCCTTCTGTCCCCTTGGTGCAACCAGTCAGCATAATTTATACAAATAATACAATATTTGAACAATAAATAAGTTTGATAAATTAGATCAAGAAATTAAAAACCGTAGAAAGACAAAGCAGCAAGGAATGATTTTGAGGACTGTTACACATTCACAGCAGTGACAACACCATCACCATCTCACCTGCACACCAGCAGCCGGAGCACAGACCCCCATCAGCCCTTTTCTCTCCCTGTACTATGACAAAATCCAACTGAGAAGGGGGAACCAGGGAGAGTCATACAGTTCACTACTGCTGTGTTGTCATGGTCTAGGAGCCCTCTGTCCTTCACAAGTCCCTTCAGAAAGGGTGCTTGAAAACAAGGTACAACTGCAGACCCACTGTGCGCAGTCACAGCTTGTCTGTTTGGCACAGGAAAAAAACCCTCAAAGCAGTCTCTTCTGTCCTTCAGATGGACACTGGCACAGTTATTAACTGAGCTGGGGCAGGGGGGTGGTGGGGGAAACATCTCTAAGGAATAGGGCAGAGAAGAGATGAGGCAATGCTCTCTTTCACTTGTGGGAGGCAGAGATGCTCTCATTCATCATTCCAGAGCTCTGGCACACTCCTTCCACATGTCCTGGCACTGACAGACACCAGGTGGGTGACAATGTCAGCCAGTCCCCTGGCAAGGAGGGGGTTACCACAAGGACTGCAGGATGCAGCTCAGAAGTCAAGCGTTACAAGTCAAAGGACAGCAATAAAAGGCTGCCACTGGTTAATCAAGGGAAAATAATACTAAAACAGCCAGTCCCTAACCCCAGCAGGGGGAGAGGCCACTTGGACCTGATTTGACCTCCCCAGCAGCCTCAAGGCCTCCAGCTCTCTCCCAAAGACACTGGCAGCTGGCAATGAGGGAGAGAAGGACTCTTGTCCATCATGGATAGCTCTCAGCAGAGACAACTTGAAACCTGCCCCCTCCTGCCAATCCCCATCCTGTTTTGCCCACAGAGAAGGATGTTGGAATGTGAAGAAAACAGGAATTGAGGGAATAGGGCAGTGAGAGAGAAATGGGAACAGATGGAGATCTGGGATGGGGAACCTGACCCCTCTGCCCTCACATGTACAAACTGTTACTCATCCAGGCCTGGTATCAAGTCTGCAATACTGTCCACATAGTAATTTGGCACCAGATCCTTGGCAGCCGCGCTGTCGCTGGCCATGTAGGCCTGCGCCTCTTCCAGGCGAGAAACGCCTGTCAGGGTGAGAATGGTGGCAAGGCCGCAGTTCTTGCCGAAGAGGATATCTGTCTCCAGACGGTCTCCCACCATGAGGGTGCGGGACGGGTCGACACCGAAACGCTCCACGATGCAATCAAACATGTACGTGTTGGGCTTCCCCACCACCAGCGCCTTGCGGCCCGAAGCAGTTTCCACTGCGGCTGTGAGGCTGCCAGTCCCTGCAGGGAGGGAAGGAGGAGGAAGAGAAGTAGCCGCGGGAAGCTCAGCACCCCCGGTCCCGCCAGAGGATAGGCAAGCAGGATGCTAGCAGTGTCGCTTCGGGGGCTGGCAGGGCATCCCTGCTCGTCCTGCCGCTCAGGGAACCGCCTCGCCCGCACCCGGGACAGCGAACCCCTCCCGAGGCCACCCC
>VZRL01000729.1:168822-179145 GCA_013397895.1 Origma solitaria
CAGAGCGCCCCCTGCCGGCCGGCGGGGCGTGTGGGCAGCGCGGTCGCCATTACGGCCCGGCGCCGCCTCTCCGCCGGCCGTGGGCGCCGGTCGCCCTCCCGCCTCCGTTCCTCCCAGCTGCGGCCTCGGAGCTGCAGCCTCCAGCGCCTCAGACTGCCAGATGCGCCCTGCTCACACCGGCCTGCGACTTTGACACCTTCTTCTCAAATAGTGGCAAGGTATCACAGAACCAGTTAGGCTGGAAAAGCCTTCCTGAGATCATCAAGTCCAGCCTATGACTGAACACCACCATGCTAACAAGACCATGGCAGTAAGTGCCACATCCAGTCTTTCCTTCAACACCTCCAGGGACACTGACTCCACCACCTGCCGGGGCAGCCCATTCCAATGTCTAATCACTTTCTGTGGAAAAATTTCCTCCTATTTTCCCACCTAACCCTCCTCAGGTGCAGCATGTGACTATGTCCTCTTGTCCCTGTCACTGCTTGCCTGGGAGAAGAGGCCAATCCCCATGTGGCTACAGCCTCCTTTCAGGGAGTTGTAGAGAGTGATCAGGTCACCCCTGAGCCTCCTTTTCTACAGGCCAAACAACTCCAGCTCCCTCAGCCACTACTCATAGGACATGCACTCCAAATATACATATGTACATATATATATATATATGTATTTTTATATCTATCTGTATTTATATATATCCATCTGTGCGTTCCTGGGGCAATGCATTTTAAGGCTAAATGGGGCTGGGATCATGGCTGAGCATCCGCAAATGGCTCCACAGGGCCAAGCTGCCTGCACTGGCCTGAAAGCTGCAGGCAGTGTCTGAGCCTGCACTGGGGTGTCTGGGCAGGTATCTGAGCCCTCACTGGTGGCCAGGCCTGGCAGGGACATGATAGTATGGGGAGGTGGAGATGAGAGAATGAGAAAAGGCAGGCAAAACATGCCAGGTGGTGTGAGCCGAGGGAAGAAGGTGGAGGACTAGGAGATGTTGTCCCCTCAGGCCACCCTGGCATTTCCACAATGCCTGCTGGGTCCCAGAGAGGTGACAGATCCCATCTTCCTGACCTGTGATTCCCTGACATGCCTCACCCTGCTCAGGACTCTGTGGGCTGTCCTTCTGGAGCAGATGTGGTCAGGGGGCTTCCTGCTGCAGGCAGCGGCTGCCCCTCCTCTGTGGTTCCTGGCACACAGTCCATGGCAGCCGCTGTGTCAGCCTCACCAGAGGAAGTCTTAGGGGATGGAGGGGTATCTCGGCTGTGGCGGGGTGCTGGCTGCGGAGGGAGCGGCGGTGGGATGGAGGGGGCTCGGCTGGGCACCATCCGTCGTGGCAGGGCTTTGGGACTGGCTGCCTGAGCAGGAGCCGTGCTCCGGGATTGCGTCACAGGCGGTGGTGGCATCGTGGGTCGGGCTGGAGCCGAGCGCTTGCCTGAAAAGAAAGCTGAGGTGGGCTGAAGTTCTCTTCACTGAGGTCTCTCCACAGGGCAGAGGGGGCTGCAGTGCTAGCCATGGGTCAGGCAAGGGGGCTGCAGACAGATGGATGGACAAATTGCCCCTTGCCCACTTCCTATACTGAAGACACAAGCACACAACAGCTTTTCTGGGGGCTTTCCCCTCTTCCCTTCACAAAGGGTCATGAGCTTTGACACCTCTTTACCAGAAGTGTTCAACCCAACACTGGAGGGCATAATGTGTCTGTCCCGCAGTCCCATCTTGGCTGGATCCTGGCCATGCTGCCATGGCCAGTGGCCTTCCTCCTCATTTGGTGACAGGGACACCCCCAGGGCCCACTTGTGTGGGGAATGGCAGGATGATAACCACAGGAGGTGGCATTGGAGGGTGTAGTTTCCCAAGCATCCGGGCACCCTAACCTTTGCGGGTGGTGTCGTCAGTCGTTGTTGGAGCTGGTGGCCCTGCAGCTTCAGGAGATGGCCTGGTCAGTGCTGGGGATGCTGGCTGGGACCTGGCCTCGGGGTCCCTCGGCATTCTGCGCAGAGAATAGGGCAAGTCAGGCTTTGGTTGGGCATGGTGGTCCTGGCCATGAGGCACCTTGCAGCCACCTCTGAGGGTATGGCCCTGGCATGGGGTTGGCATGGAGGGAGGACATGGGGAGAGCTGGGACAGCCAGAGCCTCTAGCTCACATCAGACTTACCCCTCTCCATCCAAATGGGTAGGGCTGCTGGCTGGAGGGGTCGTGGGGGTCAGCTCTTCCACTGGGGCAGCCTTGCAAAGTCCACTGTTTGTGGGTGGCATGAACATGCCTGAGACATTGAAATCTACCTCTGGATGAAGAGAAAGGAGATGCTGTGAGGAAGCACTTGCAACTGAGAGCAATGACCCCATAGCAGGGAGCCAGAGCAGCCTCCTGCTTCTCTCCTCCTGGAGATGAAGAAATGTTCTTTTCCCTTCCTTTCCCTGTCACCCTCTGCTGCAGCCCACCAAATGATGCCCTAGCCATACCTCCAGGGAAGAGAGTGTCCACATTCTGGATGAGGGCTTCCACCACAGCCTGGATGGAGGAGACCGAGGCCAAGTCCGTTTGCATGGGGTCTCTGAGAGACAGAAGTGGGGGAAGCATCAGGAAAGGGGTTTGCCGGCCTTAACCCCAAATGGGTTTTGGTGTTCATTCTTTGAGGGAGCATGGGACAAAGGACAGGATTTGAGGATGGATGAGGTGGAGGTGCTTCTGACCAGCCTGAAGGCTGCTGGATCAGCCTTTCCCTTGGCATTTGTCTTCAGGGCACCCCAGCTGGGACTAGGGAGCTGCCTCCCACCCCTTCAAACCAGACCTTACCCTGTGCTCTGCTGTGACCACAGCAGGTTTGGGCCCAGCACAATGGCAATGTTGCTGGGGGTCATTTTATTCACCACCTGGTGTTCAGCCAGCTTGGCTAAAAACTTGATCAGATACCTGTGGGATGAAAGGAGAGCAAGGTATAGCAGGTAGGGGTTTGAGGAGGGAATGGCTACCTTTATTAATTGCTTGGGGCTGAAGACGCCCCCTTCTGACAAAACACCTCAGATTGTTGTAGCTGTCCTGGGGCAGGCGGCTGCAGGTGTCTCGCAGGCCCTGTATGCGGCTATCAATGTCGTTTAAGCTGCAAGAGAGAAGAAGGAGGATCAGAGAGCTCAGCCTGTTCCCTGTGGCAGAGAGGGACATGGTAGGCAAGGAGGAAGGTCAGTGTTGGCTGCTCCATGCGGGCCATAGCCCTGGAGGTGGAGATTTCTTGCTTCACTGGGCAGTGAAGGCAGGCATCCACAGAGGCACTGTGTTCGTGTGTCCCCACATGGCAAATGAGGCCGAGCAGCCCTGCTCCAAGTGCCAGGAAGGGTGGAGTGGGTTGACTGGGGGCTTTTTGAGACCTGCCAGGGATTTGCACCCCAATGCCTGCACCCACCTGGCCACTTTGATCCATTCATCATAGAGTTCAAAGGTCATCAAGGGCTGGGGCAGTTCCCGCAGGTAGGATTTCAGTGCGCCTGGGAAGAGATGAGAGCAGTGGGGCTGGTGGAAGCTGAGGGATGGCAGGGACTGCCCAATCATGTCCCCCCACCCTGCTTTTCTGGCACCCACCAGCTACAGCGTGGGGGTCTGAGTAAAACTCCTCCAGGGCATTGGAGCCACTGGCCAAGCTGCTCTTCAGCTTCCTCAGCACTGAGGCACCCGCTGCCAGCCGGAAGAGTCCCTGGGGATGAGGTGAAGAGGAGGGGATGCATTTTGAGTTTAGGAGGAGTGGATTTGGTGGGGGAAAGGTGATGAGGGGGTCTGGAGCACTCCCTACCTCCTCCTTCATGCCGGAAGCCAACAGCATCGTGACACAGGCTTCGATGGGAAGCGCAATCTCCCGGCCCAAGCTCTTGAGGTGTGTCTCTAGGGACACACCGTAGTACCCTGCCACCGGGGTGTCTGTAGTGAAGGAAGGCTCTGGAAGAGGACGAAAAATGTCAAGAGGGGTAGCGGACACTGGGACCATCCAACATTTGGCCATGGCAACGTCTTGCTCTAAGCCAAACTTGGCTGGCTACAGACAGAGGCAGAGGCAGGACAGGCAGCATCCCCAGCCCATGTCAAGCTGCAATCCCCAACCTACCAGCCCAACATGGGAGGCAGCAGCAGGTAGAGGGAGGGAAAATGAGCCTTTTCCAGCTTTGCTGGCCACACTTGTATCCCCCAGGCTCAGCTGCAGCCCTTCCCAGGCTACATGGAGATCCAAAGGGTACCTGTCTGTCTGTGGCTTTCCCTCAGCTCTGCCAGAGCTGAGTCCAGAGAGTCCAGTGACTGCCGGTGGTACTGGGCTTGGATTTCCAATAGCTGCCAGACAGGGAACAGGCAAACAGCATTCAGTTTGGCACCAGCCCCTCTCAGAGAGACACCTGTTCTCAGGACACTGCACCCACATGCAGACAGGACAAAGAGGGAGCTGCAAGGGGAACCCGCCTGGGGTCCATGGGACTATGTCTTTATTGAGGGGTAGAGGGAAAATTGAAGAGGAGTGTCATCAGGACAAGCTGCTTGTTTGCACTTGGTGCTAGTGGTGGCATTAACCTGCAGTGCCTGGAGCAAGGCCAGCTATAGGCATCTCTTGATACCTTGGTCTGTCCCCTGCCCTGCTTGGGGCACTTGCTGTGGATGGGGACAAGGCTGGGCTCAGACATGACGCAGGAGACATTCACACACTGAGAAGTGAGACAGAGGACTTACTTTGATGAAGTAGCTGGCGTAGGTGTCTTCTTTGGTGGAGAAGTGGTAGAGGTCAGCCATGTACTCATCCTGGGAAGGGAAACACAAAGAAGAGCAATCTTCCATCCCCTCCTTGGCACCCGAGGAAGAGGAGACACCTTCACGAAGCCCTTTCATCTGGTCTGTGAGTTGTCTAGACAGGGTCTTGGGGTGCAGTGGGGTTTTCTCTTTGCCTCCATTTCTTGCATTTGGGTAGTGGCAACAACGTGCCCTATAATCAAGGTCCTGGCACAAGTGGCTCAGGGGCAAGTGGTCCCTGCACTTTCACATCCAGTGAGCTCACAAGCTCTACCAGATAAGGTACTGGGCTTTTCAGAGAAACAGGGCAGAAGTGGAGAAAGTTGATGTGAAACTTCCCTGCCACCCATGACAGATCCTAGCTCAGCTGGCTCCCAGCCTGAGGGGACTCCGTATGCTCTCTGCTTTAGCCCCTGGAGCCGCCTCTCTGCAGCAGCTTGTACTTTGAATCCTTTACTCTTTTTCTTCCCTGGGCTTGGGCCATCTCCCTATTTCTATTTGAGGGGCCTGTTTGCTTGCAGAGGGCAGGACATGCTGGCTGGCTGCAATCCCTCTCAGCATGGGGTCACCTTGGACAAAACTGGTGGAGGGGAGCAGGTCTGCAGCCCTGGAGGTGATCCATGGGAGAGAGCAAGTGACCGTCTCACCTTGCACTGCTCCACCTTCCTCTTCACCTCCTCCTCTTCTTCCTTCAAGATCTCCAGTTTGTTGGCAGTAGAAGATGCCCCTGGGCCAGCACCAGCTCCAGTGCTGTTATTGGAACTCTTGGCAGCTTGGTTCAACCTTTGGGGTGGGAGAGAAGAGGCACATTTATGGTCTTAGTGCCAGGGACGCTGGGTGGAACAGGTGTGCAGACTTCCAGAGCATTCTGGCATGGCAAGGGCTATCACTGGCAAGAGTTGGAGTGAGGTGATCTCATTGTACCAAGCAGCACTGGGGGACCTTGCTGTCTTTAGCAGCAGAGCTGCCCTTCTCTCTGGTGCTATGGAATCAGCAACTGAGTCCAGAGCAAGGTGCACCTACAGATGGGAGCTGGCTGAATGCTCCTGAAGAGCTGTTGGAAATTGACTGCCCAGGGCAATTATCCTTCTCTGTCCCCCACCCTGTCTGGGGGCTGTGCTCTGTATGGCCCCTCAGGGCTGCAGTGTGCCCCATACCGGCTCTTGATTGTGTTCCAGTCAGAAATCAGCTTCTGGAGGGTCTTCTTACGCTTCAGAATGATGGGGAGCTCCTCCTGGGGGAGAGAGGGCCAGAGTGAGTGGGGGAGGCTTGGGTTCACAGAAAGGAGTGGGTGAGATTGGAGACTGGAGCCAGTAGGGCAGCCAGGACTACCTCACTGAGCTTGTTGAGTGGCTGCAGGACGTTGTGCTCCAGGGCAATCTCAAATTCAGCCACGATTTTGGCCAGCGAGCTCTGTATGCAGCAACCCATCTCCAGGGCTTTCCTGTGTGGGACAGAGATGAAATGACTGTGGGCTGGAGCCCTGCCCCTCTCTGACCCAACATCCCCACTATTCCTGTACCCACGGGGGACCCTGAGCTAGCCTCTGGCCCTACTCTGCAATGGGAGGCTGAAGATGCTGGCTGTCCCCTCTCCCAGTCCAATACCAGTGTTTGCACCAGGGACATGGTTTGAGCCATGGGAGCCCGTGAGCCAAGATGGTGTCACTACCAGGATCTGGCATCTTTTGGGGTCACCCTGTCATTTTCTCACACCAGCACTTACCCAAGGCTCGACTCTGGGTCCAGGTCCTTGAAGCTCTCAGCCATCGCCGTGGACAGAGCCATCAAGGGCAGCTTCTTCTGCACAGAGCCAAGGATTTGGGAGACAAGTGGTGACACCACTGTGCCTGGCCACACTGTGGTGCTCCTCACCACAGGGCACTGTGAGTGCCAGAGTTCACAGCGGTTTGGGAAGGGACATAGATAACAAGGGCTTTGGAGGGTTATTCAATGCAAAGACACTGTCCCTCTTTCAGGAATGTCCCAAGTTAGTGATATTTGAGAGGGTTGCCCTGCTCTGCTCATCCCAGGCACATGCTGGAGGCCACTGCTGACAATGGGACTTGGGCTTGGCACAGTTTTGGGCCACCCTTCAGTAAAGTTGGCAAAGCAGGGGCCTGGCATTCCCCGTTGCTGGCAAGGGACAGAGCTGGGGTGAGCACCGGCTGCAGTGGGAGGACTCTACTCACCACTCGCCTGTCCATCTCGGAGCCACATTGTCCCTGCAGGCAGGCTTGGAGCCTCTTGGCCACACTGTGAGCTGCTCGCTTGGCCGGCTCAATCCTCTGTTCAATCTGGGGGCAGAAGGATGGGACTGGGGAAACCATTTTGTCAACCATGGGCACCTTGAGGCCATTTCCCCACTACCCAGCTCTGGGTGAGGATGGCCTGCTCAGCACCATGCCATAGCCCAGAGCATCCCTGGTCCAATGAAAAGGAAGCACAACTCCTGGTCAGGATTCATCACTCTGTGAGCAGCTGGGAAAGAGCCCTTTCTGGGTTAGCAGGAGCCTGCCAATCCCTTCACACCATGGTCCTGAAATCACCCTCTGGCACGTGGGCAGATCCCAGCCCCATGACTTGGATGTGCTGGCAGGGTGAATGGCAGGCAGGAGCGCGGCAGGTTCCCACACCCAGGCACAAGCAGACACATGCCTGCTGGCCCAGCCTGCACCTCACCTGCAGCAAATCTTCTGACAGGAGCTCAGTTGCTTCTTGGGCTCTGAAGAGGAAGCAGAAAAAACTGTCAGCAAATGGGGATGACCTCCACTCAGCGTCCTTGGGAAGGCACGTCCTTCTGCATCCTACCCACCTGTCTTTGGTTTCCTGGGAGCGGGAGACAGGCTATAGCCTGGACCATCAGATACAGGGTAGACAAGAGGGAGAGCAAGAACAGCAGGAGCAGGGAAAGGGAACCAACCTTGTGGGCTGGTGGACACCCCATCAGACAGGGTTTCTAGTTCAGTGTACCTCAGTCCAAAAATCCAGATGTGACCTGGTTTTTTGGAGTCAGAGTGCTAAGTGGGGCCACAAGAGGAGCAGGATGTTTACTGACCCTGACTGCCCACCTCTCCCCTGAAGGTAAATCCAGGACAGTGATGTTGCAGTCTGGCACATGTCTTTGGAGGCCAGGGTAGTCAGTAGCTGTGGGGCTACTGGTGCTGAAGCAAGGGTATTCTTGTGATCAAGCTGGGGTCTGAGACCAACATCAGCCCCTCCAGAAATGCCTACACAAACCCAGATTTCTGTGGGTCTTCTCAAAACCAAATTCAAAACCCACCAGCCACCATGACCCCAAAACTTCCCTGATGCCTCCCATAGAGGAAGGCTTGCTTAATGGCCTGCTATCATCAGTATGCCTCAGGAACCCCCTTTGATTTCCATGTGCTGCTGCTTTTTCCCCACTTCACACTTCTGTCTTTTCACTGCCTGCCAAAGCCAGTGTGGGACAAGGATGTGGAGCTGCAGGAAATGTGGGTGGTTTGGTTGGAGGCAGGCAAGATCACGTGAGGTCGTGGTCCACAGAAGAGAGGCTCTGCAGTAAGTGAAGAGCTTGCTCTTGGACTTCACAAGCTGCTTGAGACCTGCCTGGCTAGCGTTAAGCAAAAGGGAGGTACATCTATCATGGAGATGAGAAATCTCGAGGGAAGAGGGATGGGAAAGGACATCATGCTCCCCTCTGGGGAATGCAAGGAGGGCAAGAGGCTGCCAGCCTGTAGGAATTGCTCCTCTGTGGCTGATCTTGTGGGCTGGCTGAAGGACTTCAGTAGTCCAGGGGACATGCTTGGTCCCACTTAGCCACGCAGTGCTGGGAACCTGCAGAGGAGGCAGTAGGAAAGGGAGTGAGGGGGCTGGGCAGGGAGGGCCCAGCCCTGTAATTTCAGTTCTGGGTTTTGCAAGGAGAGAGATTTGGAAAGCCAAAGAGAAAAGTAAGGAAATGGCAGAGGTAGGACAGAGACAGAGGGTTTTGTGTGAAGCTGTAAGTCCTGCATGGGTGCATCTGAGGACCTCCTCTCCTCCAAGGGCATTCCGGGATGCTCATGCTGCTGGGCTGGCTAGAGCTATGCAGGGCATCTGGTTCCTGTGGGGCACCCCAGACTCAACAGGGAGGGCAGGTCCTAACCTGGTCACCCTCCTGGTCATTGCACAGCTGGGGACATGTGGCTAGAAGGTCCCTCCCCATTGCCCCACTGCCCCATGTCCTGGGGAAGCCAAGCTTGGGAAAGCCCTGATTCCAGGTGAATGCAGCACCTGTGGGCCCTGGGAGAAGTAGCTGGGCTTGAGGATAATTTACTGCTGACCAGCACCAATTGCAGCCTTTCCAAAGCCCCTCAGCTTATGCTGAAGATGCTCTAAACCCTAAAGTTGTTCCCCCCTTTTCCCAGGCCACCAGCACTGGGAGGTCAGCCCAGCCCCAGTGCAAACCCTCCAAGACTTGCATCCCACTCCCTCCGGTACAGGTAGCAGAGAAGTCCTTACCGAATGATGGGATGGGACAGCTGTTGCCGCATGCGATTAAACTGTCTTTTCATCATCTTGAGAGCCAGGAGGAGACCACAAGAGCTGCTCTGCTTGGCTGTACCCACTCAGCACCCCTCAGTAATGTGTGGCATTGGATGCCTGCAGCCTCTCTGCTCCCCAGAGCCACTTTGCTCTTTGCTTTTCCCGGAGGACCTCTCCCTCCTTACTCCTCTTCCTCCTTCCGTCGTTCCCTCTTTTTCAGTTTCCCCAGCTGGTCCCCTCCCTAGTCCCTCCCTGAAGATGCCCTGCCTGCTTTCTCCTCCTTGAACTCCCTTCTCTTGCTCCCTCTCTTTTTCTGAGCTTCCTTCCTCCTCCGTCTGCCCCTCTGCCGCAGATCAGGTAAGAACAGTTCAGGGCTCCTGCTCCGTTCTGTGTTCCTGTCACCACCCCACAAGTAAAAATAACTTCAGCCCAGCCTTAAAGGGGAAATTTTATTACAGCATACACATAACAAGGCAGGACAAGCACATGCTGCTGCTGAGCCCGAGTGAAGGGCCCACGCTCTTTCTTGCTCTGTGTCTTAGTTAGGGTGGTTCCCCTTCCTTCCCTTGCCCACCACCAGCAGTGCTGCAGGGCAGCCCGTGCCAGTGCCAGCTGGCTGTGCAGCTCATACAGGGTGCCTGATGTATACCCTGCCCTACCTGGTCACCCAACTGTGCCAGCACTCCTCAGGCACCTCTCCCTGCTCGCGGGTGCAGCTCCATCCTCTTCCCCTGTGACATATCCCCCTTGTAGTGACAAAAGCAGCAAAGCCATTCCTGCAACCTGCCCTGCACCCCTCACCCTGCTTTCCTTCCCTGCTGTCGCTGAGGCTCTCCGGAACCACCGCAAAGCTGCGGCCAACGGCTGTTGCCTTATGCACTGGGGAGATCCCTTCCCCCCTCTCCCCCTCCGCTAGCACAGCTCCTCCTAGCAGTGGCAGCAGCACCCGCACAGTTGCACGGGAACCACAATCTCCCGGTTCTCAGGCTCGGGTGTTGCCTGCTCTCTGCAGAGCTGCACCATAGCTCACCTACTTTTTTTTTTTTTTTTTTTTTTTTTTTTTT
>VZRL01000729.1:182016-234168 GCA_013397895.1 Origma solitaria
CTCCCATTTCCTCAGGCTGCTCCAGCCCCATAGGCCTGGCTTCCTAAGGAATCTGCAGTGTAGTGCCTGCAACATGTGGCCTTAGAGGTTTCCCCAGGATTCTGGTGGGGGAAACTGGTCCACATCGCCAATTTCATTGTAGGTTTGCTCTCCCATGGTGAAGGTCAGCTTGTACCGTAGCCTCACTTTCTCCTGGAGATGGGATAAAAAGGATAATCAGTCAGAAGCAGGGGAAGAAAGGCATGAGGCACAAACAATTCACGTCTCAGATGCTACTGAGTAGAGGGAACAGGGACAGGGTAGTGAGGCTTTGCCTAAGCACCAAGACCAGCCTCTGCTCATGCCCCAGGGATGATGCTGTTACCTTTTGTGGGTTAGCGAGCAGCAGGACTTGGGTGATGGCACTGGGGTGGACGATGGGATTGAACGCCGGCAGCTCCGTGCCTGAGGGAGGCTGTAGCTTCACCTTCATTATCTAGGGAGGGGAGAGAGTGAGAGCAGTGACCACATTCCCGAGAGTGACTGAGCAGCCAGAAGCCCTGCTCCTGTACTTGTGAACCTTCCACTGTCTAGTCAAAGAGAAAAACATTGTGCAAATCTGAAGGCAACAGAATGTGGTCCCATGCCCACAGAGCTCTCTGTACCCACCCTGCCTTTTCTGCAGTAGAATCAAGCTTTGGCTCAGTCTGGGGACCTCAGCCCCAGCAGCTGTCTTACCTTGGGGACGGCAGACTGAAAGACAATATTGCGGATGGGCTGCGGGGCCGTGCTAAGCATAGAAATCACCACCACAAGCACATCAGGCCTCTCGGGCAGGGCATCCTTAGCAAAATGGAAGAGGACACGGAAGCCGTGCTGATCATACACTGTCACAGGGAGGATGCTGCCTGTGGGAAAAGCAGAGACAGGCAGCAGTCAGCCAGGAGGCAATTAGCCTTTCAGCACCTTTCCTCATCACCCTAACTCCATACAAGTGACAGAGGCACCATGCCTCCGCAACCTCTACAAAATCCAACAAACAAGAAGTTTCTTCACATTCTTCCCTTCCGCGTGTGCAGGGTTTATCCCCCCCACACCTGCCCCCCTCTTTTCCCCCAGCTCACTGGGTTTGATTGACTCCAGAGGCACAGTGATGTTGGCCAGCGAGATCTCCTGGGGCAGCGCAGTGGCAGGAGGCCGTGGTGGCACTCCTGTACTTCCTGCTGGTGCGGTGACAGCTTTTGGAAGTGTAGGAGGGGCAGGCAGCTCTGAGGTTAGGGGCAGAGTGGGGTTAGGGGTAACACTCTGGAGCACAGGCGGAGCACTGGGATTGTGGGCTGTGGTGCCAGAGTTGCTCCTGTTTTGCAGATCTCTCAGGGTGAGCCGAGGCGGTGGCTGCTGCTTCTCCCTGTAGGGAGACAGAGCAAGGAGTGGAACAGGGCACTGAAATGCAGTGTCCAGCACCCCAAAAATGGAAACAATGAGGTGAGATGCGAGACTGCACTACCGAGTGCTTACCATCGCACTTGTTGAGATTCTGGAGGCAAAGACTGCTGCAGAAGCGTCTTGCCCAGGAGGTCGAGGTCATCCAGGCCACTGCTGCTAGGAGATGGTTTAGGGGAGGATGCACCAGCATCTGCTTTGACTGGTGGTGCTGCCGTGATAGGGGTGATACTGAGCTCATTGCTATCTGATGACTGTGAAAAGAGTGCACAGGAGAGCCCCCAAGCAGGGTTGCATATCAGCACCAACCATCAGATGTGGCATGTTTCCCTACCTACATTTATTGCTTTTACCACCCTCCCCACCCTCTGCCCTAGCTCCCAGCACATTACCTGGAAGCTGTTCCAGCCACTGCTGTCACCAGCCTGGACAGGATGTGGTGCTGGGTCATTCAGGCCTGCCAGGAGTAAAAGTAAACATGAAGTTTACCTATCAAGTGGGTAAGAGCATTAAAATGTGGCCTGAATAAGACACAGAAGCAGCAGGGCAGAACCACCAAAGTGGTCTCCATCTCTGGCCCCCATCCTTGCATGGGGGAGAGCCAGAAGAGTGACAATGTTTTTTTTCTGTCCATGTATCCTCATTTACAGTTTAGTTCTCACTGCAATTGGCAGAAAAATGAGTACTACTGAGCTGACAAGTCTGATGGTGTTGTCTACTTAACGCTGTTGTACTCAAAGGCACTTGTCTTAGGAAACAGACCCTCTGCTGTGCAAAGCAGGACTCTACAGCCTTCTAGGACTGGAACCTCACACAGTTTCATGTTAACAGTCCTGGAAGTCCCGTGCATCTGTTGTCAGCTCATGACTTCAACAGCAAGCAGTAAACATGAGGAGCTGGGGGTGACCCACCCTTGTGATCCCATCTGGGGATGGCCATTGCATCACTCTTGATTGACCTGCCAGGTCAGTTTTCCTGAAGAAAAATCAGTGGGCACATCCCTACAGGCTCTCTCTGACTAGCCAGGAAAACACCATGGCACTGAAGATCAGAATCATAGCAGGGTCTTTCCCTCCCTCTCCCTCACACTAAATGAAGGACACTTTGTCTTTCATTATTCACTTCTACCAGAGCTCTCTCTTATTCATGCTCCTGCCAAAGAAGAACCATCTATACAGACTGACCAGAGTCAAAGAATAAAGAGCTTTTCCTCTGGATTTCTCACCTAAAGACATGAGTTCATCATCCAGCAAGGAGACGGAGCCAGTTTGGTCAGGCACGGGGACTGTTGAGCCACCTGAAAGGGTGGGCAAGGCTGGGTAGGAAGGGCATGTTGCTGGAAGCTCCAGGCCAGACAGATCTAGAAGTGCTGAGGTGCTGCCTGCAAAAAAAAAAGAAGCTGAGAGTCAGAAACCTTATCCAGTCCTTATGCAGCGTGCTGAGGCCAGTTCCCATCCTTCCTCACAGCCCCCTGCTCTCCCTTCCAGTTCCCCTTCTTCATGCACCAGTCATATCCATAAACCATTTCCTTATCTCACCAGCCTCACTCTGATCTCCTGCAGGTTTCCCCTTCCCACTTCTCTTAGTCTTCTCTTACACTACAGGAAACCAGAAATAGGGTCCCTCTGCTTGACCTTGCTGTCCCCATTCCACAAGTCTCCTCACCTCGAAGGGGACCAGCCACCGTCTCCCCATTGATCTCTTCTCCCCGTACAAGCTGCTTGTAGAGATTGATCACATGTGTCAGATTGTCATTGGCTTTCAGGATCTCCGCTGAAAGTAAGTGCGAAAACAGCAAAGAGATTAGCTTGTATACCCCAAGCCTGTCTATTTCTTCAAAGAAAAAACCCAAATTGCTGCAAACAAAACCACTGCAGGGAGCATTTTCACCATTGTTGCAGGCTACATTGTTGCAGGCTACATTGACACCTGCAGGTCAGTCTCAGCAGGAATGAGAAAGGCCAGATATGTTTACCTAGAGCTTCATCATTGTCTTCTGTGTCGCTGGCGAGCCGGAAAAGCATGGGCCTCATGCGCTCACAGCGCTGATACAGCTCCTGGTGAGACGAGAAAGAGGTGTGCATCCTGAGTAGCAGGATGCTCTGCTTGGGGTGCAAAACAGGCAGGAGAATGAGGGGATAGGTGTTACCCATCTCTGCTAAGCCCAGGGAGAATTCTGGGATGGCCTTTCCTCACCTTCATTAGGTCCTCATTGCTTTCCGTTGTCTCCCCCTTGCTGTAGTTTGTCACCATCTCTGTCAGCAGCTTCACGTTGTTGTTTACCTCCTCAATGGCATTCACCCTCTTGGAGATCTTCTCCATGCGCTTCTGGTCCTGGAGGGGAAACACATGGGGAAGGATTGGAGAGGAGGAAGGCTGGGCCAGCTAACCACCCTGGACTAAAGCACAGCAACACTGCCCTCAAAACAGCTCCCACTCCAGTGGAAAACTCTAGGCCATCTCTGGGCAGGAACATGCCAAACAAGGATGGAATTGCTGTAGAGCTAGTGCTGCAGCAGGGCTTGTGCCACTGAATGCACCCAGAGCCATTCCTCCAAGTAGCCAGTGGATGGCAGAGTCTTTTGCAGCTGCTGCAGCCAAATTTTGGGCAGAAGCTCCATATGTCTGCATGAGGTCACAGAGCCACTCCTCCTCTGGTGCCAACCATTGCCACCCAGACCATGACCCCCTAGCTCCCCTCTTCCCCAGCCACACCTCCTGAACCATCTCCTTGATGAGCTTGTTGGCAGCCCGCAGATCCTCAGGATGGGAACTTTTCAGGAGGCGAGCCAGCGTCTGCAAAAGAGAAGGTACCTCTGAGCCCAAGCTGAAGGATGGCAGCCGGAGTCACTTTTGCAACACTAGAGCAAATAGTTCCCCCTGTTCCAAACCTGTATCTGGCAGAGGCAGTGGACAATTCCAACTGTTTAGAAAGCCCAGCCATGGGAGCTTGTGGGCTATCAGAAACCAGGGAGAGAAGTACCACTGGCCTTCCTTTTCCAATTGTGGTTCTGGTTATGCAAGCTAGGTCTTTCCCTGAAGATCCCCTGCCTTCAAAACCTGCTCCTGCCTGCCCATTACCTACCATGGAGAGTCTGGAGTGCAGCAGCACTGAGACAGAAAGAAAGCCTGGTTTATTGCAAGAATTGCCATGGCATTGTAATGGACTCGGACATCTTCATATGCCTCTTTGCAGGTACAGTTGGTGAAGAAAGAGGGAGAGCTCCCACTTTCTCTCGCTCTCCATAGTCAGTGAACAGTCCCACTGCCCACCTACAAATGCTGATTTGCAGACTCTGACCCCTGGAGGCAAACTATATCCCTTGCAGCAAACTGGCATCACACTTCTGCAGAACTAGACCCCGAGGAACCCAATGCTTGCTTAAATGTATCAGCACTGATAATGCAGAAGTTTGTATGAGTGTGACACAATTCTGATGGAAAGACAACACAGGATAGGTCCAGGTGGGTATAGCTCGTTGGGCAATAAGCAGATTGCAGTGCTAAGGGTGGGGAAGAGATAACAGCAGCAGCATCTAGGGCTGGGATTTAAACCTCATGGCCAGATAACTCAGAAGTCTAGAGAGCTCAGAGCAGCAAACTTCCCAGAACCTGCCTGGGCCAATGTCAGCACCTCACCCTTTGCACCATCCTGCAGCTAAGTGCTCTAAAGGTCAAACAGACCCACATGCCCCACTCTGGATGTTTTCTTGATTTGGATGATTTCCTTTGATCTCCATAATTTTGGAACAGGCCCTCAGCATTCCTGTGATGCATTTTCTGAAGGACAGCATGTGGAGCAGGGGTCTTGACTCTTTCTGAATCTCCACATCAGGGGGATGTTAAGTTACTACTGGAGCAGGAAGATGACGCCTACTGTCCCTCTCCTTGCACAGAGCCCTTACCTTGGATTTTTCTTCATCATCAAAGATGATGTTCTTGGGTCGAGGAGGAGGTGGTGGAAAAGGAGCATCATCGGGCAGTTTTGGGTCACACTTCACAATCCCTGCAGTAGAAAGCAAAGGAGAGATCAGGAGGACTCACCCACTCAGGGATGGCACTGCCACCCAGGTATTTTTTACTTAATGGCCCACCAAATTTAGCTTGGCCTGAAGGTGTGTGGGTTAGCGCCTGTTACCCAAGATCCTAGACTGTGTATCCATTCCCCATAAACATCCTTAGAAAATTCCAGCATCTACTGCCAAAGCACTCACAGCCCTTCAGCTCCAGACCTTTCCAGTGCCCCATCTCCCACGTGAGCAAGCAGATGTGCCCTCCAACCCAGCAACTCATCACCAGCAACTCCCTCTGCTCAGCCAGGAGCCCCAAGGCACCTGCTCCTTCTCCTGACCCTGGTGCCGAGTCAGACTGATGGATGCCCTGGGTCTGGGCACAGGGAAGGGAGAGCTTGTTTCAGATCCTGCCCAGACAAAAAGTGAGGGAGGACAAACCACCTGTCCACCTTCCCCTTCCAGACCACTGCCTCTCACCTTGTTTCTTCAGCATCTGGTAGGCTTCCGAGATCTTCACCTCATGAGGCAGCCCTAATGTCCAGCTGTACATGAGCTCCAGGATCTTTGACTTCACTTTTTCTGATGTCCGGCTGCCAAGATACTAGAGGAACAGAAAAGAAGCTGATCTGAGCAGTTGCAAGTCTGGCCTCTTCCTCTCCTTGCCCTCCCAGGAGAAGTGAGACTGCTCCCAATGGCACAGGGAGGAAAGAGGAAGCAAGCAGGAAAGCTCATGAGGGCCTTGCAACACATCCTATGCTGTGCCTGGTTTCCACCACAGGAAAAACAAGAGGTGTGAGAAATGCTGCAGAAGCAGCTCCTTGGTGACACGCAAGGACAGGTGGGAAGGCTCAGGCAGGTCTCCTGTCACCTTGTGAAGGCAAGGGTCCTGTGAAAAGAAGCTGCTCAGCAAGGTAGCCCTTTAGGAATGAGGGGACAGCAGGGCTGGGAGAGTGATGTGGGCAATGGTCTCTGAGGCAGGGCCCAGAGCAAGGTGAGCACCAGACGACCAGGACCCAACAGGTGCCATGCAGCCATCTTTCAGCCTCCTCACACAGGTCTGCTGGGAGCATTGGTGGTAGAAACAGTGCATGTGCCACCAGAGGCAAGCGGCTTAAGGCAGAGGACATACTCTAGGGTGCCAAGCAAGAGGGCTTTAGGATGCTGCTGTCACTGTTCCTGGCTATTCATCATCACAGATCACAAGCTGTGACTGGCAGACAAAGGTTTTCCTTAGTCATATTTAGCCTGTGTTTCCTTAACTCTACACTTGCTGGTGTCCACTGCCTTGACTGAATAGGGGAGTCTGCATAGCTTGTTCTGCTGCAGGAACAGCAGCATCAGCAGAGGAGCTGGTAATGAGTCGGTCCTTCGGATGGACTCACCAGAACACCACTGACCAAGCCTGGGCTTGCCCTCCAAGAGTGTCTCAATCAGGTTGGGACACCCCAGAGAGACATGGCCATGACAAAGCTGGGGGAGGTTCCTGAGCACATGCAGCACAGACAGAGCCCAACAGGGATGCAGGGAAAGTGACTCCAGGCATGCACATGAGCTCCGTAGTCTAACAAGTGCTGGCTGCATCATGTCAAGCTCGCTCTCAAAACTCACATTCCCACCAGAAAACTCACTGGGAAAGAAGGACCTGATCTTCTATTAACACTGTCCTCTTTCACCCACATCCCAGTGGGTGTCTGACCTTTCTGTTCAGCCACCACTTTTTCCCAAAGCCCTTCTGCCACCAGGCACCAGTACCTTCCAGCACGATGCCATGAGACCCACCTTGGGGGACACCACCTTGATGAGTTCATTGAGGAAGCGGAACTTGCCCACCTCATCATGGAAGCGTTTGCCACAGCTCTTCATGCAGGACTCCAGCACCTGGGGAGAGGGGCCAGGTGAGTCCAGCATGGGGGCAGCAGCAGGATCAGGAGCCAGCCCTCTCCTGCTTCCCCTTCACTGGGTACAGAGCCTGTGGCTATTGTCACAGCAGCACAGAGGGACATTCCCGTTTCCCTCCCAAGTGGTCAAGCACCCTCCCACAGGGAAGCAAGATTCTTGTCTTTGGGGCCAGTTTTTGCAGAGAGGCCTCAACAGCCCAAAGAAAGGGATACCCTTAGAGAGGTCACAAACACCAGGGTTTCAAAATGTGGATCCACAACACGATTAAGAATCATAGAATCCTTTAGGTTGGAAAATACCATCAAGATCATAGAGTCCAACCATTAACCCAGCACTGGCAAGGCCACCACAACAAAAGCCAAAAAGCTTCAACAGGCTACGATCCTTCTAGGAACAAAACCTTTCCAAGTAACCTCTCCTGACTTGTAGAACCACCTTCAGTCCCTCTCCCACCCAAGGACCCAGGTGCTCCAGGGCTTTCTCAGAGGGAATTCAAAGCTTCCCATGCTTCTCCAGTCAAGCTGGAGCATCTCCACGCCCTGCCCCTCCATCTAGTTCTACCAGCCTGCAGATGCCCTTACCGTGAGGGCCTGGATAGCTTCCCATTCCTGTGGAGACTGGATCTTGTGGGCAAGAAGTCTGGTGGCAAGTGGAGGACTGGAAGGAGTGAGGGGAAAAGAAAAGCTCGCCGGTTATTGACAAAAAGCCTGGTACCTGTATTTCTGTCTGGGAATCCAGGGTTGCAAAGCATGTTGCAAGTTGAAGATGCTGATAAGGCACCAAGACACCTCAAAAACCTGAGGGAACCTTCCATTAGTGGACCAGGACCCCCCACGTACCCCCACCTTGAAGGCCTTCATGCCTATTCATCTCTTGGGACAATCCCATTGGATTTTACTGGGTGGGGAATCATAACCAGGCCTGTGACCTGGAGAAGGCTGAGGAAAGGACAAAGCACTTACCCCTCTAGCTCCTTATTGAGCTGCTCACAGAACGCATTGATACCATCCCAGTCCAGGTCCTTGTTCAGAGGGTTTGTGGCTTTGTCTGCGGGTGGGAGGAGGGGACGGTGAGAAAAAAAAAACCCCAACAAGCTCATACCCCGTGAAGGGACAACGTTGATCCGAATTCCTCCCTGCCAACTCCAGCGGGTACAGCGGCAGGGGATGGCGTGGGAGGAGAAACACACTCGTGTCTACTCGCCCCTTCCCATGGCAGCCCTGTGCACGAACTCTCGCCCCCTCTCCCCTGCTGACCCACCGTACCCCTGTCCCCCGCTCGGCGCTGGGGTCTCTCCCGCAGAGCCCAGGTGCGCCCGCCACCACGGCCACCACGTGCGGCCCCCAACCCCTCTCCCTCACACCCTTGCGCCCCCCCATGCCCGCGCCCTCCCCGCCGCATTGGGAGGGGAGCGGTGGTCGCAGCCGCACTCACTGATGCGCGCCTCCAGCGTCTCGGGCTCCATGTCGGCAGCCCGCGGCTCCTCACCGGGGCAGCGCCGCTCCGCCGCCGCCCTCCCGCCGGGCCCGGCGCGGCCGCGCCATGGAGAGTCCCGAGCCCTTTGGACACAGAGACCCGGAAGTCGGTCGTGCAGAGCGCCGCTCCGCCGCCAGCGCGCCCCCTGCTGGTTCACAGCCCCGCTCCGCCATGAGCTCACCGCGCAGGGTCAAGGCAAGGCGCGGGATGCGGGAGGAAGCGGAAGGCCCTCCCGCAGAAGGACACCGGGGCAAGGCAGCGCGGGGCGGGGCAGAGCGCCGGAAAGCAGCGGCCGCACGGAAACCGCCGGAGCCGGCCCTTCCCGGAAGAACCCGCGTACTGGCGGGTGAAGCTGCTTCCGGTACGGAGAACGGGCCCTTCCGGCTGGCGGTGAGCGGCGTGTCCTTTAAAAGGACACGGGCCCGCCGGGTGTGGCGCAGGCGCAGTGAGCGCCCGCCTGGGTCGAGGAGTCGAGCCGCGGTCGCGTGCTGGCCAGTAATAAATAGAAATATAAATGGCAGTAAGTGCAGTCCCCTGCACTGATCTTTAACTAGCAGCTGCTCTTCTGTCAGCGCCCGGCTTGGCCCTTCTGCCTGGCTGAGCAGCGTGTGGGGAGGGCGGGCTGAGGGGGGGTGGCTGGTGAAGCTCTGGAAATCGCTGGAGCGTTCCAGGACAGCAGACTCCGTTTGTCCGCGCTTTCCGTGTGGCTCCAGCAATCTAGGCCAGCGCAACTGTGTCACCGAATAGCGCCTGTTCTCTCTGTGCTCCAGGGGGCCTGGCAGGAGCAGCGCAGCTTCTCCCAGACTCGCTGCTGTTGCTGTTCGCTTTCCTCCTCCTCAGAGCATGAGCGAGCTCGGGGGGCTCTGGGGAGCGCAGGCCCCCGCCTGTGTGAGGGGTGCCCGCTGAGGCTGTGAGCGGCGGGCTTTGGGGCTGGCCCTGCCGCAGAGCCGCGGCGATAAGAGCACAATGCAGCCCATTCGGCATTCCAGTCTCTGATATGGAGACAGGCGTCTGAGCCGGAGCGGTTCCGCGCTGGGTTACTCATTTACAGTGCTAATCCCATGGTTGACGGGGGAACTGCCCTGTTGTCACACCTAATGGCTTTTCCTTATGGATAGCTATTGTTTTGGTGAGGGCTTTTTGGTCATTAAAAAGCACTTTTTGGCGCCTGAATGTAGTTCAGTTCTTTTTTTAACTGTTACTGCCTTGCATCACAAAGCCCTTTTTAAGTGCCTTTCATAGAAAATTGCAACATCCTTCCCTTTGCTGTGTTCAGGCACGTTTTACACAGGTTATTTTAATCTTATGAGTCAGCCCTGCCTGTCACTACTCCTTTGATTTTTCTGAGAATCCTGAAGTCATCCCTAGGAGCCCCCCAGGTCATGTACGATCTGCATGGAAGGCACGCATCGCTCCATCCCCCACAGCGATGCCTCTGAATGAGAGGTTTTGCAGGCTGGTGTTTTACACAGCCCCCTTTTGCTCCGGTTTCGGTCTGTCTGTCTCAAGCTTGTTTGTTTTCCTTTCTTTGGCAACACCCAGTGGTTAGTAAGTCCAGGATGAATGGAAGACTGCACCTCTTTTCGGCTGGTTGCAAACAATGGCGAGTGAACTCGTGCATAACAGTCCTGTCAGCAGCGACCTTGCTTTCATTTTTCAGATTTAGGACTCTCTTTCCCCTTTGGGTACATCTGCTTTCCATATAACAAGGACCCTGAGTGCAGCCAATGGAAAAAGAGATCGGAATCTGAATTTTTGCTCCCTGTAAGAGCGGCTAGATGATGTGTGAGGAACAACCTTTCTCCCCTCGATTTATTTTTACCGACAGCTGGAATTTTAAACTAGGTTTGGACGGAGTGAGGCGCTCCAAGTTGTAATTAACACCGCTCCACAGGGAAAGTAGTGGAGCTATAATTAGCTTGTAGCTAGTTGCGGAGGGAAGTGATGGTGTGTGAGCCAAAGGCCTGGATGAACACAGCTCATGGGGGCAGAGTGTGGCTCTGTGTTTGGCAGAGGGCTGCGGGTCTCACCTTTGGCAGAGGGGTGCGGGTCTCAGCTTTGGCGGAGGGGTGACGGTCCCAGCTCTGGCAGGGGGTGCGGGTCCCAGCTTTGGCGGAGGGGTGCGGGTCCCAGCTCTGGCAGAGGGGTGACGGTCCCAGCTCTGGCAGAGGGGTGAGGGTCTCAGCTTTGGCAGAGGGGTGCGGGTCTCAGCTTTGGCAGAGGGGTGTGGGTCTCAGCTTTGGCAGAGGGGTGTGGGTCTCAGCTTTGGCAGAGGGGTGTGGGTCTCAGCTTTGGCAGAGGGGTGTGGGTCTCAGCTTTGGCAGAGGGGTGTGGGTCTCAGCTTTGGCAGAGGGGTGTGGGTCTCAGCTTTGGCAGAGGGGTGTGGGTCTCAGCTTTGGCAGAGGGGTGTGGGTCTCAGCTTTGGCAGAGGGGTGTGGGTCTCAGCTTTGGCAGAGGGGTGTGGGTCTCAGCTTTGGCAGAGGGGTGTGGGTCTCAGCTTTGGCAGAGGGGTGTGGGTCTCAGCTTTGGCAGAGGGGTGTGGGTCTCAGCTTTGGCAGAGGGGTGTGGGTCTCAGCTTTGGCAGAGGGGTGTGGGTCTCAGCTTTGGCAGAGGGGTGTGGGTCTCAGCTTTGGCAGAGGGGTGTGGGTCTCAGCTTTGGCAGAGGGGTGTGGGTCTCAGCTTTGGCAGAGGGGTGTGGGTCTCAGCTTTGGCAGAGGGGTGTGGGTCTCAGCTTTGGCAGAGGGGTGTGGGTCTCAGCTTTGGCAGAGGGGTGTGGGTCTCAGCTTTGGCAGAGGGGTGTGGGTCTCAGCTTTGGCAGAGGGGTGTGGGTCTCAGCTTTGGCAGAGGGGTGTGGGTCTCAGCTTTGGCAGAGGGGTGTGGGTCCCAGCTTTGGCAGAGGGGTGTGGGTCTCAGCTTTGGCAGAGGGGTGCAGGCCCAGGTTGTCAGGCCGTGCAGCAGCCACCCGCAGAGGGCACCAGCAGGCAGGGGAGCACCTGCCTGAGCAGCCCGGGCTCAGTAAACGCTCCTGCTGCCTGTGCACTCGAGGTGAATCCCAAACAGGCCAAGTCTTGCTCCATCGGGAAGGAAAGGCGGCCTCACAGGAGTGGCTGGTCCACCTGGGAGAGGGGTTTTCCACCCACCAGGTTGTCTTCAGCCGGCCGGAGCCACCCTGTCACCCCCTCTCTGTCCCAGTGTTTGCCGTGTGTGTTTTGTGAACCCTGCGATGTTTTTCAGATGTGCTTGTGTGCGCTTCCTGCTAGATTTTCAGCTCTGGCCCATGACGTGAGCTTCCCTTTGCCCATCACATTCCTCTTTCTTTGGCAAGGTGTTCTGCCAGAGACCTTTCACTTTCCTGAAGCTTGGTACTGTAGTCTTTTGTTCCTTTTTTTTTTTTTTTTGGTTGGTTTGTTTTTTGTTTTTATTTTTGTTTGTTTGTTTTCTTGCTCTGGCTGACTCCAGCAGCCAGTTCCTGGGGGGTTGGCTCAGTTTTTTCTCTGCTACTTTCTCTTGGAACAAGCTGACAGCACCTCTCCTGACAGCACCTTGGACCATGCACACAATCTTTACACAATCCTCTGGATGTGCAGCCCTGCCATTCCCTGACCTTGGCTAATCTCCTTCCCTTTGCAATACTTTTAAGCACCTTTCCCAGCAGAGGGTTACAATTAGAGAGGCAAGTATAGAGTTGCATACTTCTCTAGAGGGAGAGCAGGTTTGAGCTCCTTTAATCTAATAGGAAATGTCTCCTTCCCTTTCATATGCAGCACTTTCTTGTTGTATGCAATCATCCACCAGGATTGCTCCCTTCCATTTCTTTCAGCAGTTTCCCTTTCAGCTGTAGGAAGACCTGTCCCCGGTGATCAAAGGCATCCTTCTACAACTACAGGAGCAGAATGAGGAAACAGGATGCCGGATAAGGGATCAGAAAACCTGCTGGCTAGATCTCTGCAATTAAGCATGTCTTGAAGCAAGACTCAGGGAAATACTCAGCTATGGTCACTGCCTCAGTTTCCCTGGTTGTTAGCATGGCGGTATAATTTCATTTTCTTCCTTTGGGGAATTGCCTTGACCCCTGTATACCTATTTTCCTCTCCACATTGGTTCTGTCATTAGAGCAACTGACTCAGTGAGACAAGTGAGAGAAGCAAATACCAGAGTTAGAGGTAAGCTGTGCAGGTCCCTCTTCCCTTGTGTTCAAGCCTTTCAAACTCTAGGGGTGTCTTGATCCCTGGACCGAACAGGCAGCAGTGCCCTTCTGGGCAGTGTGGGGAGTGAAAGTATCTTCCTACTCCCTGGGAAAGGCTCAAATGGGTTTGCTGTTGCTGATAGCTTCTTCCCAAGAAAGTCCAGGGCATTCGGGCTGTGCTCTGAGAATATGGGAACGCTCTTGCTGCTGAGGAACAGTATCTGCAGCAGGCAAAGATGAAATAAAACTGATGGGACGGAAGCCCTCGTTGTAGCTGTGGCTTGGGGGCTGGGAGGTTTTGTAGCTGGTGAGCTGGAACCTGAACAGGAAGACCTGCCAGGTTAGAGTGAGCTGCTTAAATTTATGGGGCTGAAGTGAGCACTGAGGGCCCCGAGCCCGCAAGGGGGAGCCTCGATGGAGTCATTCACAGCACCACAGATGAGATCAGCTCCAGACTGCAACAGATCCGCAACTGATACTGTGCACTTGGTGCTCAGGAGCTGGCAGAGGCACTGGAAAGGGTGAACAGATTCACCCATTCTTGCTTTACCCCTCACTGTCTGTGTTGTTGCTGGCACATGGAAGGGCATCATTAGAAAGCACAAGTATTGGAGAAAAAAATTTCAAGAGCCTGGATTTTGCTGAGATACAGTTTGGCTCTAAAGAACAGCAGGAGGGAGAAGGAGAAAAACCCTATTGCAAAGGCATTTTTCATGGGCACCCAAGCGTGATCTGAGCAGAAATCAGCAACATGAAACTAGGCATCCTGAAGCAAATCGGGGAGCCCAGCTGCAGCAAATCCCCAAGCCTGGATGATGAACACATCCCCGCATTGCGGCGACAAGAAAGTGTGACTTAGTGAAGCGTTTGCTGGGGATGTTTAATGTAGCAGCCGCCCGGGGAACTCAGAGATGCAGCCGTGTGCAGCTTCTCTTTTCCAGTGCAGCTCAGGGAGGAGGCATTCGTGCTGCAGAGCACCCCAATGCCGAAACCACGTGTACTCGGCTGTGCAGCTGGCTCAAGTGTGGCATGATGAGCTTGAATAGATGGGTTTTGGCTCAGGCTTGAAAATCCCCCATTGCCAGCATTCCTGTTTTGGCTGCAGCTGCCTCAGGTTCCCTCGGAAACTCCAGTGCTGGCTTAAGTCCGGGCTGTGAAACAACGGGAGGAGGCAGACCGGCGGCACTCTCGCTCTAGCCTGGCTGCTCAGTCTCTGCCACTTGGCACTACAGCCAGCTTCTGCCCTGCTTCTGGTGAGGAGCAGCAGGGCAGAGCGATCCCAGTGCTGGGGCATGGTGGACATGGAGCTAGAGATTAAAAAAAACCTGTGACCCAGGAGGAGGAGGGTCTGAGTCTGCATACGCAGATTTCCCGAGGGTGGACCTGGCTTTTCATAGGCTCCTTTCTAGTCCCTCTGGCTTCATCTGTCTTGGTAATTGCAACAGGAGCAGGGCTGGGCCTGAGCATTGCCTCAGGATGATGGCTCATGCCATGTAGTTGTTAGCAACGCCCCTCGCCTGGGTTTTGAGCAGTGCCACAGTGCCCAGTCATGGCCCAGGGTGGGCTGGGGACTATACCCAACAGAGCCTTGTTGCCATGCTGTTAACCCCATGGATGGGAGCTGTGTTCTGCTCCTTGCCTGTGGGCCCAAGAGCAAAACAGCTATACCCTGTACGCCCAGACTCCTCAGAAGGCAGGCTTTTGAAGTGCAGTCACCTGCAGCCTGTATATTTATCCCCTAATTTTCCAGCGTTTCCCTCTTCAGAGTTGGGGAATGTCATGCAACAGGTCATAGGTGAGTGTGTGGGATGGGAGTGTGTGAGCCAGACTGAAACTGGGAAATGCTCTGTCTGCTGGGTACGGCTGAACTGTGGGTTGTGACTCAGTGTCCAATACTCTGTGCTGTGGATCATTGGCTGCGTTTGACTTTCTGTCATGTGGGGTGGGTGGGATACGAGGAGAAAATGTTGCCTAAGCAAATGAGGTCAGTGTGGGGGCTCGCTCCTGGATGAAGGGATCAGACAGGCCAGGGCATGGAAACATGTTGAATTTGCCCCTCTGCCTCTCCTGCCTGGGGCTGGCAGAACAAGGAGCCCATGGAGCACATGCTTCTGCAAGACCCTCCCATGTACACACACCTGTGTCCTATTTCCCCTGTCATCCCAAGCTACATCAGGTTTGGGAACTCAGGGAGCAGAACAGGGGCAGAGCTCGTGTATCCCCCATTTAATGTGCTGCTGACAGACGTGTCCCCCAGCCAGGAGAAGGATCAGGTGCATTTGGCCAGCCTCTGCCTTGTTTCCACCTGGAAGGGCTGTGTTCAAGCAACTTGCTGTTCCACTCAGCTCCATGGGCTTTTCAAAGGTGGTGTCCACATTCTGGATCTTGCCACAACCGCGCTGCACTTTTGCTGTCCCTGATTTGCAGCCCAAGCCCCCTCATCTTGGAGGGGGGGAGATGCTCCTAGCAGAGGCTGTTCCTCTTTCCACAGAGGCTGCTCCTCCTTGAACAGAGCAGCTTTGCATCTAGAGTAGCCTGCTTCCCAGCAGTGGTGTTCTGATTGAATTTCAGGAGGAGGATGTGTGCTGGGATTTGATAGGGTTAAAAGCTGTGGGGTTGCAGCATGGTTCAAGAGTGGGCTCTGAGACTTCTTCCCTCTGGCTGATGTGCTTCTCCTGCTGGTGTCTACAGCTAGTGTGAGGCACTCTTCAGCTCATCCCGAGCCAGGTCTCAGGGAAGCTGTGTGTCTGACAGAGCTGTTCAGGAAAGATTCCCACCCCTTTCCTAATGAGGCTGAGTGAATAATAGAGATGTTCCTTAGGGATGGTGTTGTAAGCAGCGCTACGTGCGTGTTCAGGACCAGAGAGCAGGTCTCCACTAGCTTTCCCCTGCTGTTGTGCAGCAGAAGTGGATGTGTGTCCCATCTTGACAGAAGAGATAAGCTATCTGTGTGCAGATGGGAACTTGCCTGGCAGTTGCAGCCACCTGTCGTCCTCACATTGTCCTTATCAGATCTCCTAGCTTGGGAAGTCTGTTTGAGTCTGTTTGTTGGCAACGGTGTTTGAGGCTATTCAGCCTGGGATATAAGATTAGTCTGGGGTGAGTCGCATTGAAAGCATTTAGTTTCGAATACTCCTTTCCCCTCTCTGAAGCAAGCATCCTCAGTCCAGGAATCTGACTGCAATTAAAGCCTGGTGTTTGTTTTGCTGCTGGGGGCTCTCCGGAGTAGGGACCAGCACAGAGAAACCTGGGGGCAGCTAGAGAGACCCAGCCAGGTTCTGGCCCCTGCGTGTTGCTGGTGGTGAGAAAAAAAAGGACAGCAGGAAAAGGCACAAACTGGAAGGAAGGAAAAGAGAGTCAGAGAGAACAAAGAGCTTGGCATGACTGCTGGGAATGCAAAGTAAACATCCACTGTGCTCAAGTAAGGGCTTATATACTGCTGGCTACATGGGTCAGAAACAAAAGTAAAGGCTCATGGGCACAATCCAGAGAAGGGACAAGATGCCTGCATGGGACAAGGTGTCCCTTAATGCCCAATGTAGTGGTGGAAAGGGAGACTAGGTGTCCCATCAGTGCAAAGCAGCTGCTGCCCTGCTCCCTGTAGCACTTTGTGAAGATGAAACATCTCTGGGCAGTGCCATGGCCCAGTCCTTTCCCTGTGTCTCACTCGGAAGGTCCATGGGTTCGGGTATTTCTGGTGCCCTTCCCCCTGGAAAGTGGGAGGAGAGGAATATGAAGAGTCGTTTGTGTGGGCCTGATCTTTTCTTAGGTCTCCTTCAGATGTCTGCAATTCCCTCTTTAGATGCCCATTTCCGGCACTGAGTCAGTCATTTGGGGATTTGGACTCCCTTTTTTTGGCAGCTTTTCTTTCGCATTTTCATCTGGTTTGGTTTTTACTGTTTCATTTTGCAGTGCCATCAAAGGGAGTTTGTTCGAGCTGATTTTGCAGCAACAGATAGTTTTGACTTGACAACCCCTGCCTCGGCAGACCTCAGTCACGGCCTTAGATCCAGGGTGGGTTGCCCCTTCAGATGCTCTCAAAGCTGATGTGTGGTAAGATGGCTTGCTGCTTCCCAGTGGGGATGAAGGATACTTGCCTTTAGTGACGTGAGCATGGGAGAACAGATTTTTTTTTTTGCTCTCCTTCTTTCCAGCCTATGAGCTGTTAATTCTTGTGGCTTTTCAAAACTTGCTATTTCTCCCGTAGCATTTCTTTCTCTCTCTCTCTTTTTTTTCCAGTGGATGAGCCACCCTTGGCATTGCGCCTCATGTGTGTGACTCAGATGAATTCTGCTTGTCTGAAAGATTCCTGCAAGCCCTCAGAGTTGTCCAACCTGCCTGGGCTTAGTGCTGGAACCCGTGAGAAACACACTGAAAGCGAGTCCTGCAGCCTCGTGGTCCCTGTGCAGGATGGAGACTCGGCAGTCACTCTCATGTCATGCCCTTGCCGTGCTGTGGGGTTGAATCCAGGATGGCTGCTCAGAGCTCTGTGGAGGGAAGTCCCCAAGGACCTTTTGTGTATGGTGCAATGCTGCATTTCTTCTTTGCTTATTCTAGTTCCAGCCAGCTGGTCTTATGCTGTCTCTGTTGTGGGAAATGGTCCCCTTGAAGTCAGCAAAGTTGGGCTTGGGGCATCTTGGAAGTCCCATGGCTTCCACTGAAGGAAGGCTTCTGTTCTTTGAATGCCTCTGGTTTTCAGACTTAATTGGACCCACCCAAGGGCTGTTTTTTTCCAGAGACACTGAATGCTTCAGTACCTCCTGCTGATAATAGATTGTGTGATGAGAGATCAGCATCTTTAATACTCCAGCTGTATCAGCTAGGGAGCACAGCTTTCTTTTAGCTTCTTGAACAGGTTTGCAAAGTGATTTGATTTGATTTGATTTGATTTGATTTGATTTGATTTTGTGGCCATGGAAGCTTTAGGATGAGAATCCAAACAGGAGGAGTTGGTTTTGGATGTGAATGTGGGTGTCTATGCCTCAATTTTGTTATGTGCAAGATGAGAGAGCTGCCGTCTTCCTTGCTCAATGCTAAGATAAAATTGTTGGAGATGTTAATCTTTTGGTGGAAGATGCAAGTGGACCATAAGACCTCATGAAGCTGATCCTTTGTGGAGGACTCTTTGGAAGATCCTTTTCCCATTAAGCTAATAGTATCTAATCCAGAAGATGTGAGTAAAGCTGGGAGATCCCAAAAGTCCCAGAGAGGGGGAAGCTGTGAGCCTTCTCTTTTCCTGTAGGGAAGTTTTCAACACAAGTGAATTTTTATCTCCAGGCATGTTTTTGAAAGCCTTTCCCACAACCCGCGTTCCTGGCATGCACCCATGAGTGAAAGAATTAGAGAAATGAAGTCTGGAAATGGAACTGGGTGGCATATCATCAGTCCTCTGACCTCCCTTCTCCACCCTCTGCCAGTTGTGTTCATTCTCCTGCCCCTCAGCCAAGCTGGGGACCCAGGAGACATGACTCATCTGGCTGTTTGGGTTGATAAAACGACCCCTTACGAACCAGCTTCCTTGCACATGAGCCACCTTTCTCCTCTTCCCTGTGCACAGCTTGGACCACACGAAAATATTTCCACAGACTTCAGAGCTGCCTGAGAGAGACATCCCCTGCAAAGGTAGAAGGACTTGGCTATGGGGGTGGAAACCATCCATCCAAGCACATCTGAGCTTGCCATGGAGATGGGAGGTGCCAGTCAGTAGCACCCCACCACCCTTCTGATAGAGGTGGGAGAGAGATGGAATCTGAGGCTGTACTTGTTCCCTGTGCTCTTGATCTGCTCCACTGATTGATGCAGATTCTCTCTTGCTGCTGCCCCTAGCCCTGAAGAAAGGTGCAGCTTTTCCCCCACATTTTAGTTCTTCAGCTGTCTTTGTCCTTCCTCCTCCTTTTCCCCCACATCCTAAGGAAGAGAAATTGCACCCTACAGCTGAAGAGGGGTGATGTAAGTGGAGAGCCTACTGGATGCTGATGCCCTCTAATGTCTTGCCCTCAGGTTCAGATCATGGACACTACTTCCATACCTCCCACAGGTGCTCTGGATGATGCACTGTGAGAGAGCTGGGGCAGGAGGGGTGACAGGAGATTAGCCTCCAGTCCTTTGTCCCTTCCCATTTTACTTGATCTGAATGTGGAGACTTCAGCACTTTCTTTAAAGGAGCCATCCCACTCTGGGTAACATCTTAGGCAGTTGCTTAGTGCTCCGGGCACTAGTTTCCTTGTGCTCATCCTTGCTTTGGCTTCTCCTGCATCTCCTGGAAAATCCTCTCCTGTACACACCCTTCAGATCCTCAGACCTGCTCACCCAGTCTCTTGCTTACCTCAGTGTTTGGCTGAGGTAGGTACACTTTGTTCTCTCGGTCCTCCCCCGTTAGGAAGCTGGCTGGCTTTCAGAGCTCAGGGATTGGTTGGGTGAAGGTTGCAGCACTGTCTGGTGAAAGGCCAACCAACATCTCTTGGCTAAAAGAGAAACCAGTCCTATTCAGGAATTTCTGTACTTGCAGGTGGAGGACTGAGCATCTCCTTTAGGAGGTGGTGGAAGCTTCTGCTCAGTCATATCCTGAGCCCTGGCCTCTGAAAATCCTCCCTGCAGCCCTCTAAGGCAGGGGTCATTCCCCCCTAGGCTTAATGAAGGGAGGAAACCAAAGCAGAAACAAGACTTAATGACAACTGCCATGAGGAGCTGCAACCAGGGCCTGTATGAGGTCAGAGAACACAGTTTAAATCAGGTCACTGCTTGAGATTTATTGTGTGGAGTTTTTCTTTTTTCTTTACTCCCGCACTGAAATATTTCCCCAGAGGCTATTCAAGGAAATAAATAGCCAGTGGAAAGGGACAATAGCTTGCTGTGGAATACAAATTATATGAAGCAGTAGGAAATAATAGCAGAGTAAGCAGCTGCTACTCCGAGAAAGAATGCATGGTTGGTCTCTCCAGCTCCCTTTGCCTTGGGCAGACACTGATGCCTGGTCCAAGGCACAGGCTCCCTGGTGCCTGGAGTGCAATATGGGACCTTATCTCCTCTGCAATGTTGTCCTCCAGTGCCACTTCCTTGGTGCCTAGTTAGCACCAGGCCTTCCATGAGGGTGCTAAAGGGATCTCTCCCTTCTTCTTGCAGCACTTGGTTTGATGTGAGGACAGTGGCACATGCACCCATGCACCCAGCATGGCTGCCTTGCCTTCCTCTGTCTTCCTCATGCCTTCTGGATTGAGCATTATCTCTGCTGATGTCCCATGCCAGTCTTGCCAGTCTAGACTGTTCATGGCTCGTGTTGTCTAGAGAGAATGTGTAGGCTACCCTCTCCTCCGAGCCCCTTGCAGCCATTCCTTGGAATACTGTTAGGAGAGATGGTAGGGACCATTTTGACATGCTGGTGTGGATTTTGGGGCCTGCCCCTGCCACAAAAGGCCCTGAGAATCCTCTAACCGCTGAGTCTACCTTGGCTGGGGAGTGGGGAAATCTGTGATTTTCCTCAGGGCATCATATCTAGCTGGCTTATCTCTTGCCCGAGTAAGAAAACAAAATAAATGCTGCTGCCAGCAATGATGCTGCAGAGGATCTTGGCAGCCTGCTGGGGAGGGTGGCACTCAGTCTGTTCTCAACAGCTGTGTGGGTGCCCTGTGGTAGAGGTGGCAGCTCTAGGCTATGGTACATGGGGTGCTGCTGTCTGGAGGCACCCCAAGGGTCCTGAGATCCCATGGGTGCTCCTGGTGGCCTGAGATCTCCTCAGGACTAGCAGGAAGGCTAGGAAAGATTGTTGGCCCCAAAATCTACCATAAGGGACTTCTGTAAATGTAGCTGCTGCATTTTATGGGGTGAAAGCACTCTGCAGAGGACCTGCCCTGCCACCCTTCTGGCTGAAAGCCAACATGCTTGTGTTAGGCTCTTCCCTTCTTAAAATGTGTTTGGAGTTTTTCGTTTTCTCTGTGCAAAATTGCAGGCCTGCCTGCTCCCTGTTGGAAGCTCTCCCTGCCCTTGGGTCACTTGTGGCCCCGTCCTCACACCAAGTAAGGAAAGACTTGTTGGGTCTTTGCGGTCCCTCTGGGAACGTAGCAAATGCTCCTCTGGTGACAGTGATGTGAACATGGGTGTCCCACACCAGTACAAGCCAACTGCCCTCTGGCCAGGGTAAACATCTCTGGGGCCCTGGAGGGGCACTCCCAGTCAGGTACCCTATTATAGGATCATCTCTCTGAGGGGTTAAGGGTTCCTGGATCCTTTGCACCAGTGGCTGCCAGCTTCCACACAGCTATTGTTTATGCTTTCCTCACTGCACAGATCCTCCACCTCTTTTGCAGATGCTCTTTAGCCGGATTTCCTCTTTCTTTGGGATTTACATTCCCATGCTATCATTGTTTCCCCAGGCTTTCTGCTTTGCAGTGTCAGCAGGGAAGTATCAACCTGCCCCTGTCACTCTCCTTTCATCATCCCAGTCGCCACCTCCAACTGCAATGGAGAATTTTGCCTCTTCTGGGGTCCCTAAAGTCTCATCCCATTCCTGTGTGGGGAGCACATACCTCTGCATGAGGGAGGCCATCTGCACAGGGCTGGTGTCTGACCATATGGAGGCTCAGCTCTGAGAACGAAGGAAGTCGCCAGCACTGGCAGAGATGCTGCCTGGTTTCCCACTATTGTTCCCAGTGGCAAATAAAAGGGGGTGAACGCCCCTGCTGAGCATTGTAGGAGGGGGTAAATGTTACCTCGATAAAATCTCATGGCCCCTCTCTGAGCAGCTCGTGCCTCTTTCCTGCTCGTCTTCCTCTCTGCATATTCTCACATCTGCGGTACTTGTGGCTCTGCACTCGACTCTCTGCACGGGTGGTTTTACTCATCCCTCAGACAGAATCACAGAATGGTCAGGTTGGAAGAGCCCACGGGGGGTCATCTGGCCCAACCTCCCTGCTCAAGCAGGGTCATCCCAGAGCACATTGCACAGGATTGCTTCATGATGGTTTTAGAATACCTCCAGTGAGGGAGACTCCACAAGCTCTCTGGGCAATCTGTTCCAGTGCACAGTCACTGCACAGTAAAGAAGTTCATCCTCATGTTCAGGTGGAACTTGCTGTGCATCAGTTTCTGCCCATTCCCTCTTGTCCTATTGCTTGGCACCACCACGAAGAGCCTGGCTCCAATCTTGTCACCCTCCCTTCAGATACTGATAGACATTGGTGAGGTCCCCTCTCAGCTGTTTCTTCTCAAGGCTAAACACACGCAGCTCCCTCAGCCTTTCCTCATAAGAGATGCTCCAGTCCCTTCATCATCTCCGTAGCCCTCTGCTGGACCTGCTCCAGGAGCTCCATTGTCTCCCTTGTCCTACAGAGGCATCCAGAACCGGACACAGTAAGTGACACATGCTGCTCTCCCTCCCAGACTGCTGTAAGGAAAGGGTTAATAATTTGCAGTGTTATGCCTTGAACAAGGGCTTGGTGGTTAACTTGTCAGAGAAAAAGGGTCATGAGTGCCTGTGCACAAACCACGAAGGAAGCAAGGTTTCAGTTTTGACTTCACAATTCAGGTCAAAGTTCAACTGCAGTTCATGTCAAAGTGAATAACTGCAAGTGCAATGAGTGGGGTCACAAACGGGACACTTGGTTTTTGAGGTACTTGCACAACCCCCAGAACAGATCCCCACTTACCCCGGATTAAGATCTAAGTATGCACGATGGCAGAACCATCGTGCTGCCTCATATGTTAACGAGGAGCCGCAAGTCACTCCTACCTCTGCTTTTTACCCAAATAAGGGAGTGCATAAAAATTACTTAGGAAATAGAGTGAACCAGTTGAGACCCCACCATCAAGAAGCCCAAGGCACTGAAGGACCAACGGGACGCTGCTGGATCCATGGCGGTGACTACCTTCTACTTGCACTATCTCTCTCCTTCTCCCCTTCTCTCTTTCTCTCTCCCTTTCTTTCTCCATATAAAATTAATTTTGGAAAATAGAGTTGGCATTGTTGAATTGGCATTTAGTCTCCTTTGCACCTTAATTTGGGCAGAGGACTTTCACAGCGAATTGTAGCAATTTAATTGGCATCACCATTCTCTCACCAAAGTGCCATTTAACAGTTCTGAACTTCCACTGTTCTTCCCACCTGGTGGGCACTGTCTCCCTCTGAGGGAGATTGACCAAATTTTTACTGTTACTTTTACTGTCCCTCTGCAGGTGACTGCTTTCTCCTGCCTGGTGTGCCCAGGTTGTCTCCTTCTGAGGGAGACCAAAGGAAAAATGGTTACGGAGGGTGACCAGTGTGAGGCTAATGTTTTTTTCTCTCCTGGAGAAGTTTGATAGTCACCCCTCACCCCCGGGGTTGGAATGGGCACAAACTAATTGTGATAATGTACAGGCAATAGCTGATCACATTACTAGTTTGCAGGCTGAACGAAAAATGGGAGGAGGAAAAGGTAAGTTGCTCATTAAAGGTAAGTTATCTGCCATCTGAAAGGGTTGCAGATGTAGAATATATGACTTTGAAGTCAGAAAATGAGGTTCTTAGAACAGCAATGTTTTTTGAGAAAGAGACACAGGAGAAGTTGTAAAAACTACTAGATATTCTTTTAAATAAAAAATGAGCAACTAGAAAAACTATTGTCTGCTGCTGAAAGATGAGAAAAACAGATGCAGAAAAATCTAGGTAAATTACTTGATAAAATCCTGCATGAATCATCCTCTAATTGAGTCCAGTATATCCATAGGGTGGTATATTGTGAGGATCCTGAAATGTGGGATGGGGATGTTTGGTACAATGATGATGATTTAGAGGAAGACTCTGACCCTACCCCAAAAGCAGTGGAAGTTCAGCCTTTAATGGAAATTGAAACTGCTGATGAGACAGGCATAGAAAACCACACTACTGTTCTCTGCAGAGCAAGGTACCTTGCTGGGAGAACATTCTAGATGTTCAAGGGAATCAGAAACTGAGTACGAGTTTCCCTTATGGGCAGAGATCAGATCTTGCTGAGTGAGGAAGAGGCAGAAGGACTTTGGGGACACAGAGTATTATTAACTACTACCCCAGGCAACCATAACTACTCACTGCTACCCGAGCTGCCTGCTGGGCTGGGGGCATAGACCCACAGGACCGAAGCAAGCCTACTACTGTTTAAAACTACAGGATTCTCACATCTGACAGCCTCTGTGCAAAAGGCAGCATGTATTTAAGCAATGTATGAAAGACATCAATTAAAGTGATTCCTGATGGTAGCTCTCATCAGTCCAGCCAGATTAACTCCTCCCCTTCGTGGCACTCCAGATAGCCTGAAAATGTTTGTTTCTAATGCCCAAGATCACATACAAATGGATGGCACCATGAATATTACTGCAGCAGTGGCACAACCACCTAGAGACCAAATCCATCTGATATGAATTTGCCCAGGAAATAGAGAATTATGGGTGCCATATAGGATGGGTTGGAGCAACCTCTGAGAAGCCACCTGAACCCCTCTGGTGAGTCTGTCAAATTTATATCAGCACAGCAAAGCCAAAATCCAAACCAAGACTTGATTACATTAACAATACCCACTGCTGCAGGTATTGATAGGGTGGTGACAGAATTGAGGTTTTCTGTGTTAGACTTGAGAAGTGAAAGATAGTTCTGGAAAAATCCATCAAATTAGTATCAGATGGATAATGCTGTCATATTAACCCACTGTTAATGGGTTAGACAGAGACCAAGTAATTCCGTTTTATGGTTTTTCCAGGTTATAGGTATCCTGCATGTTAGAAACTGCACCTAGAGCTGAGGATTCTCCTATTCCAACTCTGAGCATCCACAGGGATTTTTAGCTTTTGTGTGTGCTATGTTTTGGATTTTTTTAGTTTGTGTATATATCTGTAAGTTTTGTTTACAAATTTACGAAGTAATGAAGGTTAACAAGTATGGCATTTACAAACTGTGTTGGAAAGAAATGCCTTGGTTTAATATGTTTATACTTACTGAAAATAAGCAATCACTGCTTGTTTGCTTTCACCTAAATCCATAGATGACCCCCTTCTCATTGGTATTTTTACTAAGATGGTGGAATACCCAGGATACCCTCCAGAGACTGAATCCTTATTCCCTAGATAAAAGGCAAGTTACTATGCAATTTAGCCAGGCATTCAATTTTGCTCTGATATTTTGAGAAGGGGACCCTGGCCTCTGTATTATCCCTGGGATAGCTGTGGGGGAACAGTGTGACGTGAAGGTGTGTACAGGTGTGCCGTGGACACAGCAGCATGGTGGGAAAGAGACCCAATGCCAGAAAACACCATCCCCAGCACTGGTTCCTGCTGGTTCCATGCTCAGCCCGGGGAGGTTTCACCCACAGTTTCAGTGTCCCCCAAAGCAAACAAATTTCCCAAGCCTGCTTTAGTTTATGACCCCTTGCTCATGGGAAACACCTCCAGGGAAAGAGTGCTTTTCAGCACTTACTTCTCCTTTCTTCAGGATGCTTTAGGGAAGTGCAGAAGCTGTCTCCCAGCTGTCTGTGCAGCAGCAGGAAGACTGCACTCAGGTGCTCTCTGCAGGGCTTGGGAAGGGGGCTGAGGGACTACTGGTCTCCTGAGCCTTGACCTCCTCCTCTTTCTCCCTTTTGCACTTGATTTTTGGAGTGTTACAAATTGGAGTCTTACAAATCAGGGACTGGAATGTCTACTGACTTGTATTGTAGCTCTAACCTGGGAAGAAGACAGCAGGGGCGATAATCCCCTGTGAGGACAACATTCCCATGTCTGAGGGTTAGGAAGGATGGGACTGTTGAACCTGATGCGTGTGGCTCCTTAAGCTACAAAAATTTGGGTCTAGATGGGGCTTGGATGGGAGGTTGCAGAGAGCTCCCACATACTGCTATTGCAATCCACGCAGCTGGGGCTGAATCTAGAGCCACAAGAAGGGAAGGAGTTTAGATGCCACTGTGTCACTCCTGCAAAGGACTGTTCATAGCTTGTGCCATCTAGAGGGGATGTGTTGGTTGTCCTCTCCTCCAAGCGCCTTTGAGCCCTTCCTCGGAGCGCTGTGGGGAAGGATGGTGAAGACCATTTTGGTGTGCTGGTATGGATTTTGGAGCTGCCCCTTGCCACAAAAGGAAGGAGCTGGGATGTTCTTTTGGCTGAGCTGTTGCACACAGGAAAGAAGTGAACATGGTGGTCACGCCTCCATGGCCAGCTGGGAAGATGTTTATCCTATGTGATGTCTGAAATAGCACCCCTAAGGGCTGTGTGGGATAGTCATTCCACTGGGAGCCCACCAAAGAGGTTGGGACTTGCTTTTATTTCCTGGAATCCCTAGTGAGAAGTGTACATATGGAAGCTTTTTCTTTGGATCAAAGTCTTCTGGCTTAATAGCAGCTGTTGGAGATTTGCAGAGACAGGGGTTATGTTAATGTGTAAACCATAGGGAGGTCTAGGGCTGTAAGGTCCTCTGTGAAAAACATTTCTGAGCTAAACTGCTGGTGTCTCCCTGCCTGGTTACTCTGCCCTCTGAAGAAGATGCCTGTAAGGGCTGCTGCTCCTGTCCTCTGTCACCCAGGGTCCTCAGCTCAGCGAGCCTGAGGGAGAGACCAGCAAGTCATAGCCATTCCCACCACTTGCATTTTTTGGGCAGCATCAGCTTTCCACGGAACCGTGGGCAGTGCCCCTCTGCTTTAACCCTCTTTGTATCTCTGTTGTCCTGCTTTCTTTTCCTTCTGCTGAGCCTGAAGGAAATGAAACAAGCCTGTTTTCATTTCCTCTCTCTGACGTCTCTTCTCTCCTGCGGGCTTCGCTCAGCCCACAAGTCTCTCATTGAATGAGAATTTCATGCGAGACCTGCAGCGTGGAGGGCTTTGGTCATGAAAGGAGCACCAGCTGAGAGCAGGAGATGTTCTGCTGGGTGGGACACCTCCAAGCAGCACCCTCTCACTTGCAGTGGAAAGTCAGGAGGAATGGCTGAAGGAGCCCCACCAACTATTTTTCTCTGCCTTAGGGAAATATTGAAATCTTAAACCTCAATATGAAGCCTGGGAATACCCTGAAAGTGAAGGGCAAAATATCTACTGATACTGTTGGGTAAGTACAAAGAAACCACCTTGACTTGCCAGGGTTGAAGGTGGGCTGTAGGGGGAAGTGATT
Organism: Origma solitaria; assembly: GCA_013397895.1. Classification (NCBI taxonomy): domain Eukaryota; kingdom Metazoa; phylum Chordata; class Aves; order Passeriformes; family Acanthizidae; genus Origma; species Origma solitaria. The sequence continues at coordinate 209,104 of VZRL01000729.1, forward strand.
TTCCAAGATTGCCAGATACAAAATAGCACATTGTTATGCTGCCTGCAATACTGATGGAGGAATTGGATGCAGAGATGTGTGTTAGATCTCAAGTCTTCCAAGACCCTCCTCCTGTCCATGCATATGACTTTCCTCATGCTCATTTACAGCTTCAGCATCAATCTTGGCTGCAGCTCGAGAGATCTGGCATTGCACTTCAATCCCCGCTTCGATGAGTCTGTCATTGTCTGTAACTCCAAGTGCTCCGATATGTGGCAGGCAGAGCATCGTGACAACCACCTCTCTTTCTACAGAGGCAGCACTGTCAAGGTGAGGGGTCTGTGCCAACATGGTGTTATGGGGTATGTGTGGTGTGGGGGGTATGGGGTATGTGGGTGTGTGTGGTGAGGGGAAGCCCCTGGTTAGCAGATTACCATACTATAGTTTTCCCAGTCCCACCCAATACCTCCTGCTCCCTCACTCCTCTCCTCCTCTCTCCTCTCCCTCCTGCCCCTCGTCCTCTGGGTTTTTGGTCCTGATTGCCATTTCCACTCCTCCTTCAAAACCCCAATGCTGTTTCTGGGAACTTTATGTGAGTCCGGTCTGTCTCATACTTTGTAAGTGCTTCCTGGCCCCCCTGCCTGCTGCCCAGCAGGTGAGTGTACCTGGACTATGTATGAAAAGGAGTCTCTAAGAAACACGATCTTGCTGCTGTCTACCGTATGTCTTTCTCTCCCTCTTATGTAAACACAGGCTTTATGGCAACCTAGAGTTTGGAGCAATGTCCAAAAGCCTCTCCATCAACTCTTCTGTCTTCGTTACTCCTGGATCCACACTGTCAATCTGTCCTTTCTCTCTTCCTGCCAGGGATGCTGTCCTAGTTGCTGCCTCACCCCATCTGATGTCCCAAATCATTAACAGGGCTGCATTTAGGTGTAGTCCAGTTCCTAGAGCTGTGGAGAGAAAGCTTGTTTCCTCACACATGACTGGCTCTTGGGGAAGGGACAGTGAGGTGATGGCTTTGGGGAGCATTCCTTTCAGCTTGCAATGATCAATGATGCATTCTTGTCCTATCTGCTTGTGCATGTTTATCAGCAAAGCTCCTTTTTCTGAGTCCTGAGGTGAGCTGCTGAGGGCATTGGGTGGGGGGGTCAGGTTTTTTCTGCCCTGTTCAGAACAGAGCAGTGGCGTGGACATTCCATATGATGTATAAAGACATGTAAAGACATACTTGGGTTTAGCTGCTCTGAGTTTACAATCTGAGTAGCTGAAACAGCCTCAGGAGAGATCCTGTCCCCAATCACATTCTGTATTCCTGCTTAGACCCTTGGTATCAACTGCTCATTTCCTGAATCACCCTCACCTCAACCCCCAGCACCTGGCTTAAGATTGTAGTGGACAGGTCTGACCTTCTCATGTAACAGTCAGGCCTTTTGCCTAGTTGCTGACCTCTGAATACCTTCCTTGCCCCCAAGTCCTCCCCTTTTTCCTCTTTTTTCTCCCAGTTCCTCATTGAAATGCTGTCAGACAAATTCCGTGTGAAGCTGCCGGATGGGCATGAAATGTACTTCCCCATTCGGCACAACTTCTGCAACATCGACTACATGAGCATCGCAGGAGGCTTCAAGATGATCTCCTTCAAGCTGAACTGATAGGCACCGCCTTCTAGCTCTAATAAAAACTCGAGCCAGTGAAAGACTGCTTGTCCCAGCTGCTTTGTCTTCTGTGAGTGCTCTGTGGCTCTGTGCAAGCAACTGACAAAGCCCAAGGGTCTCCCACCAAGAGGAAAGAAGCCATTGTTGGATAATGCCAGGTACTTTCCAGGTCAGAACAGGCAGTGGGGTTGAAGGGATAGTAGGTAGGACAAAGCAGGGTGTAGGTGAGGTTCAGGATGAGGACATTATATGATTGCTAAGGAAATGGTTGTGTAACCTTTTCACAATACTCCATTTCTTCCTGCATCCAAGCTTTTGGGAATGAGGAATAGAGGAATGGGAAAGAAGACATAAATGTGAATGAAGTGGCATTTGATGTGGCATTTGGTGCCACAAAAGTGCATAATTCAACGTTAGGTGGCATGGGAAAGGCAGCACAGGTGTGCCCCCAGCCAGCATTCCTGCCATAGAAAAGGGGTTGTCTCCAACTTTCCCTTTTACCTCACCTCACTTATCTGCTGGCACATTCCAGTCAGGTTAGCCATTACTCCGACATTTCCACAGTGGATCCTACTCAGTGAAAATGAGGCAGGGCATGCAGCGGGATTTGGGCTGAGTTATGTAGCTCAGTACCTCCTTGCACAGGACTACAGGCAAATAGTCCTGGTTATTACATGCTGCTGGTCGAATTGAAAAGTATCTCACCAGCCTAAAGTGAGACTGATGTGTGAGAGCAAACACTGGGGCGCTTTAGGCTGGGTGGGAGGAAAGCAGAATAGAACCTAACAGAGAGTCTGGTCCAAGGCAAGGTGGCAGTGCCCTTGCCCTCCCTCTCCACTTCCTCAATGGCCAAGACAGAGGGATTGGTGGCTGGGGCTCCAACAGACATAGCAAGGAAGACAATAAGGTCACAGCAGCCAAGGGGACACACCAGAGAAGTTAGTATCAAAACTGTTTTAATAAGGACAATAGTAAGTGCATGGGATACAGAGGGGAGGCAGAAAGGATAATTTCACAGATATGGGTCTTTGGTCTTGTGTTATGGTCTGGGAAGCAGAGGGCAGAGGGGAGCTCGTCCTGAGAGCCCAGGTCCCCACCCTGGAAGGTGCAAGGGAGGATAAGGCTGATCCTGCTGAGTGCCGGTGGCCAGACCTGGGGACTTCCTGAAGCTGGTGCCTGCCCTGGCTTGCTGCTGGTGGCTGGCATGAGGCAGCCCTTTGGGGAGACTGGGGAACATGGGCTTGTCCTTAACCTTGGTGGCCTGGCTGCAAGAGTCTGCTCCCACACGCAGTATGTGTACACCCTGGAGCTCTTTATCCTGCCCTGAAGAGCTCCCTGGCAAAGGGAGCCGAGTGGCGGGTGAGCTGCGTGGGAGCAGACTCTTGCAGCCATAGCCCAGCATCTTCCCCCACTGCACACCCCCTCCTGTCCCAGAGAACAAGGGGGGTCCTGTGAGGGTCCCTCCGGTGACCTCAGCCCCCGAGTATGTTGGCTCCACACCCTGGCACAAAGGCGCTTCTATGAGGGCCAGTTTGCATGCGGGGCAGCGTGGGGGGCAGCTCATTCCAGGGTGGCTGTGTCACCCAGGGCCACTCAGCGAGGGACATTAGCCATGGTCCACATTACCCTTGGGAAGGGCTGCACTGGAAAGAGGGCCATGTGTATGGGGACTGGGGAGGGGGACAAGGATGGAGACACAAACTGTGCCACCACCACGAGGATGGCGGCACAGAGTGGCTGCAGCGGAGTCTCCTTGTTCTGAGGCGGAGGGAAATAAGGGATTTTTAGGGCCTGAACTGCAGAATTTGGTGACCTGACAACCTCCCTTTGCCACCAGCCAGCCAAGAAGTTTGTCCCCTCTCAATTGCTGAGAGCAGTGGGGGTCAGGAAAGAAGCTGTCCTAAGTGATGCCCAGCAGCAAGAGGCAAGTGGAAAGATTCCTGATCATCTCTGTGCATGCTCTCACCTCCTGAACACTGAGCACACAGCTTTGGGGGGGAGTGGAGGGGAAAAGAGAAAGCTCAGGTCTGTGGGGTTTGCCTGCCCCTTGGGACCCCAGCTGACCTCCCCCTGTTGATAGATGCGCTATACTGAAGTGTCTTGCACCAGCTGGAGCTGGGGAGATCCTCATCCCCTATGTGCCAGAGCTATCAGTGGGAATATCTCCGGGAAGGCATGCGTGCCAGTGCAGAGGACTGCTGGGGACGTCAGTGGAAGGATGGGGTATGTCCCCAGATGTGCTGGTGAGGCCAGGCTGAGGGTTGAGAGAGAGGGTGCTGGGGAGAATGGGATGGGGTAGGAAGGATTCGGGGTTCCTCTGGCACATGGGAATGTTCCTGTGGTGTCTAATGGCCATGAGGCTGGAGAAAGGGTGCTATGCCTGGCTCTGCAGTGCCCACTGGCCCTCTGCAGCAGCCTGGCCCAGCCCCAGGGAGCCCCCCAGGAGATGGGCTCTCCTCCTGCCCCTTTCCGGCCTGCCCAGTGCCCTCACTTGGTGACGAGGTCACCCACGGGGTCTGCCGGTGACACTGGCACCAGTGGGTGGGGCACAGGGAGGAGGGCAAAGACCCTGGCACCAGTGTCTCTGGTGGGGCCTGTGATGGGAGGGAAGGCCATTCACACCTTGACTTCATCATCCTCTTCCTCCTCGTCATCGGCATACTCAAAGGAATTGCTGCGGCCCCCTCGGGCACCGCTGTAGCTTTCCTGCAGGCTGGAGAGCTTGGTCTCCTCCTCCTCCTCCTCTCCTTGGTTCCAGCTGGCCTCGGGGGACCGGCTCTCCCTTGTCACTTGTGACCCCCACAAGCTGCTGCTGGGGCTCTCCCACAGGGTCTGTGTCCGGGCCTGCCGGGGACCCTCGCCCTTCTCCGAGCTCCGGGGGGTGCTGGTCCCACCGTAATGGCGGGCCAGGACCTGGGTGGCTCGGTCAAATTCTCCAGCCTCAATGGTGCAGTCGTTCCAGTGCCCCTGCCACGGGGACCCTCTGGGCGCTGCCCCTGGCCCCGAAGCCCAGACAGAGTTCCCTCCAGCGCCTTCAATGGCGTGTGCCTCTCCGTTGGCATGGACCGACAGACCCGGCAGTGAGCTGGCCCCCGACAGGTTGCTCTGCCTGGAGTGGTCCCACAAGCTGGATGTTGCCTTGTCCTCTTCGTGGGATGCACCCACTGCTGGAGGGACCCTGTCCTTGGTTCCCTCATCACACAGGAGGTGTGGGCCATCCTCCCCCACCTCGTTCCCGTTGGTTTCAGAGAAGCTCATCACCTGGAGGAGCTCGCTCATCAGGGAGGGCCCCAGGTCTAGGCGGAACGACAGCAGGGAGTCGGAGCGATCCAGCTCATCTTCCCCGGGGAAGGTGCTCTCTTGGGCCTTTTCCAAGCGAGGGACACGAGGGATGGTACAGAATCCGGACTCCAGCCCTGTGAGGCAAAAGGTATAGCTGGTGAGGCAAGGGAATGGCTCGGTGGGAGAAAGCCTGACTTACTTCTGCTGAGGATAAGGGACACTGCTGCCAAAGTGGCTCAGGTCACGCTCCCGTCAGTGGCACTGGTCTCTAAAGAACAGGTCAGTGTCTCTGTGGACATCTCCAAAGCCCCGAGTTATAGCAGAGGGTCTCCAGGTGGGCTCTGGGCTTGGTGAGATGTCAGAGGGGGCTGAGCCAGGCAAGTGAGGCCAGGAGATGGCAGCATTGCCTCAGCCTGCCTTTCCCTCTGAGCCCAGCCACCTCCCCTGGCTGCTGCAGGCCCCCCTGGTCCATCCCCCACCCTGAGACCTTCTGCTCCAGACCTCCCTCCCTGGGGAAGAGCTGAGCCACAGCCCAGTGCTGTGAGGCTGGAGAGGAGCCACACAGCTGTCCTGTCATGTCCTTCCCACAACCCTTCCCCAAAGGGCACCCTGGCTGGCAGGGAGGGATGTGGACATGATGGAGAAGGGTGGATGGCATCCCTGAGGAACAGCACGTGAAGATGTAGAGGTTGGCACAGCTAGGGACAGGGTTAGAGCATCTGTGTGGAGGTGGGGAAGGCTGTGCCATGGGTCCCCTTGACCTCGTAATTGTGGAGTGGGAATTGCTCCACTGTCCCAGCACCTTCTTGGCTTCCTCAGGGAGGCTGCTTATGGGACAGGTGTAGGGGGTAGATGTGGGGAACTCCCTTACAGCTACTCCACACAGGCTGCCAGCTGTGTGGGGCTATGCGACAGGGGGAGAAATGGAGAAACCAACCCTACCCCACTTTGAGGGACACCCTGGGAGGAGACCCTCCAAGGGCAGGAGCAAGAACCATGGTTCAGAGCAAGGTTAGCATTATCTGTTTGCAGGGATTGTCAAGACTGGGAAGTCTTAAATATCCCATCTCTCCTGAGAGCCTAAAGTCTCTCATTAGAAAGGAAACTGAGGCATGGAACAATGGAGAAGGGCTGCAGAGGATGCCCAGTACCTGGGCGCCAGCCTCTGCCTCGCACTTCACTCACCGTAGGCCTGGTGTGTTTTGGAGAAGCTGTTGGAGGCACTTTTGAAGGAGAACTTGCTGGTCAAACCCCGGCCTCCACTGCCACTGTCGTACATCCCTTCATTGAGCTGCGGCAGCGAGACAGCATTCTTGATGATGGGCGAGATGGCAGGGGGGGCAGGCGAGGCCTCCGCCTGGCCCCCACTGCCTCGTCTCTTCAGCGGTGTCCGGCGGACGTGGCGCAGCGTCCGGGCGAAGAAGTTGTTGGGCTTGGATGTGTCAGCCCCGCCGTGGTTGCTAAGGAAAGAGGTGTCCCCAAAGACGTCCCCGCCGCGCCCCACGTGCATGGTGTGCCGGAAGTCGCCCAGCGGCGGGCTGATCATGTCCGGCGTCAGCTCTGACTTCAGCCTCCGCTTGCCATGGGATCCTGACACCCAGCTGAGCACTGGCAGCTTCCCCAGGCTCATGTTGCACCCTTCACCCTGCCTTTGAAAAAGCTCCAAAAATCAGCCCTCACCAGGCTTCCAGCACTGGGGTGGTCTGTCACATCCCCAGCCTCCCCATTGCTTCTGCTCCGATGCTCTTGGGGTAACAGTTCGCGTCACTTTGGCTTTCGGCAGGTTTCCCGCTTCCTGCGCTACGTCGAGCTCACGAAATCACCCTCAGAGGGTATGTCCTCAGTGGTGAGGAGAGTGGTGGCACAGAGATGTCCCCAGGGGGTCTCTGGGTCAGCCTCGGTTCTGCGGAGGTCACTGGAAGCTGTGTCTCGTTGTGGACTTAAAGGTTAATCCACTGTTTTCCGCGGCTGCTGGGTGAGTGGCAGCCAATCACGGATGGGGCAGCAGGCAACGGTGAGAGCTTCGGGTGGACTGGCAGGGCAAGTGCATCGGTCCCCTTGTTGGCCACCTAAACAAGGCAAGAGGAACAGTGAAGCCCTTGGACAGGATTTTCCCAACAACATTGGCTGTATCCACGTAACTGGCTGGGGAGGTTAAAGGCAGTGCATAAGGCAGTGGGGAGGTTGCTACAGGGCTCCTCCTCACCTGGCCCTCCTCTTGGGCAGGAAGAAAAAGGCTTTCCTCCAAAACCATGTGATCTCCCTTCACCTTGCTGACCTACCTCAGTATGCCTCAGTTTCCCGTCTGCAAAGCAGCTTTGCCAGACCCACGCCACAACACAGGCTGAGGATTTCCCTCCAAGGCAGAACCTCCTCCCAGAGCAGTGCCCTGCCTGGCTGCCCCAGCTCCTGGGGCGAGAAACCTCTCCCTCCTCTTTTGCTATTCAGATGAGCCCTTAGGGAGAGGGTGAGGCCTGGGGCCCATGTGCTTCTCGGGGAGGAGTGGTGGGAAGCAAAAATGCAATATTTGTATATTGCTTTGTTTGTCCTTCACTGGCTGGGTCCCTGGGTGCTGGGGCAGACATGTTGGAGAAGCAGGGAGTGGGCAGTGTGGGGAGGGCAGCTGCTTTGCAGACAGGGAAAACCGAGGCACGGCAAGGCAGGTGATTGCCTAAGTTGGAGGAGAAGCTGGGATGGGTCTCTGCACTCAGGCAGATCCCAGAGACACTGAGGGGCAGGCAGGAAGCAGTGGCTGGATGCATATGGCAGAGCAATAACATCCCCAGTGAGTGGGGACGACTCTCAGATTGGCCGATCTCGTGTTGCTGTGTGCAGCAAGCGGGCGAGGGTGGGCTGGGGAAAGGAGAGGATTTGCATGTGGGGCATCTCAGAGTGTCAGTGGCCTGGGTAGCCACCTGGGGATGTATCCCTCCCTGGGCTCAGTTCTGTGGCTGAGGGGTCAGGATGGGGCTGGGTCCCTCCAGCAGGGCTGGCTGTGGAGGACAGCATGCCATGAGGTGACACAGGAGCCTCACATCTCTCACTCTCCATGTGCTGGGACCCCCACTGCTGCATGGCTCCGTCTGTCTCTCCCTGCCACTCTCCCTGCCTCTCTCGCTCTTCCGTGCATCACCTTGGAGCAGCCAGGCAGTGCCAGGATGGCAAAGGCTCTGCTGAAGGGGAGTCCCGGACATGAAACTGCTTTCCTGTCTGGCTAGATGTGTTTTTGCTTTGCCCTGGCCTTGTTTGCTCACCCGGGGCCCCTCTTATCTGCCAGGGGTTAATGACTGGGGAAGGGAAAACAAACCTCCCCCAGCAGCGCCCAGCACCATTGGCTGCCTCCCCAGGGTGGCAGTGGCCTCCTGGGGTGGCAGCAGGGACAGGATGGTGGCAGGTTGGGTTCCTGCTGGCCCCCAGCTCCATGGCTCATGCAGCTCATGTCTTCCTCCTGCCCATAGAGGCCACGCAGTGCTGCCTCACAGCCTGGACAAATCAGGCACGTGGCAGATTTGGGGTGAGGGGACAACTGGGGAGCTATTTCCTTTCTCTAGCAGAAGCCCACCCATAGCCATTGGGGCAGGGCTCTCCTGGAGTGCAAAGGAAACTACAAGGGTGGTCCCAACGGAGCTCTTGAGACCACAGGGAGAGAGATGTGACCATAGTTTTCAGCTGTCCCCAGAATCTCCCCGTAAAGCACGTGACCCTGGGAGAGGGGATTAGGTGAGCTACAGCCCTCAAGTTTTTCCTCTCCTCTGCACATTGGAGCCTCCGAGAAACCCAAAGTGGGGATTGTGCCCCTTGGCATGTGCTGCACCAGCCAGAGCTACTCTGAGGGGTGGACCCTCCCACCCCACCCCAGGTACAACCCCCACACAACAGAGCCGCCCTGCGGAACCCTATGGGGGACATCACACCTTGGAATGGGGTGGGGAAGCAAGGGAAAAAGGGGATGTGGGAGGAGAGCATCCCCTTGCTCCCTGTCTGGACAACTACTGAGAGAGGGAGCGAGGCAGAGGAAAGTATTTTTCCTTCCTTGTCTCTTGGTCACCACAGGGAAGCAAGCCAGCGCCTCCTGGCCCCTGGCTGTCCTTGCCCGCTGGCAGGCAGCAGGCGCTGGGAGAGGAGGGAGGGAGAGAGAGAGGGAGGGACTGAAGCAGCTGGTGCCCAGCCCTACCTGGATGGCAGGTTTCTGGCAGGCCTGTTGGGCTTTTCCCCTTTCCAATCTCCACCTTTCTCTTCTTTCCTTCTGCCCCTGGTGTGACTCCCTGCCCCTTTGAGCCCTCCCCTTCACCCGAACAGACTCCTCCATGCCAGGGAAACTCGTGATTCTGCGGGCAAAGGGTGATCTGTGTGCTGTCCTTTCCTCCACTGGGCAAAGGGACCCCTCTGCCTGGCCACCTCCCTGTTTGGGTGCCATGGCTTCCATCTGGAAGCCCTCCATGTTTGCCAATTCCCAGCACAGGAAGCCTACAGCCCATCATGACCTCCCCTTCCCTGGCATACTCCCTCCGTGCCTCCTCTGGGAAGCCCCCTGCCTTCAAAGACCCACCACCAGCACCTCCTCCTCCTCCCAGCCTGGCCTCCCCCATTTCCCCCCTGAGTTCAGCTGGTTACCACTGGTTTTCCACTAGCTGGGAATGGCCCAAGCTGTTCTGCTTGCTGGGAAGAGCGGAAACCAGAAAGGGGGGGAAAATAATCCAGATGTCTAGTTGGATAGAGCTGCTGAAAGCAGCCTCTTCCCTCCCCCAAAGGGGACCTACTCCAAAAGAGGTTGAGAAATTTGGGGTGGTCTCAACAGCAGGAAGAGCATGTGGAAATGGCTGTGGGTGGCAAGGAAGGCTTTCCCAGCCTTCCTGAGTGATGAAAAACCTCCCTTTCCCCGAAGGAAGGGAGGAAGAGATTCCTCTATTGGGTGACTACTTTGGGATGGGGAAAGCCAGCAGGGACAGGCTTTTGGGGAAGGGGAAAAGGGGCTTGGCTGGCTGGGTTGGGCCTCTTTCGGCTTTCCTGGAGCAGTGCCGGGCAGTAGGCAGACGCCTAAATCTGAGTCCTGTGCTGCTGGCTGCTATATATATACAGAGTGATATCTTTGTATAACAGGGATATTTTTCCAAGCAGACATGCTGGGACACAGAGCGAGGCTGGAGCTATGGAGGTGGGCAGTTTCCAGCCATCCCTTCCCTGCCCACTTACAAGAAAGTGCTCCCTTTCTTCCTCCATACTCCCAAAATCGAGGCGCCGAGAGCCTGTGGGGCTTTGAGGCGTATCCAGTGCAGGGTTTGGGAGACAAGCATCCTGCTGCCTTCCCCCATCCGTGGGACCCTCTTCTCACTCCCTTTCCTTCCCTTCCCGCCTCTCCCCCCTGTCCTGTGTCCCCTCTCCTCACTCCCAGTTTCCTGTTGCATTCCTGCCTTCTTATCCCTTTCTTTTTCACCATCCTTCCCGTCTCTATCAGCCTTGCCAACCCCTCCCGCTTCTCCCCTCTCTCCCCAAACACCCTCCCCACCCTCTTCCTTCTGGTCCCAACATCCCCCGTCCCCAGCTCTACGAACTGATGAAACAAAACTTTCAGGATTTACCTCTTTCGCAGCAGGGTTATTATTTCTTTCCCCGTCCTCCAGACGAAAAGTTGCGAGACATTCTCCGCAGGGCCCCGTAACTTGCTCCAAGGGCTACTGGCGCTGTGTTCGGGATCGGAGTGGGGGACAAAGGGGAGGCATGTCCCCCTCCTTTTCTCACGGCTGTCCCCCCAAGGCTGGCTCTCCCAGGCTGACGCCCTGATGCCACGGGAGAGAGGGAGCGAAGCTGGCGGGGAGGGGACGTGGGAAGGAGGAGGGCGGGCTGCAGCACTGCCGAGCCAATCCTCGACTCCGCAAGGAGACTAGAGAAAATGAGATTTATTCCAACTATCCAGGACAGAAAACTTCAGGAACTTCTCTGCCGCTCCCCTCCTCCTCCCCGCTTCCCCAGTGCCATTTCCCGTCTGCCGGCGTTGGCTGCCTCCCGCTCCCGGGTGCCTGCTTCAGTGGCTTTGGGGGAAGGGGAAGGTCAGGTTGCTGTCTAACCTGGTTAGAGGAGCCTGGCTGCCGTGCAAGGGAAAGGGATTGGAGCCCTGTGTGTGTGTGACCCCTCAGGTATCACATAGGGTCACCTCATCCCATGCTGGATAGGAGGAAGTCTCCAGTGCCTGCGGTGTGGCACTGCCAGTCAGGAGTGGGGTCTGGGGGCCGGTGGTCATACAAGGACCTGTGGGTAGCATTGGGTTGGGCATTAGCAGGGTGACAGCCTCCCTGAAGGCCACGTGGGCCAGGCTGGCGTTTGTAACGGGGTCAGGACAAGTGTTACAGCATTGGGACAGGCGTCATAGCAGCAGCAATGTGTCAGACCAGGGTGAGGGGGTGGCAGTGGATAAATACAAGGGGGTGCTCTTTGCTGGCACCGGGGAGAGTTTCTGCCCACGCATGGGACACCACATCCCTTTGGCATCCTGTGTTATCCCTTGATGATCACAGGGCAGAAGACCCTATCAGTGCCAGTGAGGGGCAACCTGCTGGTGTGTGTGGCATCACCAGTGCCATCAGTGACCCCCATGGCCTTCAGGCTCTGCTCAATGACTCTGCTGGGGGCCACCTGGCCAGGCACAAGCACCTATTCAGAGGCCTGTTGAGGAGAAGGGATGTGTCTCTGCTGGCGAAGGCGAGACAAGACTTGTTGGGGTTAAGCAGGGCTTGGCTGAAGGGATGACAAGATGTCTGCAGAGGAGATGTCAAAATGGAGCCTGGCCGTTCGCAGGGCTCGGGTGGCTCGTGCTGGGGTGCCCGGGCAGGAGCACCTTATTGCTCAGAGGTTTGCTAAGTAGTAGCAGTAGGGTTTGGCACTGTTCTCAGGCTTCTCTTCTGTGAAACGGAAGTTGGACTTTCTGCCTTCTGTGGAAGTTTTCTGCTTTAGGAATTAAAATCATATGGACTGTGCATGTTGGTGGTTCATGGGTCTGTGTCTTGGTTTCTTGGGTCTGTGTCTTGGAGGAAGAGGGGAGCTGATGGGGGATGAGCTCTGCCATCAGTGAGGAAAGGAGGAGAAATCATGGCATGCATCCTCCTGGCTTGCCAGAGGTATTGTAGGCATTCCTTCCCCTAGGTCCTGCTCAGGAGAAGCTAATGAGGGTGGTGGGAGAGGCAGGAAAAGACCCTTTCTTTGGCCTGCCAGGGCATTTCCCCCCACCCTGCCTAAGGGGCTCCCCCTGGCCCCCATCCCCGTGCCCTGCCGCAGAGGCTGCGTCAGGGAGTGGAGCCCGAGCGACGGCAGCCGCCTCCGCTGGGGAATGCAGAACAAATCTTTTCCAGATGGGATAGGGGCCACGTTCCGCTTCTTGCAGGGAGGCTGGCTCTCCACTGCCTCCTCCTCCTCCTCCTCACTCCTACTCCAAGCACCGCTGTGCTCTGGGCCAGGATGGGCTTCATTTCCAGGAAAGCATCTGGAAATACCTTCTCTTCAGCACCCTTCCCCAAACCTGTGTTCTTGCGGCCATGCCAGCCAAGCTCTGACTTTTGTACTTCTCGGTCTAGCACTGAAGAGCTTTGGAGACCTCCAGGGTCAGGATATGTGCCAGCTCTGGCTCTCAGTACTCATCCTGGCCTCTGGCTGCTTGGTTACACCAGTACCCCTTTTTTTCATGTACAACCACCTGGAAAGTCAGTGCGTACAATCCTGCTTCTCAGCCTGTTTATCCACCTTGGCTGATAAATGAGAGGTGGCTGTGAGGCTGGACAGTGCTGCAGAGTCACTGTACCACCCATGGGTGCCCTGGGGTGGGAGCTTATGCCTGGACCCCTCCCAGCCCAGCTACCTAATTTACCTTCAGTCACTCCAACCTTTCATCCCATCTGTAACCCTAAGCCCCAGGCAGCAGTACCAGTCTCACCATCACAGAGAGACCAGCCACTGGGCTTATCATGGAGTACACAAGTGGCCCAGCAGCTTTCCCAGATGAGGATTTGCTTTGACTACCGCAACATCAAAGATGGGGCTGTGCAAATTGCATCCCCTCATCTTCCCAGCGCTCATCCCTCCAACATGGGGTTGAGGTCTTATGGGTGTCTGAGTGTGATGGGGAGGGAGAGAGGAATGGATGGATGTGGGGGGGCTGAGGTCTCCACCCCACGCTTCCTGGTGCTCAGTCCTTCATCTTATCTCATTTTGCAGTGCCTTCTGCTTGCAGACCCAATTCCTGAAGGAGGCTGATACAGGACTCACCTCCAGTAAAGAAAAATCCCCCTACTCCCTTTCTCCAGTGCCTGGGGGAAGCCAAGGGAAGGTGATGAGGGCATCCCAGCTTGTGGATAGGGTGCTCACCCCTGTGTTTATATTCCCTGCCATTTCTGTTTGCTGCCTTCCCACCTGCCCTCTTTCCCTGGGAAATTTCCAGGGATGGATCTCCAAAAGCACAACAGTGCTGGAAATTTCCTGAAGAAGGAGAGCAGGCAGGGGGCTCAGTGGGAAGGGGGTGCCTGGCTCAGTGCACAAGAAGCAGATATCCTGTTGCTGCCCAGGGTCTCCGGCTCATATTTCCTCATTAACTGAAAGTGCTGCTTGTTTGCAGGTGACTTCCAGATGTTTCCATTCTCCTCTTGGACTGTGAGGGCACACACCACATGGGTATGGGGATTACTGCCAGCAGTGGTGTGGGGGACAGAACTGTGCCATGATGGGGGTGGGGGTGCAGAGAGCTCCCTTGCCCCCCCACCCCCCACATCCTGGCATGGCTTCATCCAGCTCCCCCTCACCCTGGTGCTGCCAGGTCCCTCCTCCCTGCCCCCAGCCTGTGGCCCTCGGTGCTGCCTCCTGTCCATGTCTCGCTGCCCTGGGGATGAGCTGAAGGCAAAGCCGGTTTTAGGGTGAGCAAGCCAGAGTGGTGGCAGGAGGTGACACCCTGGGGCAAGGGATAGGTGTAAGCACCCAGCGTCTTGCCAAGAGCATCCCTGGTCTGATGCCAGCTCTGGCACAGGGTCCCTCACGCCCTATAGTTTCTCCACTGGGATGATTTCTCCTCTGGCTGAACCCCCAGACATGTGCTCGGCCAGACTCAACCCATTTTTAGGCCTGCACTGTGAGTTCCCCACACTGTGCCTGTTGCCTTTGAGATAAGCAGGGAAAGGGATTGGGGCGGTCTGGTTCCCAGAATCCTTGTGTTGCACTGGGGAAGGAAAGTGGGGGGGTTGTGGTGAGCACCACCAGGCAGGCAGCAGCATTTGGTTAGACCCACTCATGCTAGAAGTGGGGTGGATCAACCTCTGTAAACACCTATTTCTAATTTCCCCCACCAATTCCTCCAGCTTCCCTCCCCTGGAGCAGCGGGAGGCTGAAGGAATGGGACTGACCATGTCCTGCTTGTGGGTTTTGCAAAGGGGGGAGTGTGTGCTTTTCCCCTGGGAGCAGGGCTGGGAACTCAAAGCCTCGGGGTTTGCCAAAGCCCAGGAGGAGGTACGGATGAGTTCCCAGGCTTGTTGGCGGGCTGCCTCCCTCCCTCTGCCCATCCCCTCCTATCCCAAATATTTTCATCTTTCTTCCTCCCCCCTCCACAGTCCCCAGCTTCCTCCTGGTATGCTAGTCCTGTCTGCTGGCCAGGGATGTGGGGTGCTCTAGGGCTGTTGCGGGGTGTTGTGGGTGAGAGGATGGAGGGACAGACCCCAGGACAGACCCCAGGACAGACCGTGATCTGAGTTTTACAAGGGCACATAGGAGAGGGAAGGGGGGGTTTGGGACATAGCTGGGAGGGGGAGGGAGGATGTTGCATAAACCAGAAGTAATCCAGGAACAGCTGCCTGTGGCCTGGAAACGCTTCTGTGATTCTGTATACTAGGAAAGGAGATGTAAATATAAAGATACATATTTATATATGTAGACTCCATCTCCCCAGAACAACCCCACACTTGATTCTCCAGTTCTTTTTCACAGACCTTATAAAAGTCCATGCAGGAGGGAGTGGGGGGAGGGCTTAGGTATCAATTTCGTGCTTGGAGAAGCAGCTCTCTGTGTGCAGGGGCATCTGGGAGTCTCTTTGCCCTCCCTCAAATATATTCCCTTGGCAGGACAAGGAGATGGAGCACATCTATAGGAGTTGAAAGCCTGTGGAGGCTGGAGGGAGCTGGGAAGGAGGTTGTTCAGGTGGGGAGAGAAAGGGGGAGATGGTGAGAGTAGGAGGGATGCAGTGGGGAAGGAGGGGATGGGGGTGAGAAGCAGGAAACTCTAGACCTTTGGGAGGAAAGAGCCTTTTGGAAATGAATTGCATGACAAGGTGCAGAAAGGTGTTTTGGGGAAAGGAGGAGCTGGGGGATTTCAAGGGAAGGGAGGAGGTTCCCAGGGCTGGTGTGGCATGGGAGAGGGGACCATCAAGGAATGGGAGATGCATCCATAGAGCAGAGGGGGGGTGGGATATGGGGATGAGAAAGGGTACAATGTACAGAGAGAGGATATGGGGATATAGGGGATGGGGATGAAGAGTTAAGTCAATCATGTTGGGAGTGGGAGACCACGTTTGGGGAACCCTTTCTGGTCAAAGGGGAGAGGTGAAAGCCAGGGGAGTGGTTGGACACAAGGCCTGGACAACTCTTTTATCCTAATGATTTTGCCTGTCCATCCAGCCCATGTATTTTTGGCCCATGGAAGGAAGGGGATGCAGAAGCAGCTAAAAATAGGGGTGTCCCTGCCCATTCCCCCAAGGCGGGCATCCGTCTGCCTGCCTGTGGGGTTGCTGCGGGATTTGGAGGAGTGGAGCAGATCCAGCCTCCTCCCCATGGCGTCTGGCTCTGCTTTTGTTTGTCTCACAGCCCTACAGGGACAGGAAGAGGCTGCAGGGCTGGGGAACAATGGCTCATTCTCCAGGAGTCTGCGCCTGCCGAGGAGCGATAGGGGACACGGGACAGTGGCCAGAAGGCACAACCTCCTAGCGCCACTGCTGCAGGAGTTCAGCCCTCAGGAGATGGGGGGCTCCACTGGTGGGATGCAGGGGGACCTTCCCCAGTTCACCCCTCTTCCCCAAGTTCCTGTGCCAGGATGGAGAGGGGATGAGAGGCTGACGCACAGTGGGTGCACTTTATGGAGGAGACAAGGGAGGCAATGCTGGCAACCTGAAGAGTGGTGTGAATACATTTCAGCCTGTGAAACCTGGAGTGTGGCTGGAGTGTGCTCCCCCACCTCCCAGTGGGAATATCCCCAGCTGGGGCTGGGAAGGTATTTATCTGGGAGCTCTGTTGTGCCTCTGTCCCAGCTGTCACTGTGCTCCCTGAGGCAGTGCCAGTACTGCTGGTGGAAGGTCTCTCCATGCTCTGTGCTCCCTGCTGTCTGGGAGACTGCCCAGGGGCATGGATATGTGTGCATGGTGGGGGGTCATAAATCCTTTTATCCTACCTCTTTCTTCTCCAGACCCTCCTCTCGAGGCAGTGTCTCTCCCAGATGTTAGATCTAACAGCATGGTGCTGGAAACTCCGCAGGGAGAGTCTCTCCCCACACTTCTTCTCCAGACTTGCTAGGGATATGAGGTGGTGTTAGCACCTGAGGTAGGGGAGAGGTTAGGACATATTTTGCAAAGGTTGAGCAAGAAGGGGACAGAAGAACCTCCCTGTTTCCAGCCCCCTTTTTTCAAGGTCTTGGATACTCTGGGCTGAATGCTTGCCAGGGCTCCTCTTGTTTACTCAGCCGGGGAGCTGACACATCCAAGGTCTCTGCTGCCTCCACTTTCCCACATGCCGCTGGCCGGCACATTCCAGGGCAGAGTGGAGATCAGTGCAGAGGCATTCCAGAGGTTTCCATCCGGGATGCCATCCCTCCTCCCTGCTCTCCCCAGGCATCCGGCACCTCTTGCCAGGTTGTGAAGAGCGGGCATCACACGGGGCTAGCACCCTGGGCCTTTACAAGCCAGCGCTTGCACAGTGCCCAGGCACGGATGGGGACCCCAGAGACAGCGATATGCCTCTCAAACTGAATGCCTTCAGCAAGGCTCTGTTCTTCTTGCAGATCTGAGTCCTGTTCCCTCTAGTGACCCATGGGAGATGTGTGGAGGCTTGGGGATTCCTGTCTCAGCTTAATCCTCCCTAGAGGGACCTGGGGGAAAGGGATAACACCCTCCTAGGCAGCAGTCCAGCTTTTTAAATTTAGGTTGGGCACCTATTCCTGCAGCTGGGTTTAGCTTGCTGAGGGTTAACAGCATTGGGCTCTGCAGCTGCACCCTTCTCGGGCAGGCACCGGCTCTGGTCCCTCCTAGCAGCAGCCCAGACTTGGTGCGGCTGCCTTTGGTTTTAGGACAGAAGGCCACAAAGCTTTTAAAAATAAACGCCAGGAGATAAAGAAGGGTTTGGAGAGCTGGCTGCAGGGCTGGGGCAGGAGTGTGGCCCTCGCCCTGTCATTTAGGCTGGACACGGGTGATGCTCCCACCTCCACCAGGGCCGCTGGCATCTTCGCCTCCTCCGACCTCGCGCTGCTGCAGGCGAAGCACTGCCATGACCTTTCCTTTTCCCCCGCAGGCCGGCTCACAGAGGCCCCTTTTCACGCCCAGCCCCAGCGTCTGGAAGAAGGGGCCTCGTCTCCCTCCTCGTCTGCCACAGGAAATGCGGAGCCTGGAGGTCAGGGGCCAGCCGGCAGCTCCTCCCGAGGGGGCCAAGCAGCCCAATGCTGGGGCTTGCATCATGCCGCCGAGCAGGGGACGGAGGCAGAGCCCTGCAAGGGGGAGGGAGAGGGCCAGGCTCTTCCTGTTTATGTGACTACCAGACCCCCAAGAAAGGGAAAGGACTTGGAAAGCTCATTGCTCTTGGGCGGGCTCCAGCAAGCAACTGTCTGTGACTCTCAGCCCAGGGATTGCATCGATGTGGCAGGGTGTGACTCCTTTGCGGGGGCAATGGGCATCCAGCTGCAGGGAGGGCTAGGATTGCATTCTGGGGCCTTGTGAAGCTCTGGTCTAGGGGAGAGACTGTGGTCAGCTTCCTGGGAAGTGAGGGACAGCTCCTGCTGCATGCCAGGCTTTGATTCCTCCCATGGTTGTCTCTGGCTGATGCTGGTCTCTGCGGGGTGGTCTAAAGGGCGAAGAGCCACTCAGGCCAAGACAAGGAGGTAGCTGGGTATTTTGGCTTTGGGACACAAGAATGGGGAGCTATGGGAACGCCAGGCATGGAGGAATGTTTAGGGGAGGGTGTCTGTTCAGCCACGATGGCTCCAGCACAGATCCCATACAGCCGCCAGAAGGGCTGGAGACCTCCCCTGTTATCTAGGGTCACATCCTGCAGGGCATCTGGTGTGGCCAGCGTGGTATGCAGAGGAGGAAATGAGGTCCAAGATGCCATGCTCTTGTCTTCACCTCTGGCACCATACTGCTCTGGCTTAGGTTACATCTGCACCGAATTTGTCATGTCTCAGCTTTGGTTTGTAGTCCTCAGCTCGTGCTGGGTGTGGGTCGAGGGCTGCTCTGTGCCAACTCTGGTGGATGCCCGGGAGGACACACCCCTAGGCAGCATTAACAGGAGCAGAGGGGAGTTATGGCCCCTTTGCAGTCCCACAGGTAAGCTCAGGCCTGGCTCAGTGCAGCAGCAATCTCCAGTCAGCTGTAGGATGAGAACAGTCCGGAGCAATGTAGGTCATAAAATCACAGAATAATAAAATTGGACTGGAAGGGACCTTAAAGTTCATCCAGTTCCAACCCCCTTGCCATAGGCAGGGACACCTTCCACTAGACCAGCTTGCTGAGAGCCTCATCCAGCCTGGCTTTGAATACTTCCAGGGATGGGGCATCCACTGTTTTTTTCTGGGCAACCTGTTCCAGTGCCTCACCACCCTCACAGCTAAGAATTTCTTCCTATAACTAATCTAAACCTGCTCTCTGTCAGTTTAAAGCCATTCCATGAAAAATCCTGGGGAGGTCCTCACAGTAAGAAGCAAGGAGCCCTGGCAGGTGTGCATGGCATGAACAGGCCCTTGGCTCCTCATATCCTTCCCTTTGCAAGGGCTCCAGTTTAAGGCCAGGCTCACTCCGAGCACTTGGGCTTTGCCCAACCACCTCCTTCCCCAAGGGGTTGGCTGGTGGGTTGGTGACACCCTATGGCTCCTGAGCAGTGTTACAAGTCATGGCAGCACTTGGCTGTTCTCTGCCCTCTCCAGAGGCTTTGTCCTGTTAGCATGTACTCAGCTCTTCCCCCTGTTCATGTCCTGGACACGTTTACTCTCCTGCCAAGAGGAAAAGGTCCTGATATAGTCTTGACCTGTCCCTTTCTGAGAAAATACGGAAGTGGTGTTTTCTATCTATACTTCTTCCTTTCCTCCTGTTGAAGCATTCAGAGTATTTCTGAGGTGGGGTGAGCAGAGCTGCCAGCTAAGCAGCTAATGTCTTGGTGACAGTTTGTGCTTCTGAATTCAAACTGCTCACGGACAGTTTGCTCATCTATATGATGGCACCTGAGCTGGTTTGTCTCACTGTCTCAGTGTTCTTGACTTCATCTCCCCTGCAAAGACAAGCCAGAGATTGCCTCCTGGTCTCTCTTTGCTCCCGTCCTAAGCTAATGCTCCTGGGAGATGGTGGAAACACGCTTGGTCTGGGCAGCTGGTTACACTTGTGGAGAGGCTCACTGACGACCCTGCAGTGCTGTGGAGTCTTCTTGGAGAAGATGATGTCTGCTGTCTGGGGAAAGCTGTCCATCCCACCAGGTTTGAGCTCTTCTGGAGGTGGAATAGGAGTGTTTTGTTTGCTCTGACTAGGTGGGTACCCATATAGATGATGAAGGGGTTGGGAGGCCAGGATGGAAAGGACTTATTGGTGGCTGTTTGAGGAGGTCTAGGGGAGGACAGGGGAGACACAAAGGAGAACTAGTACATGTGGCAGTGCAGAGGAAGGGCTGACTGTTACAAAGCTATATAGGCATATTGATTTCTGTTCTGCACACTCTCATCTTGCCTCTCTGACTTCTAACCCAGACTGATGACCCTCCTTGTTTAACTCTGGCTGTAGGTCAGCTACTTGTTTTATTCAGCCAGCCTGGATCTGGGGCAGACCTCATTCACAATGACAGACCCCCAGTGAGCAGAAGTGGGACTCAGGGGAGCACGGATTGCCCACTTCCACCCTTTTCCTGCTACCAAGGCTGGGATTGGTGACAACACCTGAGTGACCCTGAGACCAGCAGGATAAGAGATGCCCTGGATGTCAGGAGCACTTGTGGAGTCCACAGGCAAGTAAGTCTCAATACAGCAGGTTTGCAGGATGCTAACGAGAGACACTGTCATTCTCAAAGTCTTTTTTTCCCCCAGGATAATGCTGAGGTCATACTGTGATTAATGCTTGGAATGTTGGTTTACATGCAAATCTGCTCCAAAGTTATGTCCTAAGAGGTGGAAAACACTACTTCGTATTTCTGTTTGATGCCCCAGTTTCAAAGGAATTCTGTGCAGCTGGGTGAGGTTGATGTGGTCACATTGACCTCTGGTGGCTGCAGCCTTGGCGTGCAAGGAGGCACCAAGGCAAAGGGGGTGAGTTTGGTGAGCTGCTGCTTGCTGCAGTTGAAATGCCATTGGATTTGTTCCTTCTCTAGGCTCCATTCCCCATCACCTCTCCTCCCGGACAGTCATTAATTTTCTTCTCAAAGCAGGTACCCACTCTTTATGGGTATATCCTCAGTCCATGTGCTTCTCCTCCCTGAGAAACAAATTCTGCTTGCACACCCGCCAGTAAAAAACAAAGGCAGATGCTTTGTTGGAGAGCTGAATTCACTCCCAGTTTCTAAACAGAGAGGGTGATATCTGGGGAGAGCAGACACTGCTCCTCTGTATTCAGTGTAACCTCTGTGCTGTCAGTGTTCAGACCCTTCTTATGTGGCCGAGGGCAGACTTTGATGGTCCTCTTGCAAAGGGTGATGCAGAAGCAACCACCCACCCTGGATTCACAATGAGCAGTGAGATGGACTCGTGGTTGGCTTATATTCTGGAGAGAGAGGGGAAAAAGCTGGAACTAATCCCAGAGGGATAATGGTGTAAGAATAAGGCAACTGCTGAGTTGGAGCGCCTTTACCAGGGGCAGCTGGGCAGCTTTGGAGCGAGAAAGCTCCTCCCAGTGACTCTAATCCCGTCATTCTGCTCTAATTCAGGTCTTCCTTGCCACCCTGCACACCTCGGGCGCCATAATGAGGACAGAGATGTGTTGCCAATACCTTACCAAAAGGCTCCCACATGCTTTTGCTTCCTGTAGCTCCAGGCAATGGGTGTGTGCTGTGGTGAGGGGGAGGAATGCTGAAGGAAATATTTGCTTGTTTTGCTATCTCCACACAGATGCATGCATTTCCTTCCTGCTATAAAGGCCACTCGGTTTTTGAGGGGGGACCTCATTCCTCCTCCCTTCTGCAGCCACCACTGTGAAGGGAATAAACCACTGCACAGTGTGCTGCAGCAATCTTACATCTGCTATTAAAAGTGTCGGGGAAAAGAGCAGGTACTCAAAGTCCTTGCAAAGGCTGTTAATATAAACACTGAGTTTGATGTGTGTCATTAGGAAAAGTTTTTTTCTCTCTGTGTTAATTAATCCAGCGTGAAGCAGCGCATGAGCCGATTAGAGCAGGCTGGAGTTGATAATTCTCTTTCACAAGTTCTTTTGTGTTTTTGGCATTTGTTTCGTTCCACACAGGAACAGAAACTGCAGAGAGTTTTTTCATGACACGAAATCATGTTGGGACAACTATTGCAAGGTGGAAGTTGTTATTATTAGGGAGGTTATTTCAAACTCGCTTCCTCAGCCTGACTTGGGAGATCACCCTGGACACCGTAGCAAACATCCCCCCTAAAACTTCAGTGGAAGCTCTAAGTCTCTGCACATTGCAAATCACCAGGCTGCAAGAAGAATAATGTATTTTGATGGGGAGGAGGGGGGAAGTGAGGACCAAGCAAGAAATATATTGTGGAAGATGTTCTGACTGGCTCACACTCAGGACACAGTGCGGGCAGGCAGTTTCAGGGGAGCTTTGTAAATATACTGTGCTTCCCAAAACACAGGGCAAGACTTCACAGAGCACGCAGCTCACCATCTGTAACTGCAGCTTGAGCTTTGTACCAATGGCATTTTAGCCACACAATCAGGAATTTATTGAGTTCCTGCCCCGCCTCAGACCTTCCTAAAGCTGTTTCCAGGCGGGGGCAAACAATGCAGTGCTGAGGCATACCCAGCCCAGCTCTCCACAGCACGGGCTCAGGGCTTAATCACCTCGGAGGGGTCCTGCTGACCTCTTAGTGCCATTGGTCACTCCACGCTGCAAGGTTCTGCTGAAAACCCAGCAGCCTGTCACACTCTGTGGGCCACGTGTGCTAAGCCCCTCCTCTGGTGGTGGAAAGGGCATGTGGCTTACCATTTGCTAGCCTGTTATAGATTTCCTGTGTGAGCCCATGTGGCTTGGAAAGTTTTACCAGTGCGACTATTTTGGTTAGGAGTTGAAAAAAACCAAAACAACAAACCAACAATCCAATAACAAAAAAAACCCCATGCAAACACCACAGTGTCATTCCTAGTGTGACAGCACAAAAGTAACTGCTACTGGTAAAGCTATTTTAGAAATGTATTACCTGGCTGTGAGCATGTCCAGTCTGGTGGGACTGTGTATCTCCAGCAAACTGGGGTTGTCTTACACAACTGCAGCTTCCCTCCAAAACGTGAGCTTGGCATCCCTGTGCCTCCACAGCCTGGCCAGAAAACAGGCAAGGAATGTATTCCTTCTCTCAGGAGTTGTCTGTCTGATCTGTTGGGATCAGTTACCGAGCCCAGAGCCAGGGGTAGTCTTCTTGCTCCTGGAGTACCTGCTGAGCTCAGAAACTCTCCATGAAGGAGAACAGATAGATAATGGAGCTTGTAAAAAAATTAAGGAAATTAGTCTCTTAGTCAGTCTAAGGACCTGCCCTTATTGCGGTACCAGTCAATTATTGAATTATTTATTTTATCCTGGACTTGGATGTCTGAGACTCTTCCGTGGGCAACCTAGGGTGAAGATATTTCTTTAGCTGTTCTTGATGTGGGACCTGTTCTGTCTGATGTCTGAGTGCTCTGAGTCACAAAGCAATGCAGCCACTGCCCGTGGGGTCAGGGTGGGTGGAGGAAGAGGATTTCTTTGTCATCAGCCATGAGTTTGTCTCTCTCTGTGTGAATGAGAGAAGTCAACCCTTGCTTTGGGACTTTTATCAGGATTGTGAAGATCTTATCTTCTATCACCACATAATATCCGGCTCAGGAAATCTTTTCACTAGAAAGGGGCAGAGAGAGACCTGGGTTGTTTTCGAGAGAATTACTAGCAGGCAAAAATTGACATGGCCTGAGTCAGAATGGGTTCCCAGCAGGCAGCCTTGCTTGTACTTGCTTTTGATCACTCAGTTGGATGCCTCTGGCTGGAGGTGAGGGCTGGAGACAGGAGCTGTGCCATGCTGCTGGTGGTCCTAGGTCCCTTTGTGTGGGACTGTGCAGTGCGGGCTTACAAGGGAGGGGAGTGGGCTCTTGGGACCCCTCACAGGGAGGGTGAGTCAACAACAAATTCATGTGCTCAGGGTGTCAAGCAGTGCCTGTTGGGATGGACGCCATCCAAGGGCAGTTTGCTGAAAGCCCCACGTGCGTGCGCGTGCCTGGTGTTTGCTCAATGTCTGTGTATGTTTTGCAACAGAAAGGCTGTGTGCTCTGTGCATCACACGGATACACTCTCCATTGCCAGGCGATGGATGTGCTGGATCTTGGAAAGAACTTAGCAGCATGGGGAAAGGGTCTCATGAAGGCCTCCCTTCCCTCAAATCACCTTACTGAAACTGGTGCAAGAGCCCTGAGGGGACCAGAGGGGATGTATCTGTCACTGGTTCTGGAGGAGAAACAAGCGATGTTCAGTTTGGGTGCAGCAGAAATCCTTTAGGGAATGGGGCCCAGTTCATACCTCTGCTTTTTCACTTATGTGAATGAGGAGAGAAAGATTTCCGTGCAGCGGTGGAGTCTAGAAGCTGTAGTGGTGGGGTGCTGAGGGTGAGTGTGTTGGCAGGAGCGAGAGCAATGCAGAGCTCCTTCATGTTGTGTTCAGAGCCCTGGAGAGACACACAGCAGTACTCTGGGCTACCCTGTGGGCTGACTCCAAGGCTGGGGAGAATCAGGGAACTCCCATTTCTGATGAGCTTGGTATTGCAGTGGGAATTTCTTGTACAGAGCCGGCACTGTGTAGTCTGGCTATTGAGGTCTGACACAGTTGAGAGGGATGAAATGAGAGTGAAATAGGGTTGCTAGAGAAAATGAGAAACATCTTAGCCTTGAAGGGGGAAGGTTTGACGTCGGGATTGAACCATGGTGTCCAGTTCCCTCTCTCTCACAGCTCTCTTTGTCCAGTGGTAAGTACAGATTTGGGCAACCGAGTGTGTAGCAGGTGTGGAGGGTACTCTGTGTGAACACTTTGGGATGCTGTGTGGACACACAGGTCCACTCCTGGGATTGCTGTGGCCACTAGGACCAGAGAAAGGCTTCCCGGCATCCGCTCCTGGCCTGGGAGCTCAGTGCTGGGTCAGGCCCAGGCTGCAAGCCCCTGCATGCCCTGGAGTACATCTCCATCACGCTGCCCCAGGGTGTCTCCACACCCAGTTCCACCCACCGACACAGCTGAGGACTGAGGCCAAAATCTAGCCTGTGGGATCTCTTCTTGGCCTGGATCACACATCTTCCCAGCACTCAATTTTTTCTCCTTGCTTGGACCCCTCCTCCATCCAGAGCCAGTCCTACACCTCGAGTGGCCTGGCTACAATTTCTGCAGCCCTGGAGCCAAAGAAAGCCTCTCCTTATGAATCTCTTCGCAGGCAGAGCACGGGGTGGGGCTGTGCTTTGCCCGAGGAGACCCCCATCCTGCCCGGGCAGGGTCCCGGACAAGCCGGGCACCCCCTTTCTCCGCCGGTGTGTCGGGGGCTGAGGCCGGGTGCGTTTCGGAGGAGAAGTGGCTGGCGAGCCACATCCTTCCAGGGAGCAGCTCCATCCCGGGGCTGGGGACTGGAGCGGGTTAGAAGGACAGGACACACGCAGAGAAAAACCCTTCCCCAGCTGGCCCAGGTGAGGAGCAGCTGGAGGCTCTCACAAAGCGGGAGTGGCCGAGTGGGATCCGCCCCCGCCCCGCCGGTGAGTGCCCCC